>CM054945.1:1128556-1443085 GCA_029168755.2 Tillandsia fasciculata | reverse complement strand
AATTTGAATATCGAATACGATATTTATTCTAAATTTGTGGACGCATGCTTGGGATGTATTGGCATTTTAGATAACCTATTATTTTGTTGATGTATTGGCACACATATAGATGTAGATGAATTAAAATTTAAAATTTAAAATATAATAATAGCATTTAAAATTTAATAAAAATGTTTGGAGTTTAATAATTAATATTTAATAGAGTGATGACATTGTCGTATTATCAATGTAGTAGTTGGAGAGTGACCAGCACAATCGTCCTTTTCTTTTTCTTTTTCTCTTTTTCTTTTTGACCATCACTGGCAGCCAAGACCTTTTTCCATCAGCGGCAATTTCCAGGTACGTAGCTTCCTATCTATTCCTTCAAAAAAAATAGATTCGCTTTTTCTATTTGCTAAATTTTACTACTGGTAAAATGTATTAGTAGTCCCTACGTATTATACTGCTGATTGGTTATGTCAAGGAGAAGGGAATGACATAGAAAGGCTCCTAGCAATTATTAGAGACTACTACATCCAGTTTCACACAATTTCAAACCCCATTCCAGTGTCTTCCCCCAACTCCGGCAGCGAGAGAGAGAGAGAGAGATGTCGGAAGGTGCAATAGTTTCCTACGTAGTGAACAAAATTGGCGACCTATTCACCCAAGAAATTTCTCTATTTTGGAAAGTGGAGGGCGATGTTGAATCACTGAAACAAGAGCTGCAGGCGCTCGCGACCTACCTCAACACCATGGACTACAAGAAGAGACAAGACGCGGCCACCAAGAACTGGTTGAGCTCCGTTAGAGACGTAGCATATGAAGCAGATGACTTGTTCGATACCTATTCGCTTGGAAAGTGGTATGATCCTGCCATTAAAATACTATATTATTCTTATTGTCTGCAGAGAGAAACCACGCAGTTAAAATCCAAGATCCGCGAGATTGTCGAACGTAGAACTCTATATGTTCCTAACTTGCACGAGCAAAGAAGCGAAGGGAGCAGTAGTGGAAGCAGCAGCAGCAGCGGCGCAGCTGCAGATCAGAGTCATTTGCATCCATGGAGACGGTCATTTCCACACCTCGGTGATGATGTGGTTGTTGGTTTGGACCATGATGTTAGTCTTCTAGTGGACAGGTTGCTTCATCCCGAGAGGCGTCGACAGGCTGTAGCCATCACTGGGATGGGTGGTGCAGGCAAAACCACTCTTGCGGCCATGGTCTATAATTCAATTTCTAAAGTTCCTGTACGTGATCGCACCATCGTTACCCGACGTAAAGAAATGGATCCCAGAGCTGGACTTCAAAACCACTTTAGTGTTTGTGCCTGGGTGCCTGTTCATCAAGATCCCGACATTTTGGACCTTCTGTTGATCATGATTGACCAACTAGACTTAAGTAACTGTATAAACTATCAATGGAAATTGCAAGTCCAGCAGTTGAAGAAGAAGCAATTGCAAGTCCAGCACTTGAAGGAGAAGCTATATGAGTTTTTGAAACAGAAGAGATACCTAATAGTGTTGGATGATATCTGGAGGAAAGAAGTATGGGATCAATTAAAACAAGCTCTTCCAGATTCGGACAACGGAAGCAGAATAATAATAACAACTCTATTAATAGTATAGTAACCGGACTATATATATAAAGTAAAGCTTATATACTCTCAAAAGCACAAACCAATGTATGCTTGTGGATTTTTTACTATTGGATTTGCATTGAGATTTGTGTTATTTACTTTTTCTTTCTCTCTCTTTAGTTGATTTTACAAATGCACAAATCCCAATGCAAATCTAATGGTAAAAAATTCACAAGCATACATTGGCTTGTGCATTTAAGAGTATATAAGCTCTATTATATATATATATATATATATATATATATATATATATATATATATATATATATATATATATATAGTTGAGAGGGCTATTATATTTTTTTTTTCTTTTTTGGAGAAAAATGTAGTGAGCTATCCGCTTTATTCATTACGAGTATGAATTAAACAACAAGAGTGAGACAGCAATGTCTCCAAAAAAAAAAAAAAGAAAAAAAAAAAAAAAACACAAAAGAAAATAAATAAATAAATAAATAGGGAGGAGAAAAGCATTTCTAGAGTAGAGAAAAGCCCAACTTTTTGTGGCACCCATGGCCTTTGGTTATAATAGGGAATTAACATTTCTAGAGTGGTGACAAAGTAAAGCATCTACTAATTGATATCATCCTTGTAGTGTAACTTTAGAGAGAGAGAGAGAGAGAGAGAGAGAGAGAGAGAGAGAGAGAGAGAGAGAGAGTGTGTGTGTGTGTGTGTGTGCAACTATTATATAGAGACCCTCTCCAAAATTTTCATCTCTCTCTCTCTCTCTCTCTCTCTCTCTCTCTCTCTCTATCTCTGCTTGCACTCCAACAAGTCCAAAGATATATATATATATAAGAAAAGCTTTATATATTGGGAGGAGATGTTGAGCCAAGGAAGAGGGAGTTTATTATGGGAGGAGCTGTTGATCATCTTGGGCCTATTTGGGGTGCAATGTATCTTTGGGGTGTACATGGTGTTCTTGAACCAAATCCTCGCCCTCGGCGTCGATCCCTTGTTCATCATCTCCTTCGGGAGCTTCGTGTCGGCCGTTACCCTCCTCCCCCTCGCCGCCATATTTGAGAAGTATATATATATACATGTCTTCATGATCTTCTTGGTTTCTCTTGAGCAGTACATGAGATGTGATCATGTGTGTTGTGTGTTTGAGTTCATCACTATTTCATGCATGTGCAGGAAGAAATGGCCTGCAAAGTTGAGCCCCATTCTGATGGCTAAGTTTGTGATATTGGCATTAGGAGGGTAAGAAACTAAGCTCCATAACTTTGGTCTTACTCCTTTCAAATTCTAGCCATTTAGTACACTTTTATATTGTAAAAACCAAAGAGAGAAGGAATTGTTGCTATTAAAGTTCCCACATATATATATATATATATATATATATATATATATATATATATAATTAGAGTCGGCTACTATTCTATCGATAGCAGCACCAAGCACTTTGGGCTATACCAAATTTTCTACCGTTAGATCTATCATTTTGATCATAATTCCATCCCTCAGATCATACTATACTATATCCCTATACACCCACTAAATCATAGAGTCATCCTAACCGCACATTCCTTCATTTAAGGATAAAAAATCTAATAGCACCAATGACTTGGTGCTATTAATAGTATAGTAGCCTAGTTCTATATATTATCTGGGCTACTATCAATAGAATATAAATAATATTTACTACCTATTTTTTCACCCTTAGATCAAATAGTAGTCCACCTACCACCACTAAATTCTAAACATTCTCAAGAACTCCAAAATAGATAAGAAAATAATATTCCAGCTCCACTATATATATATATATTATATATATATATATATATATATATATATATATATATAACTCCGTATACTTTTACTTTGGTCTTACTCTTTCTAAATTATTGGTATTTATTACACTCTTATATTGAAAGAAAAATAAAAATTGTTGGTACTAAAGTTTCATATATATATCTCTCTCTCTCTCATTCACACACACACACACAAATATTTTGCATAGAAGGAAGGATGAGTTAGTTATAATTTGAAAGGTACATGCATGGAAGATGTTTTTTTACTTTTCTCTATTTGTTTCTTGCTATTTCGAGTAAAGTTGTTTAAAGAAACACTAATAATTTTTTCACTAAAATTTTCTCAAATGGTTTTGAGTTAAAGATTCTGTTTTTAGACTTTTTATTTTCGTTGATAATAAAAGTTTTAGACTTTTTATTAAGCACGACAATACCTATAGCTACTTTTTGAAGTAGATGAGTTGCACTTAGGATCTGTTTGATAGCGTGCAATTATAACTATACTACAATTTTAAGTGCGTGTAGATCAAAGTACAATATTTAATTTGATGTATTTGAATTCAATTGTTGTAGTTGAAACTACACAAGAAGACTCAATTATAGCAATTTGAGAAGATAATTTTAAATAAGAAGTACGCATAACTATCTAATCATCTTTTAAACAATATATATAAAGAGAGAGAGAGAGACTTCGGCTACTATACTTGTACAATCACCAAGTAATTGGTACTTATAAGTTTTCTACCGTTAGATCTATCTCTTTAATTAATTTTATTTTTTAGATCATTTCATTCCATCAATCACTCACTTAACCTAAAAGGTCCACTATTATTTTAACCACATATCTTTTTATCAAAAAGTTAAAATTTTATAAACACCAATAACTTGATATTTTTAAAAACATAAAAAACTCAATCTCTCTCTCTCTCTCTCTCTCTCTCTCTCTATATATATATATATATATATATAGAGAGAGAGAGAGAGAGAGTCTGGCTAGAATACTATTAATAGCACCAAACAATTTGTGCTATTAAGTTTTCAGCCGTTGGATAAAAAAATATACGGTTGGGATTATAGTAGTCCCCTAAGATTTTTACTATTCAACCAACCATCTAGTAAACCCTAGGGGACCACTATAATCCCAACCGCATATTTTTTCATCCAACGACTAAAAACTTGATAGTACCAATGGCTTGATGCTATCGATAGTATTCTAGCCTAATTCTATATATATATATATATATATCAAACTGAACATGCGCGAGTTTGCTAACAAACAGCAAGCTAAATTGCTAGTCCTATCTCACATGCATTATAATAAAATTAGATTATAAAGATATATTTTTATGACGCTTTTATATAAATATTTTATCTATATTTAAAATTATGTTATAAGAATATATTTTCAGAACACATTACAATAATATATCGCTATACACCCTAGCGACTGCATATAAAGCGACACTAATAATAAATATCGGTATTTTTGTCAGCAGTACTTTTCTTAGATTTTAGAAATATTTAAAAATGCCGCTATAGCATAATTTTATTACAGTGATGCTAAAAAAAAAATTAGGTGATTAAACTAGTATTATAATAAAGAAACTTTTTAAGTTAAGAACATGTGCATGCATGTGAGATAGTGTCAATTATTTCAGAGTGTTATGTTGCAATTTAGGTGAGTTTGAAAGGAAAAATTCTTGCACATCTTGTCTTAACTTCTCAGAATTTACTACAACAAAATTAGGTTATAACGATATACTTTTATGATATTTTTTTTATAAGTATCTCATTTATATTCAAAATTAGAAGGTTATAGAGATACATTTTTGAAAGGGTTAATTGCATACATGTCCCTCCAAATATGTCGAATTGCAAATATATCCCTGCAAAATTCAACTTTTCATATTTATCCCTTCAAAAATTCAAAGTTCTTCAAATATGCCCCTCTGGTTAATCCCCGTTTGGAATCTGTTTAGTTTTTAACAGATTTGATGTGAAATGACTTTTTTGCCCCCTTACAAATATATCCCTCCAAAAGCAATACCATTATACTTGTTACAAAAATGCCCCTCTCCAAAAATCATAAAATTCTATTATCAAAATAATCCTTTTTTTCCCGGGTTTTTTTTTTTTTTTTTTTTTTTTTTTTTTTTTTTTTTTTTTAAGGTATAATATGGAAAGGGTAAATATGTAAATTCAATTTTTAATCTAACCAAGGTTAAGCATTTAACCTAGGGTTAAATCAATTTTTTTAACAGAGATGGACGGTAGGGGCATATTTGAATAACGGTAGATTTTTGAAGGGATAAATATGAAAAGTTGAATTTTGAAGGGATATATTTGCAATTCGACATATTTGGAGAGACATGTATGCAATTAACCCTTTTTGAAACATATTACAGTAATGTATAGTAATACATTCTAACAACTGCACATATAGCGACACTAATAACAAATATCGATATTTTTTCCAGCAATATTTTTTAAAAATTCTAGAGATACTTAAAAGTGTCGCTATAATATAATTTTGTTGTAGTGATCTATGTTTTGTTTCATTGATTTGAGATTTTTTTATTTTTAGAAAATAAATATTTCACATTAATTAGATTTGTATTTGGCAAATTCTTTCTTGTAAATTTGTGTAAAATGTATATATTCTATATAAAGTTTATGTCAAATCAAATCTGTTGAGTAATATAATATTATAAATAAATAGTTTATATTAAAATAATATTCTTATCGAATATTACTATTATTATATAAAATAACTGTTACATCCAAAATTTAGGAGCAATATGATCAATTCAAGTTAAAAAGATGTCTTAGAAAAATCTATTTAGATATTATTATATTATTATTATTATTATTTTGATGGAGTTGATGGAATATTCTACACTTGAACTTGATGTTGACACAAACCAGGTGGTCTATTTCACTACGCCATAGTTGTTGTGGGAAAATAAAAAATATTCATGTGAAATGAACTCCACTAACATACTAACTTAATTAACTAGTTTTTATATAATAATTAAGAGTTTAAGTATCCCAATAATTGCTAAGTTCTATATTTAGTAGTGGATACAAATAATTTAAAATGAAATAGTTATAGCTACATGTATTTTATTTGATTGGGTGTAATATAACGCGCTTCAATTATAAATAATTTATTTTGCTGGAATTGTAGTTAATTTGAGCGTAATTTCAACTGCTGTAGTTGAATAATTTAAGTATGTCAAATCAAATATCATAACATAGAGTATAGTTATAACTTATTTATATTAGTGGGTTGATTTCGACTTAAAATGAACCTGATCTGATCTAATTAAAGTAAAAAAAAAAAACACCACTAAATTTATGGGGAATTTAATTAGTGCAAAAATACACACCAAAAAATAGTAGTCATATGCAAGAATCTTCTTTTGACTTTGTTGGGCACAGTAACTAAAGTGGGTAACATATTAATGTGAGACCTCAATAATTTCACATTGGATGAAAATGGAGTTGTGATTGGACATATAAGAAACATGAACATTAATAATAATAACTAGGCTTAAGCATTTTGGATTATGATGTGAGCCCAACGAGGAGTTATTATTGCTATTGGGCTGGGTCATTATATTTAGTATCAGAGTCAATAACCAGCCGGAAGTGTGCGGCAAGTCTCGGCTGAGCCTGAGTTTAGATGACAGGACTAGCAAGACAAGTCTCACATCGCCTGGTGATCTTGAACTGTGTGTGATTGTGTGCATGTTTGGGCTGACGAGGACGTCTAAAGAGGGGAAGTCTATGACACCCCAATAATTCCACATCGGATGGAAATAGAGTTGTGATTAGATATATAAAAGACATGAACACTAGTAATAATAACTGAGCTTAAACATTTTGGATTGTAGTGTGGGCCCCCAACGAGTTATTATTACTAGTGGATCGGAACGTTACAATTAACTTCTTGTATGACTTGGTTTACAAATTTGTTCAGGGTAAAGAGTTGGTGAATTTGCTTTTTCCCTTTTTTGGTTACCTTTTTGTTGCTGAAAAGCAACTAATTTAAGAAAAAATAAATGCTAACTTAAAATGCCTAACTTCCACTAGAATATATTTGGCAAACAAAGAAGAAAAAGTTAAAGCACACCACATATAACTAAACTATGCATTAGCAAGAATATATTTTTTTTTCTCTCTTTAGTTGACTTTACAAATGCACAAATCCCAATGCAAATTCAATGATAAAAAATTCACAAACATACATTGGCTTGTGCATTTAAGAGTATATAAGCTCTATTATATATATATATATATATATATATATATATATATATATATATATATATATATATATATATATATATATATTTTGGAGAAAAAGGTAGTGAGTTATCCGCTTTATTCATTACGACTATGAATTAAATAATAAGAGTGAGACAGCTCAAAATAAATAAATAAATAAATAGGGAGGAGAAAAGCATTTCTAGAGTAGAGAAAAGCCCAACTTTTTGTGCCACCCATGGCCTTTGGTTATAATAGGGAATTAACATTTCTAGAGTGGTGACAAAGTAAAGCATCTACTAATTCATATCATCCTTGTAGTGTAGCTTTAGAGGGAGAGAGAGAGAGAGAGAGAGTGCAACTATTATACAGAGACCCTCTCCAAAATTTTCATTGTTTCATATCTCTCTCTCTCTCTCTCTCTCTCTCTCTCTCTCGCTCTCTCTCTCTCTCTCTCTGCTTGCACTCCAACAAGTCCAAAGATATACATATATATGTGTATATATATATAAGAAAAGCTTTATATATTGGGAGGAGATGTTGAGCCAAGGAAGAGGGAGTTTATTATGGGAGGAGCTGTTGATCATCTTGGGCCTATTTGGGGTGCAATGTATCTTTGGGGTGTACATGGTGTTCTTGAACCAAATCCTCGCCCTCGGCGTCGATCCCTTGTTCATCATCTCCTTCGGGAGCTTCGTGTCGGCCGTCACCCTCCTCCCCCTCGCCGCCATATTTGAGAAGTATATATATATACATGTCTTCATGATCTTCTTGGTTTCTCTTGAGCAGTACATGAGATGTGATCATGTGTGTTGTGTGTTTGAGTTCATCACTATTTCATGCATGTGCAGGAAGAAATGGCCTGCAAAGTTGAGCCCCATCCTGATGGCTAAGTTTGTGATATTGGCTTTAGGAGGGTAAGAAACTAAGCTCCATAACTTTGGTCTTACTCCTTTCAAATTCTAGCCATTTAGTACACTTTTATATTGTAAAAACCAAAGAGATCGAGAAGGAATTGTTGCTATTAAAGTTCCATATTTCACAAATTATATATATATATATATATATATATATATATATATATATATATATATATATATATATATATATATATTAGAGTCGGCTACTATTCTATCGATAGCAGCACCAAGCACTTTGTGCTACCAAATTTTCTGCCGTCAGATCTATCATTTTGATCATAATTCCATCCGTCAGATCATATTATACTATTTCTCTATACACCACTAAACTCTAGAGTCATCATAACCGCACATTCCTTCCTTTAAGGATAAAAAATTTAATAGCACCAATGACTTAGTGCTATTATTAATATAGTAACCTAGTTCTATTTACTATCTGGGCTACTATCAATAGAATATAAATAATATTTACAATCTATTTTTTCATCAAATAGTAGTCCACCTACCCCCACTAAATTCTAAACATTCTCAAGGACTCCAAAATAGATAAGAAAATAATATTCCAGCTCCACTATATATATAAATATATATATATATATAACTCCATATACTTTTACTTTGCTCTTACTCTTTCTAAATTCTTGGTATTTATTACATTTACACTCTTATATTGAAAGAAAAATAAAAATTGTTGGTACTAAAGGTTCATATCTCTCTCTCTCTCTCTCTCTCTCTCTCTCTCTCTCTCTCTCACACACACACACACACACACACACACAAATATTTTGCATAGAAGGAAGGATGAGTTAGTTATAATTTGAAAGGTACATGCATGGAAGATGTTTTTTTACTTTTCTCTATTTGTTTCTTGCTATTTCGAGTAAAGTTGTTTAAAGAAACACTAATAATTTTTTCACTAAAATTTTCTCAAATGGTTTTGAGTTAAAGATTCTGTTTTTAGACTTTTTATTTTCGTTGATAATAAAAGTTGTAGACTTTTTATTAAGCACGACAATACGTGTAGCTATTTTTTGAAGTAGATGAGTTGCACTTAGGATCTGTTTGATAGCATGCAATTATAACTATACTACAATTTTAAGTGCGTGTAGATCAAAGTACAATATTTAATTTGATGTATTTGAATTCAATTGTTGTAGTTGAAACTACACGCATAACTATCTAATCATCTTTTAAACAATATATATATATATATATATATATATATATATATATATATATATATATATATATAAAGAGAGAGAGAGAGAAAGTTTGGCTACTATGCTTGTACAATCACTAAGCAATTTGTGCTGATAAGTTTTCAACCGTTAGATCTATCACTTTAATTAATTTTATTTCTTAGATCATTCTATTTCATCAATCACTCACTTAACCTAAAAGATCCACTATCATTCTAACCACATATCTTTTTATCAAAAGATTAAAATTCTATAAACACCAATAACTTAATACTTTTAAAAACATAGAAGCTCAATTCTTCTCTCTCTCTCTCTCTCTCTCTCTCTCTCTCTCTCTCTCTCTCTCTCTCTCTATATATATATATATATATATATATATATATATATATATTGCTACTGCATCAAAGGTAATCTCACCATCTTATGTATGCTTAAAATAATAAAATTTGTAAATACAATACTTCTCAACTGTATATAACTAAGCAATTATTTATTATGCAACCAATAAAATAAGATGCAAATAGTTATATATACTATATTGTATGTTCGATTACATTAATTTAACCAAACAGATCCCTTGGCTTATATGATGCAGTAAAGGGAATAAAACTTAGGTGAGATGTTGCTATTTAATTACTCTTTTTGGAAACTAAATTAATGTATAACTTGGTAGTGGGATTACAGAAAAGAATGGCTTTTGGATCAGCATGCACTACAATAAAATTAAATTATAAAAATATATTTTTATGACATTTTTGTATAAATATTCTGTCTATATTCAAAATTAGGTTATAAAAATATTTTTTCAAAATACATTATAATAATATATCGTTATACACCCTAGCGACTGCACATACAACGACACTAATAATAAGTGTCGATATTTTTGTCAGCGGTATTTTTTTTTTAGATTTTAAAAATACTTAAAAATATCGCTATAACATAATTTTATTGTAGTGATGCTAAAAAAAAATAACTGATTAAACTAGTATTAGAATAAAGAAACTTTTTAAGTTAAGAACATGTGCATGCATGTGAGATAGTATCAATTAGTTCAGAGTGTTATGTTGCAATTTAGGTGAGTTTGAAAGGAAAGATTCTTGCACACCTTGTCTTAACTTTTTGACACTTTTTTTTATAAATATTTCATTTATATTTCATCTATATTTAAAATTAGATTATAGAGATATATTTTTATGACACATTACAGTAATGTGTCGTTATACATCCTAGCAACTGCACATATAGCGATACTAATAACAAATGTCGATATTTTTTTCAGCAATATTTTTAAAAAAATTAGATTATAGAGACATATTTAGCGATACTAATAACAAGTGATATATAGATGGAATATAGCGATACTATTCCATCTATATTTAAAATTAGATTATAAAGACATATTTTTAGGACTCATTACAGTAATGTGTCGCTATACACCCTAGCAACTGCACATATAGCGATACTAATAACAAGTGTCGGTATTTTTTTCAGCAATATTTTTTTGAAATTTTAGAGACACTTAAAAATATCGCTATAGTATAATTTTATTGTAGTGATCTATATTTTGTTTCATTGATTTGAGATTTTTTTAGTTTTGGGAAATAAATATTTCACATTAATTAGATTTGTATTTGGCAAATTCTTTCCTGTAAATTTGTGTAACATGTATATATTCTATATAAAGTTTATGTCAAATCAAATCTGTTGAGTAATATAATATTATAAATAAATAGTTTATATTAAAATAATATTCTTATGGAATATTATTATTGTTATATAAAATAACTGTTACATTAAAAATTTAGGAGTAATATGATCAATTCAAGTTAAAAAGATGTCTTAAAAAATCTATTTAGATATTATTATTATTATTATTTTGATGGAGTTGATGGAATATTCTACACTTGAATTTGATGTTGACACAAACCAGGTGGTCTATTTCACTAAGTCATAGTTGTTGTGGGAAAATAAAAAATATTCATGTGAAATGAACTCCACTAACATACTAACTTAATTAACTAGTTTTTATATAATAATTAAGAGTTTAAGTATCCCAATAATTGCTAATCTTTATATTTAGTATTGGATACAAATAGTTTAAAATGAAATAGTTATAGCTACATGTATTTTATTTGATTGGGTGTAATATAGAGCGCTTCAATTATAAATAATTTATTTTGCTGGAACTGTAGTTAGCTTGAGCGTAATTTCAACTGCTGTAGTTGAATAATTTAAGTGTGTCAAATAATATATCATAACATAGAGTATAGTTATAACTGCGTGTAACCAAATAGCCTCATAGTAATTATTTATATTAGTGGGTTGATTTCGACTTAAAATGAACCTGATCTGATCTAATTAAAGTAAAAAAAAAAAACCACTAAATTTATGGGGAATTTAATTGGTGCAAAAATACACACCAAAAAATAGTAGTCATATGCAAGAATCTTCTTTTGACTTTGTTGGGCACAGTAACTAAAGTGGGTAACATATTAATGTGACACCCCAGGACATATAAAAGACATGGACACTAATAATAATAACTATGCTTAAGCATTTTGAATTATGATGTGAGCCCAACGAAGAGTTATTATTGTTATTAGGCTGGATCGTTATATTTAGTATCAGAGTCAATAACCAGCCGGAAATGTGCGGCAAGTCTCGGCTGAGCCTGAGTTTAGATGACAGGACTAGCGAGACAAGTCTCACATCACCGGGTGATCTTGGACTGTGTGTGGTTGTGTGCATGTTTGGGCTGACGAGGACGCCTAAAGAGGAAAAGTCTATGACACCCCAATAATCTCACATCGGATGGAAATGGAGTTGTGATTGAGTATATAAAAGACATGAATACTAGTAATAATAACTGAGGTTAAGTATTTTGGATTGTCCAACAAATTATTATTACTAGTGGGTCGGATTGTTACAATTAACTTCTTGTATGACTTGGTTTACAAATTTGTTCAGGGTAAAAAGTTGGTGAATTTGCTTTTTCCCTTTTTTGGTCACCTTTTTGTTGCTGAAAAGCAACTAATTTAAGAAAAAATAAAATGCTAACTTAAAATGCCTAACTTCCACTAGAATATATTTGGCAAACAAAGAAGAAAAAAAAGTTAAAGCACACCACATATAACTAAACTATGCATTAGCAAGATAACTTTAGTAGCAGCATATAAAGTAATAATAATACCAAAATTGTGTTCAATTTATGCTGTGTATACTTTCAGAAAAACTCAGTGCCAATTCAGGTGTTTCCATGAGCATGTCTTCTAATTGGCATCAGTATGTCGATTTTTTTAGGGTTACCATGTTTCAAGCTCTTACATTGCTTGGGATCGAGAAGACGTCGCCAGCTATCGCCTCCGCCATGCCTAATCTTGCTCCTGGCTTCATCTTCATCATTGCAGCTTGCGTCAGGTTTGCAGATTGTACCATGAGATTAAGGATTCACTCATAAGTTCCATGTTAAAAAGGAATCATTTCAGAGAAGAAAAATAGAAGAGGAACTAATAATTTAAGTTGATAGAATATATGCATTGAAACTGATCAAGTGTATCATGAGAATACTAACCAGATTCAGCAAATGTGTTCTGGTGTTGATAGAGTACGCTTCTAATGTCGAATCCAAATTGACCAAGATAAATAAAGCATTGAGTCGAACTCTTCTTTGGTGTCGGAGCTAACATATTTAAAATTGTTCCCTTTTGTAGGTTAGAGAAGTTCGAGAAGAGGTGCAGGTACAGCAGAGCCAAGATTGTAGGGACCATTGTGTGCTTGGGTGGGGCCATAGCTATGGGCTTCCTCCAAAGCCCTAACACTCACACCTCCCCTGAAGCTACTTCTCTTCTGCATGAGCACTTGGAGAACAGCAGCTACAGTGACTGGATGTTAGGTTGCTTCTACCTTCTTGCATCAGTTGTTGTTTTATCTGGCATCACTGTTCTGCAGGTAAATTACCTGTTAACTGAGCACAAATTTTTCAGGGAGCAGTAGTGGAAGCAGCATGGCATCACTGTTAAGGGAGCAGTAGTGGAAGCAGCAGCAGCGGCGCAGCTGCAGATCAGAGTCCTTTGCATCCATGGAGACGGTCATTTCCACACCTCGGTGATGATGTGGTTGTTGGTTTGGACCATGATGTTAGTCTTCTAGTGGACAGGTTGCTTCATCCCGAGAGGCGTCGACAGGTTGTAGCCATCACTGGGATGGGTGGTGCAGGCAAAACCACTCTTGCGGCCATGGTCTATAATTCAATTTCTAAAGTTTCTGTAAGTGATGGCACCATCATTACCCAAAGTAAAGAAATGGATCCCAGAGCTGGACTTCAAAACCACTTTCGTGTTTGTGCCTGGGTGCCTGTTCATCAAGATCCCGACATTATGGACCTTCTGTTGATCATGACTGACCAACTAGGCTTAAGTAACTCTACAAACTATCAATGGAAATTGCAAGTCCAGCACTTGAAGGAGAAGCAATTGCAAGTCCAGCACTTGAAGGAGAAGCTATATGAGTTTTTGAAACAGAAGAGATACCTAATAGAGTTGGATGATATCTGGAGGAAAGAAGTATGGGATCAATTAAAACAAGCGCTTCCAGATTCGGACAACGGAAGCAGAATAATAGTAACAACTCGATTCAGGGATGTTGCCATTTATCATGACCCAGATTCCGAACCTTACGAAATGAGGCCCTTAAACGAGGATGATAGTTGGCGACTTTTCCTTACAAAAGTTTTTCCACAACTAACTCCTCCACACGACCAACCTATACATACGCCCAAGAGAGCTTGAGGACTTGGGTCGTCAGCTATGTAGGAAATGTGCTGGTTTGCCTCTTGCTCCGCTGGTACTGGGAGGTCTTGTTTCGACAAAAATGAGGGATCCTTTGGTGTGGTCGAAATTGCTTGATAATATAAACTGGGATTCCACAGATGATGGGAGGCGATGCTTAGAAATCCTTGCTTTGAGCTACTACGACTTGCCTTACTGCATGAAATTTTGTTTTCTTTACTTGGGAGCTTTCCCACAAGGTTCTCAAATTAGTGCCTCAAAATTGACGAAGATGTGGATTGGAGATGAACTGATACCCAAAGAAAAAGGTATAACACTAGAGGATACTACAACCAACTACTTGGAGGAGTTGGCACAAAGGTGTCTGGTTGAAATAGTGAAGCGAGGAGCTGATACAAGTATAAAAAAGGTAAGAGTCCACGACCTCTTGGGTGAGCTAGCAAAGTCCGAAGCAAGAGAGAGTCGATTCCTTCGGGTAAAAAATCAAACTACTATTGAAGAGGAGTCAAGGACCCAAGAGATAGGCGCTCGTCGTATGGCGCTCCATCAAAGCCACGACATAATAAAAGAAATTTCGGATGAAAAATTAAGAGCGCTTTTAGTTTTCCACACAAGCAGAATCACTGGAATCTATGAAAAGCCTGATACAAAAATTAGGAGCTATTTTTTCCAGCGCTTGCCACGCTATTACAGAAACGGATGGTCTGTTGGAAACATTAGTCAAACTGATAATCGAATGAAATTCCTCAGAGTGTTCGGACTTGATGGATTTACAAAAAGCAGCATTCCTGAATTTCATATTAAAAATATGACCAGATTAAGATACATGGGATTCACAGATTCTAGTGATTCTGCTTGTGTGGAAAACTAAAAGCGCTCTTAATTTTTCATCCGAAATTTCTTTTATTATGTCGTGGCTTTGATGGAGCGCCATACGACGAGCGCCTATCTCTTGGGTCCTTGACTCCTCTTCAATAGTAGTTTGATTTTTTACCCGAAGGAATCGACTCTCTCTTGCTTCGGACTTTGCTAGCTCACCCAAGAGGTCGTGGACTCTTACCTTTTTAATACTCGTATCAGCTCCTCGCTTCACTATTTCAACCAGACACCTTTATGCCAACTCCTCCAAGTAGTTGGTTGCAGTATCCTCCAGTGTTATACCTTCTTCTTTGGGTATCAGTTCATCTCCAATCCACATCTTCGTCAATTTTGAAGCACTAATTTGAGAACCTTGTGGGAAAGCTCCCAAGTAAAGAAAACAAAATTTCATGCAGTAAGGCAAGTCGTAGTAGCTCAAAGCAAGGATTTCTAAGCATCGCCTCCCATCATCTGTGGAATCCCAGCCCATATTGAGATGTTACCATTTTCCGGAGGGATCCCGCCACATTTGCAGACTCTAGATATAAGAGGTACAGTTATCACAGAGTTGCCATCGCAAGTTTGGACGCTTACAGAGCTGCGCCACTTATACTTGAATTCAATGAGTTTGATGAACTCACAAGCGTTGAGAAACATGAAAAAAACTCGTTCAGAAGCTGCTTCTGCAAAAACTATCATCTTCAAACCCTTAAAATCGAAGATGATTGCGAAGCTCAATCTACTACTGACAACGAATTGGTTGGGTTTCTTAAGTTGTTGAGTAGTCTGAATTCTCTAAAAATACGAGCTAGGGAGATCTCTCAAGGGATTTTTACAGCAACATCAACTCATGCAAAGTTACATAAGTTGAAATTAAAATGTCCATTGCGGGACAATAAACTCTGTATCGATATTTTTGCACCTCACATCACCAAGCTCACATTGTGTCGCTCATACTTGAAAGGAGAGCAGATACAAACACTAGGGCAGCTAAAAAAACTCAGGATTCTCAAATTGACAGATGATGCTTTCCAATGTCAAGTGATTTTATGTTCGCCAGGCAGCTTCCCTAATTTATCTTACCTTAAGCTCAGCAACCTATTTAATCTAGCGTCGCTCAACATGAAGCTCGGATCCTTTCCAAATCTTATGCACTTGTCTATCCATTCTTGCACCAATCTGCATGCGTTTCCGAATGGTCTGAATCACATCACCACCTTGCAAGTTCTAAAATGTAAAAAAATGCCCCCTCCTTTCGTGGAGAAGATTAATAACTGGCTCTGGACGCATCCTGTGAGAGTCATCATCCAAACTACCAGCTCCCAGAAGGTACGTCTCTTCTCTGCGGTGATTTGTCTTCCTCCGTTTGTCCCCTTTCTCTTCTCAGAAAGCTTCAGTTAAAAACAACTTGTAGATTGAAAACCAGATATTTATCATATGTCAGATCTTGCTTTCTTATTGTATTCTTATTGTATAAACTCAGTTGGGCATATACTGCATGAATCGGGATCATCATATACTGATTCATATTCTGGTTTAAGCTGAAGTACTAATCATAAATTCAGATCCAACAATCTACATTCAAACACTGGTATAGTAGTAGATAAACAACAAATTGACATACAAATCATGCTGTTTTGTGAAGTCTTAATTTATTTTGTTCCACATAATTCTACGAAATATAATGAATCTAATGTTTAAAATATTGTCCATATGTCCTATATTCAGTGTGCGTTCTTTCCTCTATTGAATAATATTTTCATGATCTCACAGTCTGCATGCTTTTCGGAATGCCTGTAATGTGTTCGACAAAATGTCTAAGATTAGGCAAATGTCATTTTTGCTCATAATTTTGATCTTATATAATTATTGGTTGAAAACTTATGTTTCAACATTTGAAAATCATCTTTTCAAGTACTAGAACCTTCGTTTAATATTTAAAATTCTATTCATGATATTTTGCTCTTTTGAATAGCTAAGTCTTTAGAGCCTACATTTTCTTGATTGATAGTCGAGTTTCCGTTTATTAGTTATCATTCTAAACTTTTTGGCAACCATTGGTAATCGACATTGTTAACCTTTGTGAACCTATCCAAATTAGTTGTTTGTGTATCATTTCTTTTTGGAAAGTCAATCGCAAGCTAATAAGTTTGTGATTGTTAATTCCGTACTTTATACTTGTGATTTGTTGCTTATTATTTTAGATTCCGTTCATTAATTAGATTGATATTTTGTGTATTATCTCTATTTTGCATTTTATTCTTTTAGTAGCTTGTAGAGAATTGTAATTCTTAATTTAGGTTCGGTGATTGACTCTTTGTGCAATTTTTCACCTGATAGCTTCTTTGCTTAGAAACTACTTTTAAGTTATGCGATCAGTCACCCGTTAGTTTTTTCCGCAATATAATATAGAAAAATATTCTGATTATAAGAAAATTCATATTTTCTATATTTTAAAACTAAGGATTTAGCGTATTATTACATACTTCTGAAAAATGAGTTTATGAAAAATGAGTTTTAACTTTGATTGATTGGTTCTTTTAGTAAAAAAATTTTGAAATTTGATACCCTGTTATGTATTTAGTGGTTGAATAAGTATTTTAAATTATAATATCTTTTGATATTCTGGCATGCTAATGTTGGTCTTATCGACAAGTGCATTGTTATAAAAGCTAGCTTCGACTATGTATTGCGCCTCCGGATATCTGCACCTACCAGCGCATCCGTTCTATATTTGCGCTTTTGAGCGCCTCTATTCTGTATATGCATTTTCGGATGCCTTTAGATTCGCCAACGAGTCACTCTATATAGTTAGTAACCAGAGACTTATTTATTTTAACTTCGTTTATTTGCCAAAAGAAAAATGCTTTGCTAACTTATAATTTTTTGTTTTTTAAAATTTTGCAAATAAAAGACCAGTCATTTAATTTAAATTAGGTATGAAAATTTTACTTCAGAACTATTGTTATTTATTTTGTTGTATGCTTAATCCGACTAATGTGGTGTATGATTGCTTATACAGATGGCGGAAGCGGGTTCGAGTGAAAGCGAGTCCGAGTGAAAGTCGGGCGTAGTCGTTGTTTGAGTTATTTTTGTTCGTTTTTATATCTGGTGCAGTTAAATGTGATTTGCTTCATAAACTAGCATCTAGTATGTGATTTGCTTCGTAAACTAGCATCTAGTTTATTTGCGTATGCTTGGTTGTTTTTTTCGTACCTCATATTTTTGTTATTTGTGGTATCTACTAAACCAAGCTTTTCTTTAGTATTTTGTTGTAAACCTTATGTGTTTGCAGTTGTGAGATTTAATTTGTTTCTGCTCAAAATTTTATTGTTAGTCACATATTTCTGATTCTTTGGATTGCATAGTTTTTATTGTGATAATCGTTCTGTCTGTTTTCTGTTTGGTTCTACAGTCTTGCATATTTGCTTTTCTAGCAGGATTGTGGTGTTTGTTACGCCTCAGGTTCAAGGGTGACAATAATATTATCATGATCTTGCATCGGTCTACTATTGTTTTTAACATTTATGTTCAAATCTGACCCTGATTGGATAAGTTTTGTCCAATAGCTATTAATTTACTACAGTGGTACGAAAAAAATTTGTATATAAAACAATTTTAATCGTACCATTATCATCCAACTATATATTAATATTTATGAAACCAAATTGAAATCTCCAACAATATTTACTTATTCTTCGTACCATAATTGTAGAACAGCTCACAAGTTTCATAAAAACTAATGCAAACGAGAGAGATTTAAGCGGATTAACAAAAAGAATTTTTTACTTCAATCCACAAAATCACAAAATAATCTATTTTGGAAATTAGAATTCACAAAATCACAAATCAGCGACCATTTCCAAAACACTTTTTACCCAAAAAAAAAAAAAAAAAAAAAAAAAAAAAACAAAAACAAAAAACAAAAGAAAGGCAAGAAGGCCTCGAGCTCTCTTCTCGACCAGATTAAGAAATACTCCCTCCATTTCCATCTCGTATGTCTTTTAAAACCCATTCAACAATACTGTAGAATCTCTTTTTTTTTTTTTTTTTTTCAAAATTACTTTTAAAATTCATATTATACAGTAATATTTTTATCTTTTTGAACTATCCTAACAGAGATTAACTAATTTATTTCACTTTAATTCTCAGCATGCACATAAACAACGAATACCATCAGTCCTTTGTTCATCTCATACTTTTGATTTAAAATTTTAATTTTCATACTTTTGATTTTAATTTTTAATTTTAAATTTTTAGATATAAAAGGGACATAATTTTGATAACTGCTAGAATCAAATATGAAAGTGAAGGTCAAAAAGTGCAAGATACCTGGTAAATATGCACTAGATGCAAACAATAAATTTTGCTGCAGGATCGGTTTGGCAATTGCAATGTTGATAATTGCAATATTTGATAAAAGAGTTTCATTTTTCATTGTAATAGATTGGTACGAAATTCTAAATATTCTGAAAAAAAAAAATGATTTACTATGTTTTTTTAGTGTTTGAATAAATTAAAAATCCGAAGTTCTTGTGAGAAACAAAAAATTTACTATGTCTTTTAAAATAGTCTATTACTATATATTGATAGATTGCCAAATAGATCCTAATTGAAAAATAAAAGTAGGGACTAAACTTTTGAAAGTCCCTTGAAAAGTTTAGAATGTAAAATATCAAAGTTTAAGTTCAGGACCTGTACACAGTTATTTTAATATATATGTGAAAACATTTCCATCAGGAATAGGAGATTGGATTTTGTTAACATCATAGCTATTAATGGTAGTGGTAAGCAAATGGGATTGCATAAATCACAAGTCAGAGAGAATGGCAAGCAAAAGGTTCCCACCAATGTATTTATGTGGAGACTCCCAATTGGTTGACTCAAGGAGCAAAGATTGACAAGGAAAGGCTCCTAGCAATTAGAGATTACATCCAGTTTCACACAGTTTCAAGCCTCATTCCAGTGTCATCCCCCGACTCGGCTGCGAGCGAGAGAGAGAGAGAGAGAGATGTCGGAAGATGCTTTAGTTTCCTACATAGTGAACAAAATCGGCGACCTATTCACCCAAGAAATTCCTCTAATTTGGAAGGTTGCCGACGATATTGAATCACTGAAACAAGAGCTGCAGGCGCTCGAGATCTTCCTCAACAACATGGACTACAAGCAGAGACAAGACGCGACCACGAAGAATTGGTTGAGCTCTGTTAGAGACGTAGCATATGAGGCAGAGGACTTGATCGATACTTATTCGCTCGAAAAGAGGTACGCTCCCGCCACTAGGATATTTCATTCTTGTTTAGTGAATAAACAAATTGAAGAATTGAAATCCAAGATCCGTGAGATTGTCGAACGTAGAACCATATACGTACCAAACTTGCACGAGCAAAGAAGCGAAGGAAGCAGTAGTGGAAGCAGCAGCGGCGCAGCTGCAGATCAAAGTCATTTGCATCCGTGGAGACGGTCATATGCACAACTTGGTGATGATGTGGTTGTTGGTTTCGAACACGATGCTAATCTTATAGTGGAAAGGTTGCTTCACTCGGAGAGACGTCGACAGGTTGTAGCCATCACTGGGATGGGTGGTGCAGGCAAAACCACTCTTGCGGCTGTGGTTTACAATTCAATTTCTAAAGTACGCGCAAGCGGTCACGCACATTTTTCCCGGCTTAAAGAAGTGGACTCCGGAGGTGAACTTCAAAACCACTTTGCTGTTTGTGCTTGGGTGCCTGTTCATCAGGATCCTAATATTATGGACCTTTTGTTGATCATGATTGACCAACTAGGCTTAAGTGAATCTATGAACTCTCCGACTTTTGTACATTCTTATCCAAGGAGATGGCACGTCCAGCGCTTGAAGGAGAAGCTATATTGGTTTTTGAAGCAGAGGAGATACCTAATAGTGTTGGATGATATCTGGAGGAAAGAAGTATGGGATCAATTAAAAGCAGCACTTCCAAATTCAGGCAATGGAAGTAGAATAATAGTAACAACTAGATTCAAGGATGTTGCCTTTTATCATGACCCAGGTTCTGAACCCTACGAAATGAGGCCTTTAAACGAGGATGATAGTTGGCGACTTTTCTTTATAAAAGTTTTTCCAAAATTAACTCTGCACGACCAGCCTATGTGCCCAGGAGGGCTCGAGGACTTGGGCCGTCAGCTATGTAGGAAATGTGCTGGTTTGCCTCTTGCTCTGGTGGTACTAGGAGGTCTTGTTTCGACAAAACTGAAGCATCCTTCTGTGTGGTCGAAATTGCTTGATAATATGAACTGGGATTCCACAGATGATGGGAGGCTATGCTTAGAAATCCTTGCTTTGAGCTACTACGACTTGCCTTACAACATAAAATTTTGTTTTCTTTACTTGGGAGCTTTCCCATATGGTTCTCAAATTAGTGCCTCAAAATTGACGAAGTTGTGGATTGGAGATGATCTGATACCCAAAGAAGAAGGTATAACACTAGAGGATACTGCAACCAACTACTTGGAGGAGTTGGCGCAAAGGTGTCTGGTTGAAATATTGAAGCGAGGAGCTGATATGAGTATAAAAAAGGTAAGAGTCCACGACCTCTTGGGTGAGCTAGCAAAGTCCGAAGCAAGAGAGAGTCGATTCCTTCAGGTAAAAAATCTAACTACTATTGAAGAGGAGTCAAAGCCCCAAGAGATAGCTGCTCGTCGTATGGCGCTTCATCAAAGCTCCACGAGATTACCTCAAATTCCATGTGAAAAATCAAGAGCTCTTTTAGTTTTCCCCGCAAGCAGAATAAACCAAATCTTTACTAATAGTAAAGGACGGATCCAAAAGTGGTTTTCAAATTTCGTCAACTTCTATCCATTCATTTATCAGCCAAAGACAAGCATGGAATTCCTCAGAGTGCTTGAACTAGATGGATTGAAACCAAATAGCATTTGTCATTTTCCTATAAAAGATATGACTAGATTAAGATACCTGGGATTGAGAAATACCAATTTTGAGACGTTACCATTTTCCGGAGTGATCCCTCCACATTTGCAGACTCTAGATATAAGAGGTACAATTATCACAGAGTTGCCATCTCAAGTTTGGACGCTTTCAGAGCTTCGCCACTTATACTTGAATTCAATGAGTTTGCTGGACTCACAAACGTTGAGAAACATGCAAAAAACTCTTTTAGAAGCTGCTTCTGCAAAAAGTATAAGGATGTCTTGCATGCCATTGCATAATCTTCAGACCCTTAAAATCGATGATGATTACGAAGCTCCAGATACTACTGACAATAAATTGGTTGGGTATCTTAAGTTGTTGAGTAGTCTGAATTCTCTAACATTACGAGCTAGGGAGATCCCTCAAGAGGTTTTTACAGCAACATAAGCTCATGCGAAGTTAAATAAGTTGAAATTAGATGGAGCATTGCAGCCCGATGAACTCTACAGTATCAAAAGTTTCGCACCTCACATCATCGAGCTCACATTGTCTCGCTCAAACTTGAAGGGAGAGCCGACACTAACACTAGGGCAGCTAGAAAATCTCAGGATTCTCAAATTGACAGATAATGCTTGCCAATGTCGAGAGATTTCTTGTTCACTTGGTAGCTTCCCTAATTTATCTTACCTTAAGTTAAGCAACCTATCTCATCTAGAATTGCTCAACATGGAGTATGGATCCTTTCCAAATCTTATGCACTTGTCTATCCATTGTTGCACCAATCTGCATGCTGTTCCGAATGGTCTAAGTCACATCAGCACCTTACAAGTTCTAAAATGTAAAAAGATGCCCTCTAGTTTCGTGGAGGAGATTAATGACTGGCGCAGGACACATCCTTTGAAAGTTGTCATCCAAGACCACTAGCCACCGCAAGATCTTTCTCCAACAGCCTAAACATATTGGTAATTTGTCTTCCTACCTTTTTGTCCTCTTTCTCTTCTTCAGAAAGCTTCAGTTAAGTAGAAAACCAGCTATTCATCATATGTTAGATCTTGCTTTCTTATTGTACTCTTATTGTATAAACTCAGTTGTGCATATATTGCATGAATCGAGATCACCATATACTCATTCAGATTCTGGTTTAAGCTGAAGTCCTAATCCTAAATTCAGATCCGACAACCTACATTCGAACACTGGCATAGTAAATAGACAGCATATTGATATACAAATCATGCTGTTTTGTGAATAATATTTTCATGATCTCGCATCAGTCTACTATTGGTTTTGACATTTATGTTCAAATATGACCCTAATTGGATGAGTTTGTCCCATAGCTGTTAATTTACTACGGTGGTATGCAAAAATTTGTATATAAAACAATCTTAATTGTACCATTATGATCCAACTATATATTAATATCTATGAAACCAAATTGAAATCTCATCTACTTATTCTTCGTACCACAATTGTGTAATAGTTCACAAGTTCCATAAAAACTAATGCAATCAACAAATAGAATTTTCAACCAAAATTCACAAAATCACAAAAGCAACGACCATTTTTAAAATATATTTTACCAAAAAAAAAAAAAAAAGAAAAAAAAAAAAGGCAAGAACAAGAACATGAGCTAATTACAATAGCAGATTATTATGAATTGCACAAAAATGCACATAATCCCTGAATTTACAAGGACTACCTACAAAAATCCGAAAAGAAAACAAACTCGAAACTTCTTTGTTCCGATCACTCCATCAGCAAGAAAAAAAAAAAAATTAAAAAAATTTAAAAAAACCTAAGAAACTGAGCGGAAAATGGGGAAGGTACGGATTAGGAGATCACCTGGGAGAAGATGATTACTCGCCTTGGGTTTTCGAGAGCTTCGCATGTCGAGAGATGTAGGCGAGATATCTCCGCCATTTTCGCAGAGACGAAGCAGAGCGAGAGCGAGAGCGACATGTAGAGAGAGAGAGGGGGGGATGGCGTGGTGCTTCAAAGAGCGGGAGAGGTGGGTCGGTGGAAGAAGAGTAGAGTAAATTGCATACTAGTATCCGGACTTTTAGCAATATTCCATTTTAGTCCTCAAATTTTTAGACAAATTCATTCTCACATACAAAAATAAAAAAAAAAAGTAAATAAATTTAGTAAATTTCAGCAAGGAATTAGCAAGTAGATTTGGTTAATTTATCAAGCAAAATCAAAATCTCTTCAATTAATAACATCATCTACAAATTAAACTCACTTCCCGTGGTTTCAAATAAATTTATGCTGAAATAATTTTGATAATGAAAAAAAATATTAATTACTAGTTTTTTTTTCTTCTCTACTAATTTAAAAAATTCTCCCCCTATTTCCGTCTTATTTATCTTTGTAAATCCATTCCACAACATTACTGAACCATTTGATTTATATTTAAGGAAAAATTTTTGGTTTGACAGTTTTTCACTTTACTATCATATAGTTTAAAGTGTATCACTTTAGTATATCATTTTTCTCTTTCCGTTTCCTCCTTTAATATTTTTATTAAATGACTAAGAAGGTAAAAAATAACAAGGTATTAAAATAAAAATTCGATAAATCACATGGTACTAAAGTAAAAATTCCGTAAATCAAAAGATGGAAATCTAAAGTTTTTTTCTATATGTTTGAATTAACAGAAATACTGATAAAAAAAAAAAAAAAAAATCACACCGTATTAAAGTGATATGTTTTAAAGTACATAATACTGAAATGAAAAAGTACTAAACTATAGAAGGATATTTAAAGTTTTCCCTTTGTTTTAAGAAAAATAATTCTTGTATATTCCTTCGAAGTGACAAATTAAGGATCCTCCGTCCTGGATTGTGCATTATACCCTTCAAATGAAATGTACAGATAGTATTGCTCTTATTTAGAATATACGATGCACATCCTATTCATTCTAAGGTGGGAATTTTTTATAGTAACTAATAAAATTCATCCCATCTTGAAATAGGTGAAGTATAAGATTTACATTCCTTTTGGTATGTACAAGAATTATTTTCTTTTAAGTAATACTACTCATACACTCCAAAAAGGATGTATGATATATATCCCACCGATTCAAGAGTGAAATATATTTTACTGATTACTTCGAAATGCCGAGTGAAATTCATCCTACCTGAAGATGGATTGGGCATAAGATCTTGAGGATGGGTGGGTGTAAAATATATAAGGCTCCGTTTGGGTACAAGAATTAGGGAGGGATAAGGGGGATATCTCCCTTTGTACCCAAACAATAAAAAACTGTTTGGAACAGCTGTTCCACCTAATCCCGAGATTAGAGAGGAATAACTGTTCCAAGCAGCAGGTCGAACAACTCCCTAAACAACTCAGTTGTTCCACCTGCAGTATTTTTTTTAATTAATTAATTTTATTTTAAATTATAAATTATTTAAATTTATAAAATTTAAAATTTATTTTATTATTTTATAAAAATTTAATTCACTATATTCTTTTTATTCTTTTTTAATTTACCAAACACAATTTTCTTTATACCCGGTATAACTCTTATACCCACCCAAAAATAAATTAACATTAATTCCTGCTAATATCATAATTTATATCTATCCCCGATATAATTAAAAATTTTTTATATCCGAACCAAACGTAACCTAAATGGGATGTACATGTAGTATTTTTCTTATTTAAAGCTAGAAAAACTCACTATGCAGTGGACCCTGTATTGGCCCAGCTTCTGCTAAGCCAAAACACACTTTTGGATTTTTGCTATTTTGGACAACAACAGCTCCATCTTTTGTGTCCCATGGAGTGAGCCAGACCGAATATAATTTCAAATTTTAAGAAAATTGTTTGTGAACCCTCCTCAACTGTGGACTTTTTTGTTTTTTTTTTTTTTAAGTTGATATTTTCATAACTGGTAAAACTGTATTTGGATGCATAAACATCGACGAAAATCGCATTCAGTATATATTTTTTAATTTACTCAAAAATATATAATATATTCAAAAAGAATTTTAATAATAACTTATCCTGCATTAAAGAAAATTTATGTGACTAAATAATATGATTTGATAGGATAATATACTCTATCTACAAATTAAAATAAATTATTTTATTTAAAAAATAATAACTTGAATATCAAATATGGTATTCATTCTAAATATTTGACCGTTTTATCTAGGAAAGAGACAAATAACATCATTGCAATGGTAAAATTTTATCTATAGGGGCAATTTCCTACGTACCCCTAAAAATTTTCCTGTTTTTAGATTTACCCCTCTTAGAAGGCTAATATTAAAACTACCCATCTTACGTTCCAACTTCTTTCCAAAATACCCCTGAAGTTAAACTCTGTTAGTGTACCGTTTGAAACTGCCGTTATCTGTGTGTAATTACTATTTTGTCCTTTCAAATATACTCTAAACCCTAAAACCCTAAACCCCTAAACCCCTAAACCCTAAAACCCTAAACCCTAAACCCTAAAACCCTAAACCCTAAAATCCTAGAACCCTAAAAAACCCTAAACCCTAAACCCTAAAACCCTAAAAAATCCTAAATCCTAAACCCTAAACCCTAAAACCCTAAACCCTAAACCCTAAAACCCTAAACCCTAAAACCCTAGAACCCTAAAACCCTAGAACCCTAAAAAACCCTAAACCCTAAACCCTAAAACCCTAAAAAATCCTAAACCCTAAACCCTAAACCCTAAACCCTAAACCGGGGCAAAATAGGTATATCTGATAGTTTTCAACTCCGATTATTATTTAACTCTAGTTTAACCTTAGTTAACTTAACAAAGGGAAACGGTAGGGGTATTTTTAATAACGGTGGAACGTATGAAGGGTATATTGGAAAGAAAAAAATAAGAAGGGTAAATCAGATATTTCTTCATATTTCAGGGGTACACAGGCAATTATCCCTTATCTATACATTTTTGTGGCAGGTAAATGAATCAAAATTTAGAATTTAAAATATGATGATGATATTTAGAATTTAATAAGAAGACTTAGACTTGAATATTTAATATTTTATATTTAATGTAGTGACGATATTATAATAATATCTATCTATAAGATATATAATTTAAAAGCTCTATCACACCAACTAAATGGTTTTATATGAAGCCACGTCCCAATCTAATTCCGTAGGAGGAGCCCACGAAAGTATTCAACATATCCACAAAAAAATATTGGATGCATCGGTACACTATAAATCGACTCTAAATTAATTATTAAAAATAATTTTTTATAATACAATAAATTATTTAAATATTTTATATTACATATACTATTCTATATTTTATTTTAGAATACTAACTATCATATATTCTATTAATTTTTTAATATACTTTAGAAATATTAGTATATATTTAGGTGTATGCAAAAATTTCTTCTCTCTTTCTTTAAATTATGAAGCCACTCTATTAAACATTCTCTACACTGGATGGATATAAGTATATACACTACATACTTAAAATCTTTAATAAAAATTTTAAAATCCCTCTATATATCTATAGATATACTATTTGACAATTAGGAGAGCTTTATCTGAGAGAGTCATGGCACAATCCAATAAAAATTTACCATATATTAGTAAAAAATTTGGATGCTTCTGTTGTACCGTAAATCAAGTTTAAAATATGTATTTAAAATAAATTTTTATAGTACAATAAATTATTTAGATATTTTATACTATATATATTATATCATATTTTACTTTATAATATTAATTATTAAATATTTTATTAATTATCTAATATTATATGTGATGTATATAATATTGATATGCACCATGTACAAGCAAAAATTTCTTATCTCTTTTATTTAAAATTATGAGTAAATCCTATTCAACATTCTCTTCACTAAATACAACACATACCTAAAATCCATTAATAAAAATTTTAAAATTAATTTATTAAATATAATTTAAATTATTAGATTTTGTATATATGATTAATATATATTGTGGTGTATAAAATATTAATATACACTAGATGTATATAATAATTTTTTAGTTTTCTATCAATTTTAACAAGGCAAATATATTCTTTCTAATTCTTAAATTTGAAATAAAGTTTTCAACTTTAACTTTTTTAAGTTAAAAATTTATTACATAAAATTATTTTTTTTTTTTGTAAAATAGCTACCAAAACTAAAAATTTGATTGAATTCTAAAATAAAATTATTAATATAATTTAATTTTATAGGTTAATTTTTTTTTAATAAAAGTATATATATATATATATATAACTACTTTATAGCTATTTTTTTATATTTCTTTAATTATAATTTTTTAAATTTAAATTTTAATAATTATATATTTTAATTATTTTAAATATTATTTACTTGCAGCACAACGTGGTTTCTATGCTTTGAGGATACGTGCACGATCGTGCACCACATGCAACAAAGACTTTTATTATTATTATTATTATTATTATTATTATTATCATCATCATCGTTTATTTTTTGAGAAAAAGATAACTCCCTTTAAATTCTTTTTCTCTCTTTCTATTTGCTAAATTTTTCTACTGGTAAAATGCATTAAATAGTCCTTGAACTTCTTCTAATCGATTTTAATTTTTGTTCTGAACTTTTTATAGTTTGAATTTACAACTTTTAGTTCACACTTTAGTTCTTATAAAAACCATTATTGCATACATCTAATTCATCTTTGTAATACTTTCAGCTCCACAATCTAATTTCTAGATTTTAAAAAATTCAACTCAATTAATAATAAAATTGAAATAACAGATTATAGAACAATGATAGCACCGTGTGTAAATGCTGAGTAATTTATTCCCAATTTTTTCAAATGTCAAATTTAAAATCTAAGGACCAAAATAAAATTTGATTAACAATGAGGAATTGGTCATGTCTTAGGATGGGCATGATATACATCGTACATCCCAAATAGAGTGTTCGGATAGCATTGCCCGATATAGAAAACATTTTTTGTACATCCTAAATAAATCTTACACTCCACCTATTCTAAGATGGGGTGAATTTTACTTGATACTTTAAAATGACGAGTGTAAAAGTCTCTGTCCTAGGATGGGTATGGTGTACGTCGTCACCCCAAATAGAGTGTACGGATAGTATTGCCCTTATTATAAGATAGGATGAATTTTACTGATCACTTTGAAATTACTAGAAAAAAAAATTTCACTCCATGATGAATTAAGTGTATATCGTATACTCAAAATTAGATATCCGAACAGCATTATTAGGGTACCATGCGCTACTAGTTTGACCCTCCAACTTTTTAAGTTCGACCTTTCTAGGCCTAAGCATTCTTAATTTATTTCATTTAAGAGTCAGACTTGTATTTTTTTTAGAAGCGCAGAACTCTGCGTCCTTCCAAGTCGTTTGTAAGATATTGATATTACTTAATATAGTATAAAAGTTTTTCAATCAAAATTTTATATAATGTGAATATTTTTATATTATTAAACTTACAAACTACTCGCCAACGATCATAAAATTATTAATCATGAATCCCTTCATCACTAGGCAAAATTATATCAAAAAATTATAAAATTTATTTTTTAAAATTCTTAAATATTTTAGATCAAATTTAACGAAACTGATCGTTAATTCGGAAGTCCTAATATCGAAAATAATTTGAAAACACGAAAAAGCATAACGATCTATCTCTTCACTAAAAATTCAATTTATAAATATAAAAAGGACAAAAATCTGGAGACCCAGTGCATGAATGCGCCTGGTAGCAAAATAAAAGCAGGGACTAAAGTGAAAGTGAAGTGCCTTCAAAATTTTAGAAAGTAAAATATCAAAAGTTTTAAGTGCAGAACCTGGCGAAGCAATTTTACCTGTAACAGTTATTTTAATATATGTGAAAACGTTTCCATCAGGAATAGTAGATTGGACTTTGTTTACATAATAGGTACGATCGATTAATGGTATTTAATGAGCAAATGGGATTGCGTAAATCACACTCCATTGACTGGTTGACTCGAGTAAGAGAGAACGAAGGTTCCTACGAATGTGTTTGTGTGGATACTGCTGATTGGTTGTGTGAAGGAGAACGAAGGTTCCTACGAATGTGTTTGTGTGGATACTGCTGATTGGTTGTGTGAAGGAGAAGGGAATGACATAGAAAGGCTCCTAGCAATTATTAGAGACTGCATCAGTTTCACACAATTTCAAGCCTCATTCCAGTGTCTTCCCCCAACTCCGGGGGCGAGAGAGAGAGAGATGTCGGAAGATGCAATAGTTTCCTACGTAGTGAACAAAATTGGCGACCTATTCACCCAAGAAATTTCTCTATTTTGGAACGTGGCGGACGATGTTGAATCACTGAAACAAGAGCTGCAGGCGCTCGCAATCTTCCTCAACGCCATGGACTACAAGAAAAGACAAGACGCGGCCACGAAGAACTGGTTGAGCTCGGTTAGAGACGTAGCATATGAAGCAGAGGACTTGATCGATACCTATTCGCTTGAAAAGAGGTATGCTCCTGCCACTAGAATATTTTATTCTCATTGTCTGCAGAGAGAAATCAAGCAGTTAAAATCCAAGATCCGCGAGATTGTCGAACGTAGAACTATATATGTTCCTAACTTACACGAGCAAAGAAGCGAAGGAAGCAGCAGTGGAAGCAGCAGCAGCAGTAGCAGCAGCACAGCTGCAGATCAGAGTCTTTTGCATCCATGGAGACGGTCATTTCCACACCTCGGTGATGATGTGATCGTTGGTTTCGAACATGATGCTAATCTTATAGTGGAAAGGTTGCTTCACTCCGAGAAACGTCAACGGCAGGTTGTAGCCATCACTGGGATGGGTGGTGCAGGCAAAACCACCCTAGCGGCTATGGTTTATAATTTAGTTTCTAGAGTTCCTATAAGTGGTCGCGCCTGCTTTACCCCACTAAAAGAAATGGATCCCAGGGGTGAACTTCAAAACCACTTTGATGTTTGTGCTTGGGTGCCTGTTCATCAAGATCCCGACATTATGGAACTTTTGTTGATCATGATTGATCAACTAGGCTTAAGTGAATCTGTGAACACGACAAAATATTTAGAAGATTATAACAGGAGATGGAAGGTCCAGCGCTTAAAGGAGAAGCTATATTGGTTTTTGAAGAAGAGGAGATACCTAATAGTGTTGGATGATATCTGGAAGAAAGAAGTATGGGATCAATTAAAACCAGCTCTTCCGGATCCTGAAAATGAGAGTAGAATAATAGTAACAACCCGATTCAAGGATGTTGCCATTTATCATGACTCAGGTTCTGAACCCTTCGAAATGAGGCCCTTAAACGAGGATGATAGTTGGCGACTTTTCCTTACAAAAGTGTTTCCACAATTAACTCCGCACGATCAACCTATGTGCCCAAGAGGACTCAACGACGTGGGGCGTCAGCTCTGTAGGAAATGTTCTGGTTTGCCTCTTGCTCTGGTGGTACTGGGAGGTCTTGTTTCGACAAAAATGAGGGATCCTTTGGTGTGGTCGAAATTACTCGATAATATGAACTGGGATTCCACGGATGATGGGAGGCGATGCTTAGAAATCCTTGCTTTGAGCTACTACGACTTGCCTTACAACATAAAATTTTGTTTTCTTTATTTGGGAGCTTTCCCACATGGTTTTCAAATTAGTGCCTCAAAATTGACGAAGTTGTGGATTGGAGATGATCTGATACCCAAAGAAGAAGGTATAACACTAGAGGATACCGCAACCAACTACTTGGAGGAGTTGGCACAAAGGTGTCTGGTTGAAATAGTGAAGCGAGGAGCTGATATGAGTATGAAAAAGGTAAGAGTCCATGACCTCTTGGGTGAGCTAGCAAAGTCCGAAGCAAGAGAGAGTCGATTCCTTGCGGTAAAAAATCTAACTACTATTGAGGAGATGTCAAAACCCGAAGAGATAGGTGCTCGTCGTATGGCGCTCCATCAAAGTTGCAACATATTAAAAGAAATTTGGGATGAAAAGTTAAGAGCACTTTTAGTTTTCCCCACAAGCAGAATTACTCAAATCTGTAGCCACAAGATGAAAAATAGGCGCAAATGGTACTATCGCTGGTTACCAGATGCCTGCACGTCTGTTGGACACATTAGTCAGACAGATAAGAGAATGGAATTCCTCAGAGTGTTCGAACTTGACGGATTTACAAAAAGCAACATTCCTGAATTTCATATTAAAAATATGACCAGATTAAGATACATGGGATTGAGAAATACCAATATTAAGATATTACCATTTTCCGGAGGGATTCCGCCACATTTGCAAACTCTAGATATAAGAGGTACAATTATCACAGAGCTGCCATCACAAGTTTGGACACTTTCAGAGCTTCGCCACTTATACTTGAATTCAATGAGTTTGCTGGACTCACAAGCGTTGAGAAACATGGAAAAAACTCTTTCAGAAGCTGCTTCAGCAAAAAGTATCAGGATGTCTTGCATGCCATTGCATAATCTTCAAACCCTTAAAATCGAAGATGATTGCGAAGCTCCAGATACTACGGACAACAAATTGGCTGGGTATCTTAAGTTGTTGAGTAGTCTGAATTCTCTAACATTACGAGCCAGGGAGATCCCTCAAGAGATTTTTACAGCAACATCAACTCATGCAAAGTTAAATAAGTTGAAATTAGATGGAACATTGCAACCCGATGAACTCTGCGGTATCAAAAGTTTCGCACCTCACATCATCGAGCTCACATTGTCTCGCTCAAACTTGAAGGGAGAGCCAACACGAATACTAGGGCAGCTAGAAAACCTCAAGATTCTCAAATTGACAGATAATGCTTGCCAATGTCGAGAGATTTCCTGTTCACTTGGTAGCTTCCCTAATTTATCTTACCTTAAGCTCAGCAACCTATCTCATCTGGAGTTGCTCAACATAGAGCGTGGATCCTTTCCAAATCTTATGCACTTGTCTATCCATTGTTGCACCAATCTGCATGCGGTTCCGAATGGTCTGAGTCACATCACCACCTTACAAGTTCTAAAATGTAAAAAGATGCCCTCTAGTTTCGTGGAGGAGATTAATGACTGGCGCAGGACACATCCTTTGAAAGTTGTCATTCAAGACCGCCAGCCGCCGCAAGATCTTTCTCCAACAGCCTAAACATATTGGTAATTTGTCTTCCTACCTTTTTGTCCTCTTTCTCTTCTTCAGAAAGCTTTAGTTAAGTTGAAAACTACCTATTCATCATATGTCAGATCTTGCTTTCTTATTGTACTCTTATTGTATAAACTCAGTTGGGCATATATTGCATGAATCGAGATCACCATATACTCATTCAGATTCTGGTTTAGGCTTAAGTTCTAATCCTAAATTCAGATCCGACAACCTACATTCGAACACTGGTATAGTAAATAGACAGCATATTGATATACAAATCATGCTGTTTTGTGAATAATATTTTCATGATCTCGCATCATTCTACTGTTGGTTTTAACATTTATGTTCAAATCTAACCCTAATTGAATGAGTTTGTCCCATAGCTATTAATTTACTAAGGTGATACGCAAAAAATAGTACATAAAACAATCTTAACTGTACCATTATCATCCAACTATAAATTAATATTAATGAAACCAAATTGAAATCTCCAACAAGATTTACTTACTCTTCGTACCACAATTGTGGAATAGTTCACAAGTTCCATAAAAATTAACGCAATTAACAGATAGAATTTTTAACCACAATTCACAAAATCACAAAATCAGAGACCATTTTTAAAAAACTTTTTACCAAAAAAAAAACAAAAAACAAAAAAAAGGAAAGAACAAGAACATGAGCTAATTACAAAAGCAGATTATTATGAATTGCACAAAAATGCACATAATCACAGAATTTACAAGAACTACCGACCAAAATCCGAAAAGAAAACAAACTCGAAACTTCTCTATCGGGAAATAATTACTAGAGAAACCCTAAGAAACGAAGGGGAAAATGGGAAGCTACGGATTAGGAGATCACCTGGGAGAAGATGATTACTCGCCCTAGGGTTTTCGAGAGCATCGCTGCTTATCGGGAGATGTAGGCGAGATATCTTCGCCATTATCGCAGAGACGAAGCAGAGCGAAAGAGAAAGAGAGAGAGAGAGAGAGAGAGGGGGGAAAATGGCGTGGTGCTTCAAAGAGCGGGAGAGTGGGGTCGGAAGAAGAAGAGTAAATTGCACATTTGCCCGCAGACCTTTAGCAATATCTCATTTTAGTCCTCAAACTTTTAGACAAATCCATTATCACATACAAAAATAAATAAATAAATAAGTATAGTAAATTTATCAAGCAACATCAAAATCTGTTCAATTAATAATATCATCTTCAAATTAAACCCACATCTAGTGGTTTCAAAACAAATTTATTATGCAGAAATAATTTTGACGATAAAAAAAAAAAAAAAAAAAAAAATTATTTAATGCTGGAAAAAATTTCACTCACTCACTAAGTAGTGGACCCTGTATTGGCCCAGCTTTTTCTGGGCCGAAACACACTTTTGGGCTTTTTCTGTTTTGGGCCGCAGAAGATTCATTTTGTGTCCCATAGAATGGGCCGGACCGAATATAATTTCAAATTTTTAGTTTTTTTTTTTTTTTTTTTAGTTGATATTTTGGTAACTTGTAAAACTCTGTTTGGATGAATAAAAATATTTTTTTTAGCTTACTCAAAAATATATAATATATTGAAAAAGATTTTAACAATAACTTATTCTGCATATAATTTGAATTTTGCTCCTAAAATTTTGTTTCGACATACATAAATTAGTAGAATAATATATTCAATCTACAAACTGATTTAACTTATTTTAAATAAAATAACCTGAAAATCGAGTATAATATTCATTTCTTTTTTTTTTTTTTTTTTTTTATAAGAAACGTAGCTCTATCTATTCGTTCAAATTCTTTTTCTCTTTTTATATGCTAAATTTTACTATTGGTAAAATGCATTAATAGTCCTTGAACTTCTTCTAGTCGAGAGTTTAATTTTCGTTTTGAATTTTTATTATAGTTTGAATTTACACCTTCTAGTTCACACTTTAATATAAGATTATAGAACAATGATAACATTATGTGCAAAGTTTAAGGACCAAAATAAAACAATTCCAAGGGTGTAAGATTTTAGATGTCAAACTTAAAGTATAAGGACCAAAACGAAACATGATTAAAAATGAGCGATTAATGATGCCGTTTATCTTGTTATTTATATTAATATATTTTTTTTATTAGAGTAAACTGCACTAGTAGTTTGATCCTCCAACTTTTAAGTTCGACATTTCTAGACCCTAAACGGATACTAATTTATTTCACTTTAATCCTCACCTTAAAAAACGAATATATCAATCTTCCATTCACCTCATACTTTTAATTTAAAAATTCAATTTCTAGATATAAAAAGGACAACATTTTGATAACGGCTATAAACAAATTGGAAAGGATGTTAAATTCGTATGCAAATTAATACAAAATAATCTAAAAAATATATGTAAATTATTAGATAATCGTTCATCTATTTGAAAACATTATAAATGCTTATCGAAAATCATGCCTGATGAAACGCGTTCTCAGATTTTATCGTTCCTCAAACACCGACAATAAAATCGCCTGGATTGAATGCTTTCAAGTCTAGATTCGTCGTCTAATTAATTTTGCTCTGAATGGGTAGGACAAATTGACGGCAGAAATTCGACTCGGGACCACAATCCTTTTATATTGCTTATATACTATGTTAATTAGAGTCCCATAAACTCTAATTAGACTTATATTAAATTTCTACACATTAATAATTCATACCCAATAAATATTTTTAGAGTCCATATTAGATCACTTAATATTTCTATTAAATTAGATAGTGCATAATATAATTATAAATTTATATATTAGCTCATATATATAAAAAAAATTAAATCAGCAAATGGAATTGCGTAAATCACAAGCCATTGACTGGTTGACTCAAGCAATAGAGGATGACACACACACACAAATAATAATAAAATAATAATAATAATAATAATAATAAAAATAAATGCCTACGAATGTATTTGTGCGGACACCGTTGATGGGTTGCGTCTCGATAAGAGAATGACGTAGAAAGGCTCCGGTAACTAAATAATATTTAAAAAAATAAATATTTTTATTTTTAGAATAATTTATTATTTTAAAATATAGAGAAATAAAAAAAAAATTATGTTTGGCTTAATTTTTTTTTTATTTTTTTAGAATAATTAAAATTTATTTAGTAATTTTATAAAAAATAATAAAAAAATTAATTAATTTTTTTTAAAAATATCAAAATTATTTTTATTTATATCTTTTATATATAAAATATTTAATATATGTATAATAATAAATATAAAAATAATATATTTTTTTAATATAAAATAATTAAAATATTACATCTAATGCTATTATAATTATATTATTATATAAAATATTTCAATATTAATATATAACATACTTCGATAATAATAATATATAAAAATACTTTAAAATATTATATATAAATAAATAACCAAAATATATTTTAGAATAATATATAATATAAATTGCGTGGTGCTGCAAAGAGCTGGAGAGTGGGATGGGAAGAAGAAGAGTAAATTGCACTTTTTTTTTTGAGAGAAAGTAAATTGCACATTTGTCCCCAGACTTTTAGCAATATCTCATTTTAGTCCTTAAAATTTAAAACAAGTTCATTTTCACATACAAAAATAAATAAATAATAAAATAAATAAATTTAGTAAAATTCAGCAAGAAATTAGCAATTAGATTTGGTTAATTTATCAAGCAATATCAAAATCTGTTCAGTTGATAACATCATTCACAAATTAAACCCACTTCGAATGGTTTCAAACAAATTTTAGTAACAAAAAAAAAAAATAAATTACTAGTTTTTCCTTTTTTATTCTCTACTACCACAATTTGATTTAAATTTAAGAAAAAACTTCTGATTCGAATAATTTTTTACTTTACTATTATGTGCTTTAAAATGTATCACTTAAGTATCCTATAGTTCGTTTATTTTTTCATTAAATCACTAAGAAGGTAAAAAATAACAGGGTATTAAAATAAAATATAAAATTTTGATAAATCCAAGTTACTAAAGTAAAAATTCAGTAAACCAAAAGAGTATATCTGAAGTTTTTTTTATATGTTTTAACCAAGAGTTAAAGAAAGAGAAAAACGAAATCATACAGTACTAAAGTGATACGCTTTAAGCTACGCGATACTGAAATGAAAAAGCACTAAACTATTAGTATATTCAAAATCAGGTGTACGATATATGTCTCACTAATTCTAAGGTTAAATTTTATTTTGAAATTAGTGGGATGCATATCGTGTTAGATGTATGCCCTAGAAGCCAACTTGGCTGACACATATATTCTTTCTAGGATATAAATTTGTATTTGACATTTTACATTATGAATGTTATTGGGTTTTTATTTCCATTCGTGTTGTGTATGTGTCCATGAATTGTCCAAGGACTTAATAAGATGATGATACGTATTCTCAAGAGTTGAGAATTTGAGACATGTATCATTAGTGATTAATTCCTAAATGCTCCCGATCGATGGATCATCACGGGGACAGTGATTGATCCGGTGAGATTGGTGCACAGTCGCTTCCCTTTTAGGGTAGACGAGTCTTGAGTCAACAGTGTGGGGACACTGGAGAGAATGTGCAGGTGGTTGTTGGAGAACAAGGGTACCGAGCGTGATCATCATGAGAAGTCACTTGGATGTCTACTCACTCGTCAGTGACTTACTCGATGTTGCAGTAGTGTGACTGGTCCTTTGACCTGCGGTGTCTCGGCTATTCACAATGGGGTTACTGTAGTTTGACTGTACATACACTTGGTCCCTAGCCATTTGGGTCCTTGTAGTGGGTGCATGTTGGCTACAGTAGGTTCGTTGTAGGAATAGGGTGTACACCTATATGGAATCTATCGCCCTTAGTAGAGAAGGGAGTTAGTCCTATGTGATTTATGAGACCGAGTTTAGAAGACCTTGGCCAAGGCGTAGTAAATAACGGAAAGAGTTTCCGATATTAGAAACTCGAGTCGAATAAATTTGACATATGACAGACGATAGGGTTTGACGAGCAATTCCATGACCTTCGTCTAGTTGGGACTCCGGATAGAAGGATTATATCACACGTTAACTGCACCTAGAGGTTCAGTATTCCATTCTACTGGAATGCCACTACATGCTGCTAGGCGTCACTGGTGGATTGTGGGACTCACGAGAATTATCTGGATGATGATCGATAATTCTTATTGGGCTGAGTTTGAATAGTTCTAACCCACTGAAAAGAGTTTCAGTGATATTGTTGATGGTAATCACAATATATCTCACTACCAGATAGAATAGAACCTATGGGGTCATACACATAAGAGGTTATGATTGATCGGATAGTTGGATCGCGATTTTTGAATCGCCTGAGGACTTAATTATCAATATATTGATAATTGGACTAATTTGTAATTGTTACAAATTAAGGATATTAAAGTGCAAATGTTGCAAGAGAGGGCTTACTAATAGTTAGTAAGTTGTGAGAGGACTTAAGTGCTAATGTTGCATTAATGATTTGATTTGATCAAATTAGGATTGAGTTCAAATCGAATTAAATTAGGATTTAATCGACTGAACCAATTAGGGATAAGATAAACTTAAATCTAATTTTAATGTTTATCTTAATAATTATAAATAGGATTATATCCTCTTTATACGTATGAGTTTTGATTAAGAAAAAAAAAAAACCTAGCCGTCATCTTTCCTCGTCTTCCTCTTTTCTAAATATCCACATTAAAAGAAAGACGTTCTCTGCAAGGGAGCTAGCACCCCGGTGAGAATTTCGATCAAGTCGACAACCTCGTGTGGATACCCGTAGAGGCCGGACGCGTGTGCGGCTTCAAGAGAACCAAATTCCACGATCATCAAATTGCGGTGTAGATCTCCCCGCGCAAAGGTGAAGATTAGATCTTCCTCTTCCTTTTAATCTTAGATACATGAGGGATCCTGTTTTTGCGTGGTTTTTGAGATTAGATCTCAATTTTTTCATATTTGCCTATTTGATTTCTTTTTCCGCTGCGTTTATTTTTGGGCAAATCCTCACAGTGGTATCAGAGCCATCCTCATGTTATTTAAGATTAAAATTATAGTTTTGGATATTTTAAATCATTCTTTGTTGATTGAATGATTGTTAAATCGTTTTACCATATTCAAAGAATTATTAAATTTTGATCAATTCGAAATTATTTTGATCCGCAGAATTAAAATAAAATAAAATAAATAAAATAAAATTTTATTTTTGTAAAATTTGATGAGATCAAATTTTGTTTTTAATATTTATATAATTTTGATAAGATCAAAATTTATTTTAAAATTTTATTATATTGATTAGATCAATTTATTTTATCATAAAAATTGATAAGATTTTTTATATAGTTTTTGTTTTCACATAAGATGTGAATTATTGATGAGATCAATAGATATTTTTGCGGATTAAAATATTGATCAAAATTGTATGAATTAACTGTTTAGTTAAATCAAACGATTGATGAGATCGTATCGTTATGGTGATTTGATCACCTATTTTTCTGGATAATTGGTAAACGGTTAATTAAAATATCCAAAATTAATTATTATGATTGTGATGTATGAGATACATATGGGTGATGATCATGGATAGCAACCGATTTATTTTGTATGGACATGTGATGTATGATATGTATGCGGAATCCTGTAATTTTAAATTTGTTTAAATTAAGGACTCTGTGTTAGGGCTGTTTGGGTGCCTGCGAGCACGAGCCAATTTTATTTAGAGACCTGCGTGTCTCAATAGATTAGAGATAAAAGTTATTTTATTCTTTAATTGGGTTGTATTATGTATGGTTGTACGTCATTGGTTGATTGGTGGGAAGCCGTTAGCACACAACAAGCCCAGATCGAGACGAGCACTTGATAGCGGTCGAATCAAGGGGTTGATGGTGATCGAATCAAGTTGTAGCTCCGGATTGGATCAAGAAGTTGAAGACGATCAAACCAATGACGTGCGTGTGCTTGTATTTATGACCCCTAGACCCCGATTCCAGCTCAGTGGCTCGAGCACGAATCTTCTTTTTAGATCCATGATCATCACCGGTTGCATTATATTTTTATGTGCAGTATATCTTTATTTGCATGAGATGTAAATAAATAAAATTAAATATGAGACCTAAATACAAATCTCCTCATAAATATTAAGTCGAGCGGTCTTCCACCGTTGTAGAAGTGCGGGCGTCTTTTCTGGTGTTGATTGGCACGGCTGGTTACAGTGGTCAGTTGCATTGGAAAGGCGCAACCACTCTATTAGCATAAGATGCTGCGAAGTAAAGATGGGGTTGGGCCCAATATCTGTCAGGTGAGGGACCCAATGACGGCTTTGCTTACGCGTTTGAACGGTGGGTCTGACTTAACTAAAGAATGAGGCCAATATCTGTCAGGTGAGGCCTACAGGACTTAGAGATCGAATATCGCTGCAATTTGCTTAAGAAGCATTGGACAAGAGTTGTCCACTCATTGGTTTTCGTGTCACCAATATCTGTCAGGTGAGGTGGTGCGGTAAATTGGTGGGACCGTAGTACCCACTTGAAACTCTTATCGCGTTGGGTTTCCGTTTCTCTACCCGATGAGTGTAAGAGACTCGAGAAAATAGTGGGAGGTTAACGTTTGTTTTTAAAAAATATCCCTAAAAACAAAATTTTGAAACAAATACAAATATCTAATTTGAATCTTTACTCTCTGCAGAACAAAATGTCCGCTTCCAATCCTCTTTCTCGCATTCTCGAAACTAACCGCTTAACCGGAACGAATTATAAAGATTGGCTTAGGAACTTAAAAATAGTTTTGAGTTCTGAAAAGCTTAGTTATGTTCTCGACCAGAACCCTCCCATGTCACCAAACCATCAAGAAAAATGGATGGATGACGATAATAAAGTAAGGTGCTACGTCCTAGCGTCGATGTCAAATGAACTTCAACGCCAGCATGAGGATATGAAGACTGCTAATGAAATGCTAACTCACCTCAAGGAGTTGTATGGTGAGCAAAGCCGATCAGCACGTTTTGAAGTGTCCAAAAGACTCTTCAAAGCCAAGATGCATGAAGGGCAGTCTGTTCATGATCATTGTTTGACAATGATCAAAGACCTCGAGGAGCTTGAGAAGCTCGGCATGAAAATGGATAAGGAATTGCAAGTTGATATGATTCTGCAATCTCTTCCAGATTCATATGGACAATTTATTGTAAACTACCATATGAATAAAATGGACTGCACCAATGCTGAGTTATTGAACATGTTGGTAACGACTGAGGGAACCTTGAAGAGTTCAAGGGGCTCGGTTTTAGCTGTGGAGCGGGCTTCCTCTTCCAAAAGAAAGTCTAATTGGAAGAAGAAACCCGCGAAGAAACAAAAGACTGAAAACAAGCCCAAAAGGGAAGCTCCTAAGAAGAAGGCCGCTGACAAAGGAAAATGTTTCCAATGCAATGTTGATGGCCACTGGAAGAGGAATTGTCCCGTCTATCTGGAGAGCCTAAAGAACAAAAAGAAAGACACACCTTCGGAAGGTATGTTAGACCTGCTCGTAATAGAAACTAACCTTACGGTTACCTCTACTTCCAGTTGGGTTATAGACTCTGGTTCAAGTTCTCATTTGTGTACTTCAATGCAGGGTCTAAGAGAAATTAGAGGGCTGAGAGAAGGTGAAGTTACCCTACGGGTTGACAACGGAGCAAGAGTTGCTGCTGTGGCTACTGGCACCTATCCTCTGCGATTACCGTTAGGACATATTTTATTACTTAAAGACTGTTATTATGTGCCTGCTGCTAGCAGGAATTTGATTTCTGTTTCTTCTTTAGCACAGGACGATTATATTTTTAATTTTGATAAAGACTACTGCACAATTTATTTTAGAAATAAAATTGTTGGTCGTGGTTTTATGATAGACAGTCTTTACCATTTACATATGGATGTATCTGTAAATATTTCCGAGCAGGAAGTGAGTGCCGTTGGGTCTAAGAGACCTAGAGAAGAGATAAACCTAAAGTATATGTGGCACCTAAGGCTTGGTCATATTGGAGAGGAAAGGATTAACAGATTGGAGAAAGATGGGCTTCTGGGCCCATTGACTTCTGAGTCTTATCCAGTCTGTGAATCCTGTCTTCATGGAAAAATGACCAAATTACCTTTTGTAGGACAAGGGGAAAGGGCCACTGAGATACTTGCCTTGGTACACACTGATGTGTGTGGCCCATTTGATGTGCAAGCCAGGGGTGGTTATCTCTACTTCATAACTTTTACCGATGATTATTCACGGTATGGATATGTCTATCTTATGAGACACAAATCTGAAGCTTTTGAAAAGTTCAAAGAATTCAGATGTGAAGTAGAGAAGCAAACTGGAAAACCCATCAAGGCTCTTCGATCGGATCGAGGGGGAGAATACCTTAGTGGGGAGTTCCTAAACTATCTCAAAGAAAACGGCATAGTCTCACAATGGACTCCTCCTGGAACACCTCAACTCAACGGAGTGTCAGAACGGAGAAATCGAACTTTATTAGATATGGTTCGATCCATGATGAGTTTCACTGATCTTCCTTTATTTCTTTGGGGACATACTTTGCTTACCGCAGCCTACCTACTGAATAGGATTCCCTCTAAATCCGTTCTTACCACGCCTTATGAGATGTGGCATGGTAAGAAACCAAGTCTTAGTCATATTAAGATTTGGGGATGTTCTGTGATGATCCGGATTTTTTTTATGAAAGGTTTTTGAGGCATTTACGGCGATTAGAAGAAGCCACTGAGCGTAATGGAGCTTGCAGCGTTGAAAACGGACTTCAGAAATGGATCCGGCGTGAAAAAAACGGATCAAGTGGGCCTTTCGGGAGCTTTCGCCAAAATTTCGGATGAGAATTTGAAGAAACGGACGGCGAATTCGGACTCAGCGCGCGAAAACGATCAAAATGGTATATATAACTTAATTTTTTGGCACATTTTACTGTTCACCGGAACAGTAACTCCGGCTTGCCGGAATTACTGTTCCGGCGCCGGCGGTGACCGGCGGGAGGCGGCGCGCGGCGCCGCAGGGCGGCGCAGGGGCGGAGCAGGGCGGCGCAGGGGCGGAGCAGGGCGCGGGCAGGGCGCAGGCAGCGGGGTCCACAGAACAGGCGTGCACCGGGTGCACCGAAATTTTGGAATGCCACGTGTCAGCTCGTGATTGGCTGGACGGCGTCAAGAGAGGCGGCTGGCGTGCGACACGTGGCATCCTCCCATTGGCCGACAAGATCCGGAAGACCCGGCGCGTGGACCGGGCTCGTGCGCCCCGTGGACCGCGTGGGACACGTGTCCACTGTTCACTGGCGGGCGCACGGCCGCCCACGTGCGCCGGGCGCGTGGAACACGTGGGCGGCTGGGACACGTGGCGCAATATCATTGGATCCTGTTTGGCTGTTTCGTGTTCTGGAACACGCGGCGCAATATGAGTGGCCGGATTCGGTGTCCCGTGTTCGGCCCGGATTCGGTGTGCAGCCCGAATAGGGATTTTGGCCCATTATAAATACCCCCTCTCTCTCTCTCTGCCATTTGCGAATTTTAGAGAGAGAAAATGGCAGTGAGCCCTTAATGAAAGTTTTTCCTCTCTCTATCCTCTATCTACCCTAGAAATTTCAGAATTTTGGGATTTTCCGACAACGAGTTATCTGCGACACGGCGCACTGCGACGATTTCCAATTTCGGCCCATTTTCCGTCACAGTTCAGTCGGAAATTCGCTGTGTGCTAACCAGGAGGAATTTTTGAACGATTTCTTCGACAACGTGACCGTAAGAGGTAAGGCTTCGTTTTTCGTGTTGATCACTTTGCTCCGTTTCGCACTTTTGGCACGGTTCCCGAGGCACCTTTGACCCCCCTTTTTGCTGTGATATTTTCTGGACAGCCCTGACTTCTCCGATTTATATCTTGGCCTAGGAACATCGGATCGAGACGTTTAAGTAGTCGATTTTGATCTACTCGTCGCAAGGAACGCAACCGTAATTTTTCTGGAATTCCTGGAGCACTGTACAGAGGTGAAAAATCCCTTCTTCTTCGTGCTGTTTGGAAAAACAACAAAGGCTGTATTTTTGGAGTTGTATTTACACCGAGTGCATTGTTTTGTACTGTAGTACACTGTTTTCAACAGATTACGCTGTTAGGAGACTTCGGACAGCAAGGAGACCTTTTTGGGTGTGGATCACGCTTTTCGAGGTGGGTGGTTGTTGCTTACCTCACTTCTGACTATCTCACTAGGAGTATTAGAGACTCCCGACTTTAAACTGATAATCGGTGTTTTAATCATGAAATTCATAAGTAAAAACCCCACAAATAATATGGCAGATCTTTTATGATAAACTGGGACGTTATTGCTGGGCATATGCTGAAACCTATCATCGCATGCAACAGACTTATCATAAAATCATCTTTTTCTAAATAAATATCTGATATTTTCTTTCAGTTTTCAACAGTAACCCTTTGCATGCTTGTTTGGACATCTAGATAGGCCACTATTTATTGCTACACTATTTTTGGGACTTGACTTAGGAGAAACCATGTTTTACTATTCTCCTTCGCATCTGGATTCATGTTGCTCGGTTTGAGCAGGGTTTGGGATAGTGTAGCTGAGGCTTTGAGTCTGGGACAGGTTAGACTCTATTATGGGTTGTGGGGCATTATGGTAACCGCAGACATCAGGCGGTTGGCCAGAGGTTGACTATTTTATCAGTTTTGGTCTTATGGGTTATTACGGTGACCGCGGACAGCAGGCGGTTGACCGGATGATTATCTTTACATCAGATTGGGTATAGATTTCATTAGTGGACGGATTTTCCCACTTTGATCATAGTCATGATCTAGTCCTGCTATACAGAGATACTGGTTACAGGGATACTTATTACAGAGGCATTTTACTCGTGTGGGTCGCTCCCCTCGAGTGCGACTCCGGAGTGCGCGCGGCAGACTATTCATGAGTCCTTGAGACTCCTTTTCGCATCGGTGTTATGTGTGGGCTGGCATACCCGATACGACACGGCACGGCAGAGCAGGCAGTACCAGTCTTCACTGGTGACTAGATTGGGTCTATTCAGGCAGGCAGGATAGATACTGAGGCATACATATAGTCATTTCTTTTGGCATGACAGTAGAGGCATAGTAGTGATAGTTTCCCCTTTTCAGTAGTCTCTATAGCATACCACTGTCCTTCCCTTTTGCCTCTAGTAGTCCTAGTGGGTGCGTCAGTGTTTGAGGTTTTACCCACTAGGGGAGGCTACTGGTTTATCTAGTAGTTCTCACCCCCATTATTGTTCTCTGTTTCTTCTCCTTTATATTGCAGAGTCGTCTGCGGGAGCTGCTAGGCCGTCGGCAGCTGATCGAGGTAAGGGGATCGCTGAACAGATAGATCTCCTGTGAGCTGAGGGATTGTATTAGACAGATATTGTACCCAGACTATTGTGCTTTCCTTTTATTTTAGGTCTGGCTATAGCCAGCTGGATGTATCATTTTGGTGAGCTGGGAGATTAATGTATTGATACAGCTTTACTTGGATTTCAATTACTATGTGGTTCTTCTATTTCAGCTCTGTATTATGCTCTTTTATTGTACATCTTATATCTGAGCAGGTTACCAGCGCTTCGTGTACGCGGGAAATTCCGTGTGCACGGCGGATCTGTAGACGGACCCGGGTTCTGGTTTACACCCGGGGCGTGACAGATTAAGTTGGTATCAGAGCTTAGGGATAGGTCAGTTGGGACATAGGAAACCCTAGGCTTTTGGCAGACCCTAGGATGATAGGTCGTGAGAGACGGGACTTTTTGCGAAAGTCGTTGATTTATTTATTTGACTCTTCCAGTAGGAGAAGAGGGATCGACATATCCTATTTCTAGTGAACAGTTATGTTGGCTGCAGACAACATAAAGTCACAGAAATAGGGGGATGTCCTTGACTTTCGCTAGATTGGGTCGTGTGGGGTTATGTTATTGATGGTGGTTCCTTGTGGCAGGATGCCTCCGCGACGCAGGATGTTGACGCGTTCTCAGCCCTCTTCCCCTGAGTCAGATCAGGAGGAGTCCGGGCAGGGTCAGCATAGTGAGGTGCAGGAGCTACAGGCTCAGATGGCTCAGATGTCGGAGGCTGTTCGGCGTCAGGAGGAGGCTATGAGTCGGCTGACGCAGATGTTAGAACAGAGAGCGCAGCCTGTTGTAGCACCCCCGGAGAGTTCCCCAGTACCTTCTTCCCCTGCTGTGAATCCCCCAGTTGTACCAGTAACCACAGCATCCCCTGTTGCTCGGAGTACTGGGGGACAGCCGTCTGGGTTGACGGGATCTCTTACACCGGCAGAGCAGCGGGGATTGGTGGACATGTTGATAAGGTTCCGCAAATTTGACCCACCCCATTTTTCGGGGCAAAATATTGAGCCGTGGGAGGCAGAGTCATGGATCACGGCAATGGAGCGACGTTTTGAGACGTTGTTTATCGAGGAGCGATATCAGGTGATATTGGCGACGAACTTTTTGGAACACAACGCCGAAGCATGGTGGCGGCGTGTTCGACCGGCGGGTCCGCCTGGGGCTCAGCTCTTGGCCTGGGCGGAGTTCCGCAATCTCCTCCTTGGGGCTTTCTTTCCGGAGAGCGTCCGACAGAGGTTGGAGGAGCAGCTGAGAAACCTTCGACAGGGAGATCGGCCCGTGCACGAGTATATTGCAAATTTTAATCAGTTATTGGCGTGTGTACCGAACGTGGCCAGGGATGAAGCACATCGGATTTACATGTTCGAACGAGGGTTGCGCCGGGACCTTTTTCAACTGGTTCGCTCGCGCAGGTTACAGACCTTGGAAGCCTCGATGGAGCAAGCACTCTACGTTGAGTGCGGGGAGGTAGTGATGGAGGAAGTAGCTCCAGCTCCCGTAGTAATCCCGGGGGCGAAACGACCGGCATCGGAGGTTGGGGGACAGGCTAGTTCGTGGAGGCCGCCACGACCGCCGCGGCCTCAGTTTTCCAGCCGTGGGCTTTCTGAGCGGCGAGGGCCTGGTGGATCCCAGAGGCCCCAGCAACAGCAGCAAAGATCTCAGTCATCGCAGCGTGGACCTCAGCGGCAGCAACGGTCTCAGAGACAACAGCAGCAGTCGAGACCGACCCAGCCTACAGAGACGTGTGTTTTCTGCAGAGGCCAGCATCCATCAAACACGTGTGATTTGAGGATTGGCCGCTGTTATCGATGCGGACAGCCGGGTCATATACGAGCTACTTGCCCGGTGGCGACATCTGCAGCACCTTCTTCAACATCAGCTCCTTTTGCACTACAGCAACGACCGCCATCTCAGCAGCGACCTTATGCTCCGGCAAGCAGGCCATCTTCTTCCCATCCCACAGACTATCGCCCTCCAGCTCAGAGTGGGCGAGTGTATGCTGCGAAAGTAGAGGACTCTTCGGCAGCAGATCATGTGGTGGCAGGTATCACCTTACTTTCTGGCATTAGGACTCGTACTTTATTTGATACTGGAGCATCACATTCTTTTATTAGTAGATCGTTTGCATCATTACATGGGTTAGAGGTAGGACTTTTGCCACGTGCACTAGAGGTTCAGATTCCCGATCACACTTTGCACGTGGAGGAGTGTTGTTGGTCCTGCCCGATGCAAATTGAGTCCTGGATTATGCCAGCAGACCTATTGGTCTTGAAACAGCTGACGGACTTTGACGTGGTTCTCGGGATGGACTGGCTGGCTCGATATTTCGCGACTATTGATTGTGCCGCGAGGACTATCACATTTAGAGAGCCAGGCCAGGAGATGTTTGTATACCGGGGATGTCAGAGTGCTTTCTTTGCCTCTATGATTTCGACTTCCCGAGCGAGGCAGATGATCCATCGAGGATGTGTAGCCTTTTTGGCTAGTGTTGTTGAGGGGCCTACGGCGGCACCGGGACTCGGGGATATCCCTATTGCCCGCGAGTTTCCGGATGTCTTTCCACCTGAGCTGACTAGTATGCCGCCAGATAGAGAGATTGAGTTTGTGATTGACGTAGTTCCAGGAACTGCGCCAATCTCTAAGGCTCCTTACCGGATGGCACCGGCTGAGCTGCGAGAGCTTAAGGCGCAACTCCAGGATTTGATGGATAAAGGTTTTATTAGACCAAGTGTGTCGCCTTGGGGAGCGCCGGTGCTATTCGTGAAGAAGAAGGATGGGTCACTACGATTATGTGTGGACTATAGGGAATTGAATAAAGTGACCATCAAGAACAAGTACCCTTTGCCGCGCATTGATGATCTCTTTGATCAGCTGCAAGGGTCTTGTGTCTTTTCCAAGATAGATCTGCAATCCGGTTACCACCAGTTGAAGGTGAAGGCCGAGGATATCCCGAAGACAGCTTTCAGACACGGTACGGGCATTATGAGTTTACAGTTATGCCTTTTGGGCTGACTAATGCCCCTGCCGCATTCATGGATTTAATGAACCGAATCTTCCGACCATACTTGGATCGATTCGTAGTAGTGTTCATCGATGATATTCTGGTTTACTCCCGAAGTGATGCTGAGCATGAGGAGCATCTGAGGATTGTGCTACAACTTCTACGAGAAAAGAAGTTGTATGCCAAACTGACAAAGTGCGAGTTTTGGCTTCGGGAGGTAGCTTTCTTGGGCCATGTGATTTCCGCCGCTGGTGTGGCAGTAGACCCGGCGAAGATTGAGGCAGTTCGGGATTGGCCCCGACCGACGACTGTTTCTGAAGTACGCAGCTTCATGGGATTAGCTGGGTATTATCGTCGGTTTGTGGAAGGCTTTGCGAAGCTCTCCACACCCCTCACTCGCTTGACGCGTAAAGGAGTGAAGTTTATCTGGAGTGAGGACTGTCAGAGGAGCTTTGAGGAGCTGAAGAGTAGATTGATGACCGCTCCTATCCTTTCCCTCCCTGTTATGGGGAAAGGATATGTGATCTACAGTGACGCATCGCACAGTGGACTTGGTTGTGTGTTGATGCAGGAAGGGAGGGTAATTGCTTATGCATCGCGACAGCTCAAGGATTATGAGAAGAATTACCCTACCCATGACTTGGAGCTTGCTGCCGTAGTGTTTGCATTGAAGCTTTGGCGCCATTACCTGTATGGGGAGCACTGTGAGATCTACACCGACCACAAGAGCCTAAAGTATCTGTTCACACAGAAGGAGCTAAACCTAAGGCAACGCCGATGGTTGGAGCTGTTAAAGGATTATGATGTGGAAATCCTTTACCATCCAGGTAAGGCCAATGTGGTTGCTGATGCTTTGAGCAGGAGAGCAGTGCAGAGTTTGTCCATGTTGATTACAGATCAGGCGCCACTATTGGAGGAGATGAGACGGCTCGAGATAGAGGTTGTGTCCCCTGGGGTCTCTGCTAGACTGACGTCTTTAGTCGTGCAGCCCACTCTGCTGGACAGGATCAGGGAGAAACAGAGTGAGGACCCCCACTTGACCAGGATTCGAGATCAGATTCCGAGTGATCAGTCAGGGGACTTTATAGTGGATGCTTCGGGAGTACTGAGGTACAGGAACCGAGCATGTGTGCCAATGGATGCGGAGATCAGAGAGCAGATATTGCGAGAGGCCCATTATACACCTTATACCCTACATCCTGGTGGGACTAAGATGTATAAGGACCTCAAGGCACACTTCTGGTGGAATGGCATGAAGAGGGATATCGGGAGATTTGTGGCTCAGTGTTTAACTTGTCAGCAGGTAAAGGCTGAGCATCGAGTGCCAGCTGGCAAGTTACAAAGTCTCCCAATCCCCGAGTGGAAATGGGACCACATTACGATGGATTTTGTGGTCGGATTGCCGAGGGCACAGGGAGGTGCTGATGCTATCTGGGTAGTTGTAGATCGACTTACCAAGTCAGCACACTTTTTGCCTATACAGACTACTTGGCCACTCGAGCGACTAGCCCAGTTATATCTTGATGAGATAGTGAGGCTACATGGAGTACCAGCCTCCATAGTATCAGATAGAGACCCGAGGTTTGTTTCGCATTTCTGGAAGAGCTTGCAAACATCCTTGGGGACTCAGCTTAGCTTCAGTACAGCCTTTCATCCGCAGACTGATGGGCAGTCAGAGCGGACTATACAAATCCTGGAAGACATGCTGAGGGCTTGCGTCTTGGATTTCGGCGGAGGGTGGATTCGACACTTATCTTTAGCTGAGTTCGCGTACAACAACAGCTTTCAAGCGAGCATTAAGATGGCTCCGTTTGAAGCGTTGTATGGACGCAAGTGTCGATCACCGCTATATTGGAGTGACGTGGGCGAAAGGCGGACCTTGGGACCAGAGCTATTGATAGAGGCAGAAGAGAAGGTCCGAGTGATTCGAAAGCATCTTCAGACCGCCCAGAGCCGACAAAGGAGTTATGCCGATGTTCGGCGACGAGACTTAGAATTTCAAGTTGGAGATCACGTATTCCTGAAAGTCTCGCCGTCCAAAGGAATCAGGAGATTCGGCATTCGTGGGAAGCTTAGCCCCCGATACATTGGACCCTTTGAGGTATTGGAGCGTATCGGGCCAGTTGCCTACCGACTTGCACTTCCTCCAAGGCTTGCTGGTGTCCACAACGTATTTCATGTTTCTACTCTGAGGAAATATGTCTTCGACCCATCGCACGTCATAGACTTCACACCGCTTGAGATCAGCGAGGAATTGAGGTACGAGGAGCGTCCACTGCGGATTCTAGATCGAGAGGTGAGAGAATTACGCAGTCGGACCATTCCCTATGTGAAGATCCTTTGGAGCAATCATGATGAACGCGAGGCGACATGGGAGCTTGAGTCAAAGATGATGGACACCTACCCCTACCTATTTGAGGCTCAGGACTGAGGTATGATTTTTGTTTCGAGGACGAAACTCCTTTTAGTGGGGGAGGATGTGATGATCCGGATTTTTTTTATGAAAGGTTTTTGAGGCATTTACGGCGATTAGAAGAAGCCACTGAGCGTAATGGAGCTTGCAGCGTCGAAAACGGACTTCAGAAATGGATCCGGCGCGAAAAACGGATCAAGTGGGCCTTTCGGGAGCTTTCGCCAAAATTTCGGATGAGAATTTGAAGAAACGGACGGCGAATTCGGACTCAGCGCGCGAAAACGATCAAAATGGTATATATAACTTAATTTTTTGGCACATTTTACTGTTCACCGGAACAGTAACTCCGGCTTGCCGGAATTACTGTTCCGGCGCCGGCGGTGACCGGCGGGAGGCGGCGCGCGGCGCCGCAGGGCGGCGCAGGGGCGGAGCAGGGCGGCGCAGGGGCGGAGCAGGGCGCGGGCAGGGCGCAGGCAGCGGGGTCCACAGAACAGGCGTGCACCGGGTGCACCGAAATTTTGGAATGCCACGTGTCAGCTCGTGATTGGCTGGACGGCGTCAAGAGAGGCGGCTGGCGTGCGACACGTGGCATCCTCCCATTGGCCGACAAGATCCGGAAGACCCGGCGCGTGGACCGGGCTCGTGCGCCCCGTGGACCGCGTGGGACACGTGTCCACTGTTCACTGGCGGGCGCACGGCCGCCCACGTGCGCCGGGCGCGTGGAACACGTGGGCGGCTGGGACACGTGGCGCAATATCATTGGATCCTGTTTGGCTGTTTCGTGTTCTGGAACACGCGGCGCAATATGAGTGGCCGGATTCGGTGTCCCGTGTTCGGCCCGGATTCGGTGTGCAGCCCGAATAGGGATTTTGGCCCATTATAAATACCCCCTCTCTCTCTCTCTGCCATTTGCGAATTTTAGAGAGAGAAAATGGCAGTGAGCCCTTAATGAAAGTTTTTCCTCTCTCTATCCTCTATCTACCCTAGAAATTTCAGAATTTCGGGATTTTCCGACAACGAGTTATCTGCGACACGGCGCACTGCGACGATTTCCAATTTCGGCCCATTTTCCGTCACAGTTCAGTCGGAAATTCGCTGTGTGCTAACCAGGAGGAATTTTTGAACGATTTCTTCGACAGCGCGACCGTAAGAGGTAAGGCTTCGTTTTTCGTGTTGATCACTTTGCTCCGTTTCGCACTTTTGGCACGGTTCCCGAGGCACCTTTGACCCCCCTTTTTGCTGTGATATTTTCTGGACAGCCCTGACTTCTCCGATTTATATCTTGGCCTAGGAACATCGGATCGAGACGTTTAAGTAGTCGATTTTGATCTACTCGTCGCAAGGAACGCAACCGTAATTTTTCTGGAATTCCTGGAGCACTGTACAGAGGTGAAAAATCCCTTCTTCTTCGTGCTGTTTGGAAAAACAACAAAGGCTGTATTTTTGGAGTTGTATTTACACCGAGTGCATTGTTTTGTACTGTAGTACACTGTTTTCAACAGATTACGCTGTTAGGAGACTTCGGACAGCAAGGAGACCTTTTTGGGTGTGGATCACGCTTTTCGAGGTGGGTGGTTGTTGCTTACCTCACTTCTGACTATCTCACTAGGAGTATTAGAGACTCTCGACTTTAAACTGATAATCGGTGTTTTTAATCATGAAATTCATAAGTAAAAACCCCACAAATAATATGGCAGATCTTTTATGATAAACTGGGACGTTATTGCTGGGCATATGCTGAAACCTATCATCGCATGCAACAGACTTATCATAAAATCATCTTTTTCTAAATAAATATCTGATATTTTCTTTCAGTTTTCAACAGTAACCCTTTGCATGCTTGTTTGGACATCTAGATAGGCCACTATTTATTGCTACACTATTTTTGGGACTTGACTTAGGAGAAACCATGTTTTACTATTCTCCTTCGCATCTGGATTCATGTTGCTCGGTTTGAGCAGGGTTTGGGATAGTGTAGCTGAGGCTTTGAGTCTGGGACAGGTTAGACTCTATTATGGGTTGTGGGGCATTATGGTAACCGCAGACATCAGGCGGTTGGCCAGAGGTTGACTATTTTATCAGTTTTGGTCTTATGGGTTATTACGGTGACCGCGGACAGCAGGCGGTTGACCGGATGATTATCTTTACATCAGATTGGGTATAGATTTCATTAGTGGACGGATTTTCCCACTTTGATCATAGTCATGATCTAGTCCTGCTATACAGAGATACTGGTTACAGGTGTCACGCCCCGGAAACCGGGCTCGTCTACAGATCCGCCGTGCACACGGAATTTTCCGCGTACACGAAGCGCTGGTAACCTGCTCAGATATAATCTAACAATAAAAGAGCATAATACAGAGCTGAAATAGAAGAACCACATAGTATCTCAGACTGGGACTACAAATAACACTGTAATAAGTACAATAATCTCCCAGCTCACCAAAATAGTACAACCAGCTGGCTAACGCCAGACCCAAAATAAAAGGGGAATACCACAGTCTGAGTGAAGGGTACAGCCTCTATCTACAGCTCTCAGTCTCCCAGGAGATCTATCTATTCGGCGATCCCCTTACCTCGATCCGCTGCCGATGGCCTAGCAGCTCCCGCAGATGACTCTGCAAAATAAGGGAGAAGGAAGAAACAGAAAATAACAATGGGGGTGAGAACTACCAGATAAACCAATAGCCTCCCCTAGTGGGTAAAACCTCAACTCTGACGCACCCACTAGGACTACTAGAGGCAAAAGGGAAAAGGTGAAGTGGTAGGATAAGTAAGGTACTGAAACAGTAAAACTACCACTACTATGCCTCTACTGCGGTACTGGCTATCAAAACTGTATGCATGCATCAGTAAACAAAAGCTGTCCAAAATAACCCAATCCGTCATCTGATCCACGATCGGTACTGCCTGCTCCGCTCTCATCATCGGGCAAAAATCCGCGCCGACGTGATAGCAAAACTGTCAACAACTGTCTGGCCCCAGCCTCTAGAGTGGAACTCGAGGGGAGCGACCCACACGAGTAAAGCATCACCGGGCAACAACCGCGCCGGTATGATAAGTCTCAAAAGCAGGACTGGATCATGACTATGATCAAAGTGGAAAAAAAACCATCCACTAAAGAAGCCTGATACCCAATCAGATGCAATAGTACTCAATAAGTGGGAAACCCAACCCCCAGCTAATGCAAAATAAACCAGGCTCAACCCCTATCTGATGCAAGGACAACATCTGGTTGACCGCCTACCGTCCGCGGTCACCGCAATACCCCACAAATCCACAATCTAATGCAAAATAAACCAGAATCAACCCCTATCTGATGCAAGGACAAACATCTGGTCGACCGCCCACTGTCCGCGGTCACCGCAATACCCCACAAATCCACAATCTAATGCAACCTTGGCTACACTATCCCAAACCCCTGCTCACACTTGAGCAACAACATATGAATGCAAAGGACAACAATGAAAACATGTTCAAATCCCAATATGATAGTGTAGCAATGAATAGTGGCCTTACCTGATGTCCGGGCATGCATGCAACTGTCTTTATTTTTAAAAGTCGTAAAATAGTGTCAAAGGTTTAAAACAATTGATTTACTGACAAAAGTCATTTGCATGCGAGATCATAGCCTTTGTCTCAGTCACAGTGTCCCAATATAAGTCATCATATCATTTGTGGGGTTATATTAAATTTTAGGGGAGTTTGTCCCAGCGGTCCTTGTCATTTGTCATATTAATTCGTCCCAATAGTTCCCATCAATTGTCATATTAGTTCGTCCCAATTGTCATATTAGTTCGTCCCAATAGTTCTCATTAATTGTCATATTAGTATGTCCCAATAGTTCTCATCAATTGTCCTGTTAGTTGTCCTGTTAGTTTGTCCCAATGGTTCTCATCAATTGTCACATTATTTTAGGGGATTTCTAGTAATCCCAGTGAGCTTGTCAAAAATGAGGTAAGCAACAACCGCCCACCTCGAGCAGCTCAAACAACACCCCAGGTAGTCTCCTGGTTGTCCACAGTCCTCAAATCCTGCAAATCAACGCTCCCGGTATAAATACAAATCCCAAAAAGTACATTATTTGCTGTTTTTCAGACAGCACGGGAAAAGAGGAGTTTTTCACCTCTAAAATGAGCTCCTAAAATCCCAGAAAAATCACGGTTGCGTTCCTCGCGAAGAGTAGATCAAAATCGACTCTTTGAACGCCTCGATCTGATGCTCCTACGCCAAGATAAAAATCGGAGAAGTCGGTGCTGCCCAAAAAATCACCACAGTAAAAAGGGGGTCAAAGAGGGCTCGGGAAACATGCCAAAAGTATGAAACGGAGCAAAATGATCAACACGGAAATCGAAGCCCTACCTCTTACGGTCGCGCTGCCGCAAAAATCGTCCAAAAATTCCACCCGGTTAGCCCGCAGTGAATTTTCGACGGAACTGCGACGGGAAATGGGCCTAAAAAGAAAATCGTCGCAGTGCGCCGCGTCGCAGATATCTCACTATCTGTAACTCCTAAATTCCTGAGATTCTAGAGAGAGAAAGAAGAGAGAGAGAGGAACAACTTTCGTATTTGGCACTTTCTCTGATTCTCTCTCTTCGGCTCGGAATCCAAGGTGGGAAATGAGAGGGGGTAGAACCTCTTATATAATGGGCCAAAAGGGAATATTCCCACACGGGATCTGATCCGAACAGGAAACACCAAAACTGGCCAACCAGCGCGCGCCACGTGTCCACAAAACAGGAAACAGCCTGTGCAAGGCCAATAAAAATGCGCCACGTGTCCCACGTGGTGCACATGGCCGGTCGCGCGCCGGGTCTTCCGGATCCTGTCGGCCAACGGGGTGCCGCCACGTGTCACCATCCAGAAGCTTCTAGAAGCCGGCCAGCCACTCAGGAGCTGCCACGTGGCACGGGAGAAAGTCGGTGCACCTGGTGCACGCCAAACTGTGGACCGCGCACCAGCGCCCCCTGCCCGCGCTGCCCGCGCCTGCCCGCGCCGCGCTCCGCTGCTGCGCCGCCGCTGTGCCGCTGCCCGCCGCCGTGCGCCGCCGCCCGCCGCCGGCCGGAACAGTAATTCCGGCCGGCGGTTACTGTTCCGGTGAACAGTACCCTTTGCCAAAAAAATAAAATAAATATACCGTTTCGACCGTTTTCGCGCGCTGAGTCCAAATACGACGTCCGTTTCGCCAAATTCTCATCCGGAATTTTGAAAAAAGCTCCCGGAAAATCCCATTTGCTCCGATTTTCGCGCAGAGTCTATTAAAAATATCCAATTTCGTTTCTACAAGCTCCGTTGCACAGTACAAGCTTTCTACAGTCACTAATTAATGTTGTACAGTTCCAGCGGGAGTCCGGATCATCACATCCTCCCCCACTAAAAAAAGTTTCGTCCTCGAAACGAGACTCAACCACAGTCCTTAGTCCAAAGTCTCAAATAGGTAGGGGTGGCGTCCCTCATCTCCGACTCAAGCTCCCATATAGCCTCGCGCTCGTCATGATTGCTCCATTGGATCTCCACATAGGGAATGGCCCGACTGCGCAATTCTCACCTCTCGATCCAGAATTCGCAGTGGGCGCTCCTCGTACCTCAAAGGGTCCAATGTATCGGGGCTAAGTTTCCCACGAATGCCGAATCTCCTGATCCCTTTGGACGGCGAGACTTTCAGGAATACATGATCTCCAACCTGAAATTCCAAGTCTCGTCGCCGAACATCGGCATAGTTCCTCTGCCGGCTTTAGGCGGTCTGAAGATACTTCCGACTCGCTCGGATCTTCTCCTCTGCCTCCAACAATACGTCTGGTCCCAAGGTCCGCCTCTCGCCCCCGTCACTCCAATAAAAGGGGTGACCGACACTTGCGTCCATACAACGCTTCAAACGAAGCCATCTGAATGCTCGCTTGAAAACTGTTGTTGTACGCGAGCTCAGCCGAGGGTAAGTGTCGAATCCACCCTCCGCCGAAATCCAAGATGTATGCTCTTAGCATACCCTCCAAGATCAGCATAATCCGCTCTGACTGCCCATCAGTCTGCGGAGGAAAAGCCGTACTAAACCTGAGTTGAGTCCCCAAGGCTCAAATCTTGGGTCTCTAACGGATACAAAATAGAGGCGGGCACTTAGATAACCGCACCACCTCATTTAAGTACAGCTGGACAAGTGACTAAGTAGTCTACACCAGCAAATGCATCCGCTCCTCCCAGGGCACCTGGTAATCCAATCCTCATGTCTACGGGCACGAATGCTCGATCCGAGTACCTCTGTACTCCTGAGGTTCCAAAAAAAATCCCCCAAATGATCACTTATCTAATTCCCGGTAATCCCTTACAATGCCGAAGTGAACCTACTTCCTACATCTCAAAAAGCACCGGCGTCCCGTAGGCCCCAAACTATGCTAGCCAAAAACAGTTCCGCACCCAAAGCGAAACATCCGCCTCGCTAGCGAAGTCAAAACTTCAGAGGCAAAGAAAGCCCTGCGGCAACCCCCGGCACACAGACCTCTCCTGGCCTGGCTCCCCAAAAGATCGTCCTCGCAGCACAATCAACCGCCGCGAAAAGGGATACTGAGCCAGCCAGTTTATCTATGTACCACGATCAAGTCCCGCAGCTGAGTCATGACCATCAGGTCTACTGGCATAATCCAGGACTCATCTGCACCGGTCAGGACCAACGACACACCTCCATGCGCTAAAAGATACGTACCTCCCGTGCATAAGGTGACCGTCCTACCCCTAACCCATACAATGAAGTAAATGTACTCCTAACGCATATCTAGCATGCTCAAGTGCAATACAATGCAAAATCTAATGCCAAAAAGCAAAATAAATAATAATAATACCTGCCACCACATGGTCGGCTGCTGCAAAGTCCTCCACCTGAGCGGCATAAACCCGACCGCTCTGAGCTGGTGGCGGGTGATCAGCAGGGTAAAAAGATGGGGATTCGCTCACTGGAGCATAAGGCCGTTGAGCTGACGACCGTTGCTGAGATACGAAGGGAGCCGAAACTGAAGAAGATGCTGCTGGGGTCGAAAAGGGGCATGAAGCTCGAACATGGCCTGACTGTCCACATTTATAACAACGACCCCACCTCTGATCACAGGTGTGTGACAAATGAGGTCCTCCACAGAATATACATCTGTCTCTATCGCGAAGCCGTGGCTGTCCCGACTGCTGCTGCTGCTGCTGATGTTGCGGGGGTCTCTGGGGTCCACCAGGCCCTCGCTGCTCCGAACGTCCACGGCCCGTGAACTGGGCGGTGGCGGTCGGGGCGGCCTCCAGGAACTGGCCTGTCCCTCGTCGTGCTGTGCTGGACGCTTTTTGTCAGAACTCTGAGCGACCAAGCCCCCACGTCTGGCAATGACGTGGTCTCCCCTTTCAACCCACTGTGCATGCTCTGCTGCCTCCTCCAAGGTCTGCAGCCGCTGAGCGTGCACCAAAGTATAGGTTTCGGGGCGCAGACCCGACTCAAAGAGCTCCACCTGGTGCGGTCCGTCCCTGGCGACATAGGGTACGCAGTTGAGCAACCGCCTGAACTCCTGAAAGTAGTCCAATGCTGTCCGGTCGCCTTGCTGAAGATTCTTCAAATCATCTTCTAGCTTTTTCTTCACACTTGTGGAAAAGTACGTATCCAGAATCATCTTCTTAAACTCTGCCCAGGGTAGCTGTCGAGTGATCCGAAACTCCAGGGGCTCCACCCGACGCCACCATGCATCAGCATCCCCGTCTAAACAGTGTACAGCCATATGTACCCTGTACTTCTGGTCTATGAAGAAGTCCCGGAATAACTTCTCCATTGACGAAAGCCAAGTCCCAATCTCCCAAGGCTTAGTATTCCGCCCTGAAAACCTGGGCGGTCCCCGCTTACAGAACTGAGTAAGTTTGTCAGCAAACTCCTGCTCCTCTGCAGGAGTCAATGACCGGATTGCTCCCTGAGCAACAGGGGATGCCGTGGTCACTGGTCCAACTGGGGGAGCCACAGCAGGGGAGGAAGGTACGGGAGAACTCTCAGGGGGTGCTACAACAGGCTGCGCCCTCTGCTCTAACATCTGCGTCAGCCGACCTATGGCCTCCTCCTGACGCCGCACGGCCTCTGACATCTGGGCCATCAGAGCCTGAAGCTCCTGCACCTCACTCTGCTGGCCCTGCTCGGACTCCTCCGGCTCGGGCTCAGAGGAAGAAGGCTGCGAACGCGTCAACATTCTACGTTGCGGAGGCATCCTACCACAAGAAACCACACTCAGTATCATCACCCCACACGACCCAATCCAGCGAAAGTTAAAGACATTCTCCTATTTCTGTGACTTTATGTTGTCTGCAGCCAACATAACAGTCTACCAGAAGTAGGCTATGTCGATCCCTCTTCCTTCATGGAAGAGTCAAATAACCCAACCACGACTTTCGCAAGAACAGCACGTCTCTCACGCCCTATCATCCTAGGGTCTGCCAAAAGCCTAGGGTTTCCTAAGTCCCAACTGACCTATCCCTAAGCTCTGATACCAACTTAATCTGTCACGCCCCGGAAACCGGGCTCGTCTACAGATCCGCCGTGCACACGGAATTTTCCGCGTACACGAAGCGCTGGTAACCTGCTCAGATATAATCTAACAATAAAAGAGCATAATACAGAGCTGAAATAGAAGAACCACATAGTATCTCAGACTGGGACTACAAATAACACTGTAATAAGTACAATAATCTCCCAGCTCACCAAAATAGTACAACCAGCTGGCTAACGCCAGACCCAAAATAAAAGGGGAATACCACAGTCTGAGTGAAGGGTACAGCCTCTATCTACAGCTCTCAGTCTCCCAGGAGATCTATCTATTCGGCGATCCCCTTACCTCGATCCGCTGCCGATGGCCTAGCAGCTCCCGCAGATGACTCTGCAAAATAAGGGAGAAGGAAGAAACAGAAAATAACAATGGGGGTGAGAACTACCAGATAAACCAATAGCCTCCCCTAGTGGGTAAAACCTCAACTCTGACGCACCCACTAGGACTACTAGAGGCAAAAAGGGAAAAGGTGAAGTGGTAGGATAAGTAAGGTACTGAAACAGTAAAACTACCACTACTATGCCTCTACTGCGGTACTGGCTATCAAAACTGTATGCATGCATCAGTAAACAAAAGCTGTCCAAAATAACCCAATCCGTCATCTGATCCACGATCGGTACTGCCTGCTCCGCTCTCATCATCGGGCAAAAATCCGCGCCGACGTGATAGCAAAACTGTCAACAACTGTCTGGCCCCAGCCTCTAGAGTGGAACTCGAGGGGAGCGACCCACACGAGTAAAGCATCACCGGGCAACAACCGCGCCGGTATGATAAGTCTCAAAATTCACCGGCAACAACCGCGCCGGTATGATAAGTCTCAAAAGCAGGACTGGATCATGACTATGATCAAAGTGGAAAAAAACCATCCACTAAAGAAGCCTGATACCCAATCAGATGCAATAGTACTCAATAAGTGGGAAACCCAACCCCCAGCTAATGCAAAATAAACCAGGCTCAACCCCTATCTGATGCAAGGACAACATCTGGTCGACCGCCTACCGTCCGCGGTCACCGCAATACCCCACAAATCCACAATCTAATGCAAAATAAACCAGAATCAACCCCTATCTGATGCAAGGACAAACATCTGGTCGACCGCCCACTGTCCGCGGTCACCGCAATACCCCACAAATCCACAATCTAATGCAACCTTGGCTACACTATCCCAAACCCCTGCTCACACTTGAGCAACAACATATGAATGCAAAGGACAACAATGAAAACATGTTCAAATCCCAATATGATAGTGTAGCGATAAATAGTGGCCTTACCTGATGTCCGGGCATGCATGCAACTGTCTTTATTTTAAAAGTTGTAAAATAGTGTCAAAGGTTTAAAACAATTGATTTACTGAATAAAAGTCATTTGCATGCGAGATCATAGCCTTTGTCTCAATCACAGTGTCCCAATATAAGTCATCATATCATTTGTGGGGTTATATTAAATTTTAGGGGAGTTTGTCCCAGCGGTCCTTGTCATTTGTCATATTAATTCGTCCCAATAGTTCCCATCAATTGTCATATTAGTTCGTCCTGTCATATTAGTTCGTCCTGTCATATTAGTTCGTCCCTAGTTCTCATTAATTGTCATATTAGTATGTCCCAATAGTTCTCATCAATTGTCCTGTTAGTTGTCCTGTTAGTTTGTCCCAATGGTTCTCATCAATTGTCACATTATTTTAGGGGATTTCTAGTAATCCCAGTGAGCTTGTCAAAAATGAGGTAAGCAACAACCGCCCACCTCGAGCAGCTCAAACAACACCCCAGGTAGTCTCCTGGTTGTCCACAGTCCTCAAATCCTGCAAATCAACGCTCCCGGTATAAATACAAATCCCAAAAAGTACATTATTTGCTGTTTTTCAGACAGCACGGGAAAAGAGGAGTTTTTCACCTCTAAAATGAGCTCCTAAAATCCCAGAAAAATCACGGTTGCGTTCCTCGCGAAGAGTAGATCAAAATCGACTCTTTGAACGCCTCGATCTGATGCTCCTACGCCAAGATAAAAATCGGAGAAGTCGGTGCTGTCCAAAAAATCACCACAGTAAAAAGGGGGTCAAAGAGGGCTCGGGAAACATGCCAAAAGTATGAAACGGAGCAAAATGATCAACACGTAAATCGAAGCCCTACCTCTTACGGTCGCGCTGCCGCAAAAATCGTCCAAAAATTCCACCCGGTTAGCCCGCAGTGAATTTTTGACGGAACTGCGACGGGAAATGGGCCTAAAAAGAAAATCGTCGCAGTGCGCCGCGTCGCAGATATCTCACTATCTGTAACTCCTAAATTCCTGAGATTCTAGAGAGAGAAAGAAGAGAGAGAGAGGAACAACTTTCATATTTGGCACTTTCTCAGATTCTCTCTCTTCGGCTCGGAATCCAAGGTGCAAAGAGAGGGGGTGGAACCTCTTATATAATGGGCCAAAAGGGAATATTCCCACACGGGATCTGATCCGAACAGGAAACACCAAAACTGGCCAACCAGCGCGCGCCACGTGTCCACAAAACAGGAAACAGCCTGTGCAAGGACCAATAAAAATGCGCCACGTGTCCCACGTGGTGCACATGGCCGGTCGCGCGCCGGGTCTTCCGGATCCTGTCGGCCAACGGGGTGCCGCCACGTGTCGACCATCCAGAAGGTTCTAGAAACCGGCCAGCCACTCAGGAGCTGCCACGTGGCACGGGAGAAAGTCGGTGCACCTGGTGCACGCCAAACTGTGGACCGCGCACCAGCGCCCCCTGCCCGCGCCTGCCCGCGCCTGCCCGCGCCTGCCCGCGCCGCGCTCCGCTGCTGCGCCGCCGCTGTGCCGCTGCCCGCCGCCGTGCGCCGCCGCCCGCCGCCGCTCGCCGGCGGCCGCCGCCGGCCGGAACAGTAATTCCGGCCGGCGGTTACTGTTCCGGTGAACAGTACCCTTTGCCGAAAAAATAAAAATATACCGTTTCGACCGTTTTCGCGCGCTGAGTCCAAATACGACGTCCGTTTCGCCAAATTCTCATCCGGAATTTTGAAAAAAACTCCCGAAAAATCCCATTTGCTCCGATTTTCGCGCAGAGTCTCTTAAAAATATCTAATTTCGTTTCTACAAGCTCCGTTGCACAGTACAAGCTTCCTACAGTCACTATTTAATGTTGTACAGTTCCAGCGGGAGTCCGGATCATCACAACAGGGATACTTATTACAGAGGCATTTTACTCGTGTGGGTCGCTCCCCTCGAGTGCGACTCCGGAGTGCGCGCGGCAGACTATTCATGAGTCCTTGAGACTCCTTTTCGCATCGGTGTTATGTGTGGGCTGGCATACCCGATACGACACGGCACGGCAGAGCAGGCAGTACCAGTCTTCACTGGTGACTAGATTGGGTCTATTCAGGCAGGCAGGATAGATACTGAGGCATACATATAGTCATTTCTTTTGGCATGACAGTAGAGGCATAGTAGTGATAGTTTCCCCTTTTCAGTAGTCTCTATAGCATACCACTGTCCTTCCCTTTTGCCTCTAGTAGTCCTAGTGGGTGCGTCAGTGTTTGAGGTTTTACCCACTAGGGGAGGCTACTGGTTTATCTAGTAGTTCTCACCCCCATTATTGTTCTCTGTTTCTTCTCCTTTATATTACAGAGTCGTCTGCGGGAGCTGCTAGGCCGTCGGCAGCTGATCGAGGTAAGGGGATCGCTGAACAGATAGATCTCCTGTGAGCTGAGGGATTGTATTAGACAGATATTGTACCCAGACTATTGTGCTTTCCTTTTATTTTAGGTCTGGCTATAGCCAGCTGGATGTATCATTTTGGTGAGCTGGGAGATTAATGTATTGATACAGCTTTACTTGGATTTCAATTACTATGTGGTTCTTCTATTTCAGCTCTGTATTATGCTCTTTTATTGTACATCTTATATCTGAGCAGGTTACCAGCGCTTCGTGTACGCGGGAAATTCCGTGTGCACGGCGGATCTGTAGACGGACCCGGGTTCTGGTTTACACCCGGGGCGTGACATGTTCGGCCCATGTCAAGCGACTACAGGCGGACAAGTTAGAGGCTAGGTCAGAAAGGGCTCATTTTATAGGGTATCCTAAAGAATCTTTAGGTTACTATTTTTACATCCCAAAGGATCATAATATAGTTGTGAGTCGACACGCTACTTTTTTGGAAAAACAGTTTATTCAAGAAGTAGTAAGTGGGAGAAAAATTGAGCTCGAAGAGAGAGTCTCTGAAGAGCAACGAGTCCCAAAACCTACGGAACCTATTCATGCTGAGCCAGTACATGTAGTACCTAATCCACCTCGAAGATCGAGTAGGATCTCCCTTCCTACTAAAAGATACTTAGGTATTCTTATAGAGGAAGTAGAGGAAATGTTCCTCATAGGAGATAAGGAACATGGAGATGATCCTAAAACCTACAACGAGGCGATGTCTGACATCGACTCCGAGAAGTGGCTGGAAGCCATGAAGTCAGAAATTGACTCAATGTATTCCAACCAAGTCTGGACCTTGGTAGATCCACCAAAAGGTATAGTACCTATCGGGTGTAAGTGGATTTACAAAAGAAAGATAGGTTCGGATGGAAAGGTAGAGACCTATAAAGCAAGGCTGGTGGCGAAAGGCTATAGTCAACGCGAAGGCATTGACTATCAAGAGACCTTTTCGCCTGTGGCCATGCTTAAGTCCATTCGAACACTACTTGCCATTGCAGCATACCATGATTATGAGATCTGGCAGATGGATGTGAAAACTGCGTTCCTAAATGGATTTCTTGAGGAAGATATTTATATGGAGCAGCCTTTGGGTTTCACTTCCAGTGACGAAAGTCACAAAGTATGTAAGCTGCAAAGGTCCATATATGGGCTTAAGCAAGCATCTCGGACTTGGAATACTCGTTTTAATGACGTAATCAAATCGTTTGATTTCGTTAAGAATGAGGAGGAACCATGTGTTTATAAGAAAGTTAGTGGGAGTGCTATTACATTCCTCGTATTGTACGTGGACGACATTCTCCTAATTGGAAATGATATTCCAATGCTGACTTCGGTTAAGATATGGTTATCTAAGAAATTCTCTATGAAAGACCTAGGGGAAGCATCCTATATTTTGGGGATTAAAGTCTATAGAGATAGACCTAAGAGGATGCTAGGCCTCTCACAGAAAATGTACATAGAGCAGGTGCTGAAGAAGTTCAGCATGGAAAACTCTAAGAGGGGACTTCTACCGCTTAGGCATGGAATTTATCTCTCCAAGAAAATGTGCCCCAATACATCTGAAGAGATTCAACGAATGAGCCAGATCCCTTATGCTTCAGCTATAGGGAGCCTCATGTATGCCATGCTATGTACACGACCTGATATTGCACTTGCTGTGAGTGTCACAAGCAGATATCAGTCCAATCCAGGTGAGGAGCACTGGACTGCTGTGAAAAATATACTTAAGTACTTAAGAAGGACTAAAGATATATTTTTGGTCTTTGGAGGAGGAGAACTGAAAGTACAAGTATACACTGATTCAGACTTCATGTCTGATGTTGACGATAGAAAGTCTACGTCAGGATATGTGTTCTTGTGCAATGGTGGTTCGGTGTGTTGGAAGAGTTCCAAACAACCAATCATTGCTGACTCTACTATGGAAGCAGAGTATATCGCCGCATCTGAGGCTGCGAAGGAAGCCTTTTGGTTCAAGAAATTTGTTGCAGAACTAGGTGTGATGCCATCAGATGCCATTCCACTTTACTGCGACAACAATGGCGCCATAGCCCTAGCTAAGGAGCCAAGGTCTCATCAAAGGTCCAAGCATATAGAGCGACGGTTTCATATTATACGCGAATATCTCGAGAAGAAATTTATCGAGGTGCAGAGAGTAGACTCCACGGATAACGTGGCAGACCCACTGACTAAGCAGCTAAGCCATCAGAAGACTGAAGCCCACCTTGAGAAGATGGGGCTTAGGTATATGGCTAATTGGCTTTAGTGCAAGTGGGAGATTGTTAGATGTATGCCCTAGAAGCCAACTTGGCCGACACATATATTCTTTCTAGGATATAAATTTATATTTGACATTTTACATTATGAATGTTATTGGGTTTTTATTTCCATTCGTGTTGTGTATGTGTCCATGAATTGTCCAAGGACTTAATAAGATGATGATACGTATTCTCAAGAGTTGAGAATTTGAGACATGTATCATTAGTGATTAATTCCTAAATGCTCCCGATCGATGGATCATCACGGGGACAGTGATTGATCCGGTGAGATTGGTGCACAGTCGCTTCCCTTTTAGGGTAGACGAGTCTCGAGTCAACAGTGTGGGGACACTGGAGCGAATGTGCAGGTGGTTGTTGGAGAACAAGGGTACCGAGCGTGATCATCACGAGAAGTCACTTGGATGTCTACTCACTCGTCAGTGACTTACTCGATGTTGCAGTAGTGTGACTGGTCCTTTGACCTGCGGTGTCTCGGCTATTCACAATGGGGTTACTGTAGTTTGACTGTACATACACTTGGTCCCTAGCCATTTGGGTCCTTGTAGTGGGTGCATGTTGGCTACAGTAGGTTCGTTGTAGGAATAGGGTGTACACCTATATGGAATCTATCGCCCTTAGTAGAGAAGGGAGTTAGTCCTATGTGATTTATGAGACCGAGTTTAGAAGACCTTGGCCAAGGCGTAGTAAATAACGGAAAGGGTTTCCGATATTAGAAACTCGAGTCGAATAAATTTGACATATGACAGACGATAGGGTTTGACGAGCAATTCCATGACCTTCGTCTAGTTGGGACTCCGGATAGAAGGATTATATCACACGTTAACTGCACCTAGAGGTTCAGTATTCCATTCTACTGGAATGCCACTACATGCTGCTAGGCGTCACTGGTGGATTGTGGGACTCACGAGAATTATCTGGATGATGATCGATAATTCTTATTGGGCTGAGTTTGAATAGTTCTAACCCACTGAAAAGAGTTTCAGTGATATTGTTGATGGTAATCACAATATATCTCACTACCAGATAGAATAGAACCTATGGGGTCACACACATAAGAGGTTATGATTGATCGGATAGTTGGATCGCAATTTTTGAATCGCGTGAGGACTTAATTATCAATATATTGATAATTGGACTAATTTGTAATTGTTACAAATTAAGGATATTAAAGTGCAAATGTTGCAAGAGATGGCTTACTAATAGTTAGTAAGTTGTGAGAGGACTTAAGTGCTAATGTTGCATTAATGATTTGATTTGATCAAATTAGGATTGAGTTCAAATCGAATTAAATTAGGATTTAATCGACTGAACCAATTAGGGATAAGATAAACTTAAATCTAATTTTAATGTTTATCTTAATAATTATAAATAGGATTATATATCCTCTTTATACGTATGAGTTTTGATTAAGAAAAAAAAAAAACTTAGCCGTCATCTTTCCTCGTCTTCCTCTTTTCTAAATATCCACATTAAAAGAAAGACGTTCTCTGCAAGGGAGCTAGCACCCCGGTGAGAATTTCGATCAAGTCGACAACCTCGTGTGGATACCCGTAGAGGCCGGACGCGTGTGCGGATACCCGTAGAGGCCGGACGCGTGTGCGGCTTCAAGAGAACCAAATTCCACGATCATCAAATTGCGGTGTAGATCTCCCCGCGCAAAGGTGAAGATTAGATCTTCCTCTTCCTTTTAATCTTAGATACATGAGGGATCCTGTTTTTGCGTGGTTTTTGAGATCAGATCTCAATTTTTTCATATTTGCCTATTTGATTTCTTTTTCCGCTGCGTTTATTTTTGGGCAAATCCTCACATATCGTACATTCGATTTTAAACGTACAATTTTTTTTTTCTTATTTTAATGCTAGAAAAACTCACTATGCAGCAGTATACCCTGTATTGGCCCAGCTTCTGCTGGGCTCCATTTTTTTGTGTCCCATGGAGTGGTCCGGATCGAATATAATTTCAAATTTTAAGAAAATTGTTTGTGAACCCCCTCAACTATGACTTGTTTGTTATTTATTTATTTATTTATTTTAGTTGATATTTTCATAACTTGTAAAACTCTGTTTGAATGTATAAACATTGACCAAAATCTCATTCAGTATATATTTTTTAATTTATTCAAAAATATATAATATATTCAAAAAATAATAATAATAATAACTTATTCTGCATTAAAAAAAAAATTTATGTGACTAAAGGCTTGCAATTTGATTTTTGCTCCTAAAAATTTATTTTGGCAGGCATAATTTGATAAAATAATATATTCTATCTACAAATTAATTTATCTTATTTTAAATAAAGTAATTTGAATATCAATTTGTGGACGCATCCTTGGGATACTCCACTTTGGATAATTTATTATTTTGTTGATGTATTGGCATTTTAGATAATCTATTATTTTGTTGATGTATTGACAAACACATATAAGATATAGATGAATTAAAATTTAAAATTTAAAATATAATAATAGCATTTAAGAATTAATAAAAATGTTTGGAGTTTAATAATTAATATTTAATAGAGTGATGACATTGTCGTATTATAAATGTAGTCGTTGCAGAGTGACCAGCACAATCGTCCTTTTCTTTTTCTCTTTTTCTTTTTGACCATCACTGGCAGCCAAGACCTTTTTCCATCAGCGGCAATTTCCAGGTAGCTTCCTATTGATATTCCTTCAAAAAAAAAATAGATTCGCTTTTTCTATTTGCTAAATTTTACTACTGGTAAAATGTATTAGTAGTCCCTACGTATTATACTGCTGATTGGTTATGTCAAGGAGAGAAAGGAATGACATAGAAAGACTCCTAGCAATTATTAGAGACAACTACATCCAGTTTCACACAATTTCAAACCTCATTCCAGTGTCTTACCCCGACTCGGGCAGCGAGAGAGAGATGTCGGAAGGTGCAATAGTTTCCTACGTAGTGAACAAAATTGGCGACCTATTCACTCAAGAAATCTCTCTATTTTGGAACGTGGCGGACGATGTTGAATCACTGAAACAAGAGCTGCAGGCGCTCGTGGCCTTCCTCAAAGCCATGGACTACAAGAAGAGACAAGACGCGGCCACCAAGAACTGGCTGAGCTCCGTTAGAGACGTAGCATATGAAGCAGAGGACTTGTTCGATACCTATTCGCTTGGAAAGAGGTATGATCCTGCCACTAGAATACTTTATTCTCGTAATCTGAAGAGATATATCAAGCGGTTAAAATCCAAGATGCGCGAGATTGTCGAATGTAGAACTATATATGTTCCTAACTTGCACGAGCAAAGAAGCGAAGGGAGCAGTAGTGGAAGCAGCAGCAGCGGCGCAGCTGCAGATCAGAGTCATTTGCATCCATGGAGACGGTCATTTCCACACCTCGGTGATGATGTGGTTGTTGGTTTGGACCATGATGTTAGTCTTCTAGTGGACAGGTTGCTTCATCCCGAGAGGCGTCGACAGGTTGTAGCCATCACTGGGATGGGTGGTGCAGGCAAAACCACTCTTGCGGCCATGGTCTATAATTCAATTTCCAAAGTTCCTGTAAGTGATGGCACCATCGTTACCCAAAGTAAAGAAATGGATCCCAGAGCTGGACTTCAAAACCACTTTCGTGTTTGTGCCTGGGTGCCTGTTCATCAAGATCCCAACATTATGGACCTTCTGTTGATCATGACTGACCAACTAGGCTTAAGTAACTCTACAAACTATCAATGGAAATTGCAAGTCCAGCACTTGAAGGAGAAGCAATTGCAAGTCCAGCACTTGAAGGAGAAGCTATATGAGTTTTTGAAACAGAAGAGATACCTAATAGTGTTGGATGATATCTGGAGGAAAGAAGTATGGGATCAATTAAAACAAGCGCTTCCAGATTCGGACAACGGAAGCAGAATAATAGTAACAACTCGATTCAGGGATGTTGCCATTTATCATGACCCAGATTCCGAACCTTACGAAATGAGGCCCTTAAACGAGGATGATAGTTGGCGACTTTTCCTTACAAAAGTTTTTCCACAACTAACTCCTCCACACGACCAACCTATACGCCCAAGAGAGCTTGAGGACTTGGGTCGTCAGCTATGTAGGAAATGTGCTGGTTTGCCTCTTGCTCTGCTGGTACTGGGAGGTCTTGTTTCGACAAAAATGAGGGATCCTTTGGTGTGGTCGAAATTGCTTGATAATCTGAACTGGGATTCCACAGATGATGGGAAGCGATGTTTAGAAATCCTTGCTTTGAGCTACTACGACTTGTCTTACTGCATGAAATTTTGTTTTCTTTACTTGGGAGCATTCCCACAAGGTTCTCAAATTAGTGCCTCAAAATTGACGAAGATGTGGATTGGAGATGAACTGATACCCAAAGAAGAAGGTATAACACTAGAGGATACTGCAACCGACTACTTGGAGGAGTTGGCACAAAGGTGTCTGGTTGAAATAGTGAAGCGAGGAGCTGATATGAGTATAAAAAAGGTAAGAGTCCACGACCTCTTGGGTGAGCTAGCAAAGTCCGAAGCAAGAGAGAGTCGATTCCTTCGGGTAAAAAATCAAACTACTATTGAAGAGGAGTCAAGGACCCAAGAGATAGGCGCTCGTCGTATAGCGCTCCATCAAAGCCACGACACAATAAAAGAAATTTTGGATGAAAAATTAAGAGCGCTTTTAGTTTTCCACACAAGCAGAATCACTGGAATCTGTGAAAAGCCCGATAAAAATATTAGGAACTATTTTTTCCATCGCTTGCCACGCTGTTACAGAAACGGATGGTCTGGTGGAAACATTAGTCAAACTGATAATCGAATGAAATTTCTCAGAGTGGTCGGACTTGATGGATTTACAAAAGGCAGCATTCCTGAATTTCATATTAAAAATATGACCAGATTAAGATACATGGGATTGAGAAATACCAATATTGAGATGTTACCATTTTCCGGAGGGATCCCGCCACATTTGCAGACTCTAGATATAAGAGGTACAATTATCACAGAGTTGCCATCGCAAGTTTGGACGCTTACAGAGCTGCACCACTTATACTTGAATTCAATGAGTTTGCTGAACTCACAAGCGTTGAGAAACATGAAAAAAACTCGTTCAGAAGCTGCTTCTGCAAAAAGTATCATGCCATTGCATAATCTTCAAACCCTTAAAATCGAAGATGATTGCGAAGCTCTATCTACTACTGACAACGAATTGGTTGGGTTTCTTAAGTTGTTGAGTAGTCTGAATTCTCTAAAAATACGAGCCAGGGAGATCCCTCAAGAGATTTTTACAGCAACATCAACTCATGCAAAGTTACATAAGTTGAAATTAGATGTCACATTGCAGCCCGATGAACTCAGTGGTATCGAATGTTTCGCACCTCACATCACCGAGCTCACATTGTCTCGCTCAAACTTGAAAGGAGAGCCGACACAAACACTAGGGCAGCTAAAAAACCTCAGGATTCTCAAATTGACAGATGGTGCTTTCAAATGTCAAGAGATTTCCTGTTCGCCAGGCAGCTTCCCTAACTTATCTTACCTTAAGCTCAGCAACCTAGGTCATCTAGAGTCGCTAAACATGGAGCGCGAATCCTTTCCAAATCTTATGCACTTGTCTATCCATTCTTGCACCAGTCTGCATGCGGTTCCGAATAGTCTGAATCACATCACCACCTTGCAAGTTCTAAAATGTAAAAATATGCCCTCTAGTTTCGTGGAGGAGATTGATAACTGGCTCTGGACGCATCCTGTGAGAGTCATCATCCAAACTACCAGCTCCCACGAGGTACGTCTCTTCTCTGCGGTGATTTGTCTTCCTCCGTTTGTCCCCTTTCTCTTCTTCAGAAAGCTTCAGTTAAAAACAACTTGTAGATTGAAAACCAGATATTTATCATATGCCAGATCTTGCTTTCTTATTGTATTCTTATTGTATAAACTGAGTTGGGCATATATTGCATGAATCGGGATCACCATATACTGGTTCATATTCTGGTTTAAGCTGAAGTACTAATCATAAATTCAGATCCAACAATCTACATTCAAACACTGGTATAGTAGTAGATAAACAACAAATTGACATACAAATCATGCTGTTTTGTGAAGTCTTAATTTACTTTGTTCCACATAATTCTACGAAATATAATGAATCTAATGTTTAAAATATTGTCCATATGTCCTATATTCAGTGTGCGTTCTTTCCTCTATTGAATAATATTTTCATGATCTCACATTCTGCATGCTTTTCGGAATGCCCGTAATGTGTTCGACAAAATGTCTAAGATTAGGCAAATGTCATTTTTGCTCATAATTTTGATCTTATATAATTATTGGTTGAAAACTTATGTTTCAGCATTTGAAAATCATCTTTTCAAGTACTAGAACCTTCGTTTAATATTTAAAATTTTATTCATGATATTTTGCTCTTTTGAATAGCTTAATCTTTAGATCCTACATTTTTTTGATTGATAGTCGAGTTTCCATTTATTAGTTATCATTCTAAATTTTTTTTCATGCTCGATCTTGACTTTTTGGCAACCATTGGTAATCGACATTGTTAACCTTTGTGAACCTATCCAAATTAGTTGTTTGTGTATCATTTCATTTCGAAAAGTCAATCGCAAGCTAATAAGTTTGTGATTATTAATTCCGTACTTTATACTTGTGATTTGTTGCTTATTATTTTAGATTCCGTTCATTAATTAGATTGATATTTTGTGTATTATCTCTATTTTGCATTTTATTCTTTTAGTAGCTTGTAGAGAATTGTAATTCTTAATTTAGGTTCCGGTGATTGACTCTTTGTGCAATTTTCCACCTGATAGCTTCTTTGCTTAGAAACTACTTTTAAGTTATGCGATTAGTCACCCGTTAGTTTTTTCCGCAATATAATATAAAAAAATATTCTGATTATAAGAAAATTCATATTTTCTATATTTTAAAACTAAGGATTTAGCGTATTATTACATACTTCTGAAAAATGAGTTTATGAAAAATGAGTTTTAACTTTGATTGATTGGTTCTTTTAGTAAAAAAATTTTGAAATTTGATAACCTGTTATGTATTTAGTGGTTGAATAAGTATTTTAAATTATAATATCTTTTGATATTCTGGCATGCTAATGTTGGTCTTATCGACAAGTGCATTGTTATAAAAGCTAGCTTCGACTATGTATTGCGCCTTCGGATATCTGCATCTATCAGCGCATCCGTTCTATATTTGCGCTTTTGAGCGTCTCTATTCTGTATATGCATTTTCGGATGCCTTTAGATCTCGCCAACGAGTCACTCTATATAGTTAGTTACCAGAGACTTATTTATTTTAACTTCGTTTATTTGCCAAAAGAAAAATGCTTTGCTAACTTATAATCTCTGTTTTTTAAAATTTTGCAAATAAAAGACCAGTCATTTAATTTAAATTATGTATGAAAATTTTACTTCAGAACTTTTGTTATTTATTTTGTTGTATGCTTAATCCGACTAATGTGGTGTATGGTTGCTTATACAGATGGTGGAGGAATTATACTTCGACGCGGAAGCGGGTCCGAGTGAAAGCGGGTCCGAGTGAAAGTCGGGCGTAGTCGTTGTTTGAGTTATTTTTGTTCGTTTTTATATCTGGTGCAGTTAAATGTGATTTGCTTCATAAACTAGCACCTAGTATGTGATTTGCTTCGTAAACTAGCATCTAGTTTATTTGCGTTTGCTTTGTTGTTTTTCTTCGTACCTCGTATTTTTGTTATTTGTGGTATCTGCTGAACCAAGCTTTTCTTTAGTATTTTGTTGTAAACCTTATGTTTTGCAGTTGTGAGATTTAATTTGTTTCTACTCAAAATTTTGTTGTTAGTCACATATTTCTGATTCTTTGGATTGCATAGTTTTTATTGTGATAATCGTTTTGTCTGTTGTTTTCTGTTTGGTTCTGCAGTCTTGCATATTTGCTTTTCTAGCAGGAGTGTGGCGTTTGTTACGCCTCAGGTTCAAGGGTGACAATAATATTATCATGATCTTGCATCGGTCTACTATTGTTTTTAACATTTATGTTCAAATCTGACCCTGATTGGATAAGTTTTGTCCAATAGCTATTAATTTACTACAGTGGTACGAAAAAATTTTGTATATAAAACAATTTTAATCGTACCATTATCATCCAACTATATATTAATATTTATGAAACCAAATTGAAATCTCCAACAATATTTACTTATTCTTCGTACCATAATTGTAGAACAGTTCACAAGTTTCATAAAAACTAATGCACACGAGAGAGATTTAAGCGGATTAACAAATAGAATTTTTTACTTCAATCCACAAAATCACAAAATAATCTCTTTTCGAAATTAGAATTCACAAAATCACAAATCAGCGACCATTTCCAAAACACTTTTTACCAAAAAAAAAAAAAAAAAAAAAAAAAAACAAAAAACAGAAAACAAAAGAAAGGCAAGAAGGCCTCGAGCTCTCTTCTAGACCAGTTTAAGAAATACTCCCTCCATTTCCATCTTGTATGTCTTTTAAAACCCATTCAGCAATACTGTAGAATCTCTTTTTTTTTTTTTTTTTTTCAAAATTACTTTTAAAATTCATATTATACAGTAATATTTTTATCTTCTTGAACTATCCTAACAGATTAACTAATTTATTTCACTTTAATTCTCAGCATGCACATAAACAACGAATACCATCAGTCCATCTCATACTTTTGATTTAAAATTTTAATTTTCATACTTTTGATTTAAATTTTTAATTTTAAATTTTTAGATATAAAAGGGACATATTTTCGATAACTGCTAGAATCAAATATGAAAGAGAAGGACAAAAAGTGCAAGATAACTGGTAAATATGCACTAGATGCAAACAATAAATTTTGCTGCAGGATCGGTTTGGCAATTGCCAATATTTGAGAAAAGAGTTTCATTTTTCATTGTAAGAGATTGGTACGAAATTCTAAATATTCTGAAAAAAAAAAGATTTACTATGTTTTTTTAGTGTTTGAATCAATTAAAAATCCGGAGTTCTTGCGAGAAACGAAAAATTTACTATGTCTTTTAAAATAGTCTATTACTATATATTGATAGATTGCCAAATAGATCCTAATTGAAAAATAAAAGTAGGGACTAAAAGTAGGGACTAAACTTTTGAAAGTCCCTTCAAAAGTTTAGAATGTAAAATATCAAAGTTTAAGTTCAGGACCTGTGCACAGTTATTTTAATATATATGTGAAAACATTTCCATCAGGAATAGGAGATTGGATTTTGTTAACATCATAGCTATTAATGGTAGTGGTAAGCAAATGGGATTGCATAAATCACAAGTCAGAGAGAATGGCAAGCAAAAGGTTCCCACCAATGTATTTATGTGGAGACTGCCAATTGGTTGACTCAAGGAGCAAAGATTGACAAGGAAAGGCTCCTAGCAATTAGAGATTACATCCAGTTTCACACAGTTTCAAGCCTCATTCCAGTGTCATCCCCCGACTCGGCTGCGAGAGAGAGAGAGAGATGTCGGAAGATGCTTTAGTTTCCTACATAGTGAACAAAATCGGCGACCTATTCACCCAAGAAATTCCTCTAATTTGGAAGGTTGCCGACGATATTGAATCACTGAGACAAGAGCTGCAGGCGCTCGAGATCTTCCTCAACAACATGGACTACAAGCAGAGACAAGACGCGACCACGAAGAATTGGTTGAGCTCTGTTAGAGACGTAGCATATGAAGCAGAGGACTTGATCGATACTTATTCGCTCGAAAAGAGGTACGCTCCCGCCACTAGGATATTTCATTCTTGTTCAGTGAATAAACAAATTGAAGAATTGAAATCCAAGATCCGTGAGATTGTCGAACGTAGAACTATATACGTACCTAACTTGCCCGAGCAAAGAGGACTCAACGACATGGGACGTCAGCTCTGTAGGAAATGTGCTGGTTTGCCTCTTGCTCTGGTGGTACTGGGAGGTCTTGTTTCGACAAAACTGAAGCATCCTTTGGTGTGGTCGAAATTGCTCGATAATATGAACTGGGATTCCACAGATGATGGAAGGCTATGCTTAGAAATCCTTGCTTTGAGCTACTACGACTTGCCTTACAACATAAAATTTTGTTTTCTTTACTTGGGAGCTTTCCCACATGGTTCTCAAATTAGTGCCTCAAAATTGACGAAGTTGTGGATTGGAGATGATCTGATACCCAAAGAAGAAGGTATAACACTAGAGGATACTGCAACCAACTACTTGGAGGAGTTGGCACAAAGGTGTCTGATTGAAATAGTGAAGCGAGGAGCTAATATGAGTATAAAAAAGGTAAGAGTCCACGACCTCTTGGGTGAGCTAGCAAAGTCCGAAGCAAGAGAGAGTCGATTCCTTCAGGTAAAAAATCTAACTACTACAGAGGAGATGTCAAAGCCTCAAGAGATAGCTGCTCGTCGTATGGCGCTTCATCAAAACTCCGCGAGATTACCTCAACTTCTGTGTGAAAAATCAAGAGCTCTTTTAGTTTTCCCTGCAAGCAGAATAAACCAAATGTTTACTAATAGTAAAGGATGGATCCGAAAGTGGTTATCAAATTTTATCAAATTCTATCCATTCATTTATCAGCCTAAGACAAGCATGGAATTCCTCAGAGTGCTCGAACTAGATGAATTGAAACCAAAAGGCATTTGTCATTTTCCTATAAAAGATATGACTAGATTAAGATACCTGGGATTGAGAAATACCAATTTTGAGATGTTACCATTTTCCGGAGTGATCCCTCCACATTTGCAGACTCTAGATATAAGAGGTACAATTATCACAGAGTTGCCATCTCAAGTTTGGACGCTTTCAGAGCTTCGCCACTTATACTTGAATTCAATGAGTTTGCTGGACTCACAAGCGTTGAGCAACATGCAAAAAACTTTTTCAGAAGCTGCTTCTGCAAAAAGTATCAGGATGTCTTGCATGCCATTGCATAATCTTCAAACCCTTAAAATCGATGATGATTGCGAAGCTCCAGATACCACTGACAACATCGAGCTCACATTGTCTCGCTCAAACTTGAAGGGAGAGCCAACACGAACACTAGGGCAGCTAGAAAATCTCAGGATTCTCAAATTGACAGATAATGCTTGCCAATGTCGAGAGATTTCCTGTTCACTTGGTAGCTTCCCTAATTTATCTTACCTTAAGCTCAGCAACCTATCTCATCTAGAGTTGCTCAACATGGAGCATGGATCCTTTCCAAATCTTATGCACTTGTATATCCATTGTTGCACCAATCTGCATGCGGTTCCGAATGGTCTGAGTCACATCACCACCTTACAAGTTCTAAAATGTAAAAAGATGCCCTCTAGTTTCGTGGAGGAGATAAATGACTGGCGCAGGACACATCCTTTGAAAGTTGTCATCCAAGACCACTAGCCACCGCAAGATCTTTCTCCAACAGCCTAAACATATTGGTAATTTGTCTTCCTACATTTTTGTCCTCTTTCTCTTCTTCAGAAAGCTTCAGTTAAGTTGAAAATCAGCTATTCATCATATGTTAGATCTTGCTTTCTTATTGTACTCTTATTCTATAAACTCAGTTGTGCATATATTGCATGAATCGAGATCACCATATACTCATTCAGATTCTGGTTTAAGCTGAAGTCCTAATCCTAAATTCAGATCCGACAACCTACATTCGAACACTGGTATAGTAAATAGACAGCATATTGATATACAAATCATGATGTTTTGTGAATAATATTTTCATGATCTCGCATCAGTCTACTATTGGTTTTGACATTTATGTTCAAATATGATCCTAATTGGATGAGTTTGTCCCATAGCTGTTAATTTACTACGGTGGTATGCAAAAATTTGTATATAAAACAATCTTAATTGTACCATTATGATCCAACTCTATATTAATATCTATGAAACCAAATTGAAATCTCATCTAATTATTCTTCGTACCACAATTGTGGAATAGTTCACAAGTTCCATAAAAATTAACGCAATTAACATATAGAATTTTTAACCACAATTCACAAAATCACAAAATCAGAGACCATTTTTAAAGAAAATTTTACCAAAAAAAACAAAAAACAAAAAATGGCAAGAACAAGAACATGAGCTAATTACAAAAGCAGATTATTACGAATTGCACAAAAATGCACATAATCCCTGAATTTACAAGAACTACCGACCAAAATCCGAAAAGAAAACAAACTCGAAACTTCTTTGTTCCGATCACTCTATCAGCAGAAAATAAAATAATTTAAAAAAAAAAAACCCTAAGAAACGGAGGGGAAAATGGGAAGCTACGGATTAGGAGATCACCTGGGAGAAGATGATTACTCGCCCTAGGGTTTTCGAGAGCATCGCTGCTTATCGGGAGATGTAGGCGAGATATCTCCGCCATTTTCGCAGAGACGAAGCAGAGCGAAAGAGAAAGAGAGAGAGAGAGAGAGAGGGGAAAATGGCGTGGTGCTTCAAAGAGCGGGAGAGTGGGGTTGGAAGAAGAAGAGTAAATTTCACACTTGCTCCCGGACTTTTAGCAATATCTCATTTTAGTCCTCAAACTTTTAGACAAATCCATTCTCACATACAAAAATAAATAAATAAATTAGTATAGTAAATTTATCAAGCAACATCAAAATCTGTTCAATTAATAATATCATCTACAAATTAAACCCACATCTAGTGGTTTCAAAACAAATTTATTATGCAGAAATAATTTTGACGACAAAAAAAAAAAAAAAAAAAAATTTAATGCTGGAAAAAAATTCACTCACTCACTAAGGCCTCATTTGGTAACGAGAACTAGGGGATAAGCCCTTATCCCCCTAGTTATACCCAAACGCAATTAAGGTCGGATTGGAATAGCTGTTCTCGTCTTTCTGGAATAAACTGGTATAAGACTGGAATTATTATTCCAGCCTTTTTCTGGAATAAGACTTGTTCCCATTTGAAAATAAGCTTAATTAAATTAATATAATTTTAATTATTGTTTTAACTCTTTAATTAATCTAATATTTTAATTAATTTAAATATTTTATTAACTAATTATTTAAGTATTTAGATAATTAACTAATTATTTAAGATAATTAAAATTAAAATTTTTAATATTTATAAATTTTTAAATTTTAAATTTTAAATTTTAAATTTTAAATTTTATAGCTTTTAAAATTTTTAACTTTAATTTTTAATAAATTTATTATATAATTTTAATAAATTATATGATAAAATTTTTTAATAATTTTTTTATATATAAGTAAAATATAAATTTTAATAATTTTTTAATACATATTTTAAATTAAATATTTAAAATCATATTAGTAAAATTTTAATCATAAATTAAAATTTTAGTTCTCTTTATTCTTCTTATTCCTCTTTAACTTACCAAACACAATTTTCTTTATATCCGGTATATCTCTTAAACACAACAAAGCAAAAATTTACACTAGTTCCTGCTAATATCATAATTTATATCTATTCCCGGTATAACTAAATTTTTCTTATCCCCGAACCAAACGCAGTCTAAGTAGTGGACCCTGTATTGGCCCAGCTTTTTTCTGGGCCGAAACACACTTTTGGGCTTTTCTGTTTTGGGCCGCAGAAGATTCATTTTGTGTCCCATAGAATGGGCCGGACCGAATATATGGACTTTTTAGTTTTTTTTTTTTTTTTTTTTTTTTTTTTTTAGTTGATATTTTGGTAACTTGTAAACTCTGTTTGGATGAATAAAAATATTTTTTTTTAGCTTACTCAAAAATATATAATATATTGAAAAAGATTTTAATAATAACTTATTCTGCATAAATTTTGAATTTTGCTCCTAAAATTTTGTTTCGACATACATAATTTTGTAGAATAATATATTCAATCTACAAACTAATTTAACTTATTTTAAATAAAATAACCTGAAAATCGAGTATAATATTCATTTCTTATTATTTTTTTTTTTTAGAAGAAACGTAACTCTATCTATTCGTTCAAATTCTTTTTCTCTTTTTATATGCTAAATTTTACTATTGGTAAAATGCATTAATAGTCCTTGAACTTCTTCTAGTCGAGAGTTTAATTTTCGTTTTGAATTTTTATTATAGTTTGAATTTACACCTTCTAGTTCACACTTTAATATAAGATTATAGAACAATGATAACATTATGTGCAAAGTTTAAGGACCAAAATAAAACAATTCCAAGGGTGTAAGATTTTAGATGTCAAACTTAAAGTATAAGGACCAAAACGAAACATGATTAAAAATGAGGGATTAATGATGCCGTTTATCTTGTTATTTATATTAATATATTTTTTTATTAGAGTAAAATGCACTACTAGTTTGATCCTCCAACTTTTAAGTTCGACATTTCTAGTCCCTAAACATTCCTAATTTATTTCACTTTAATCCTCACCTTAAAAAACGAATATATCAATCTTCCATTAGTCTCATACTTTTAATTTAAAAATTCAATTTCTAGAAATAAAAAGTACAAAATTTTGATAACGGCTAGAATCAAATTGGAAAGGATGTTAAATCCGTATGCAAATTAATGCGAAATAATCTAAGAAACACATATAAATTATTAGATAATTGTTCATCTATTTGAAAATATTATAAATGCTTATCGGAATTCATGCCTGATGAAAAGCGTTCTCAGATTTTATCGTTCCTTAAACACCGACAATAAAATCGTCTGGATTGAATGCTTTCAAGTCTAGATTCAATGTCTAATTAATTTTGCTCTGAATGGGATAGGACAAATTGACGACAGGAATTCGACTCGGACCACAATTCTTTTATATTCCTTATATACTATGTTTAATTAGAGTCCCATAAACTCTAATTAGACTTATATTGAATTTCTGTACATTAATAATTTATACTCAATAAATATTTTCAGAATTCATATTACATCACTTAATGTTTCTATTAAATTAGATAGCTCATAATATAATTATAAATTTATATATTAGTTCAAAAAAATTAAATCAGCAAATGGGATTGCCTAAATCACAAGCCATTGACTGGTTGACTCAAGCAAGAGAGGATGACAAAAAAAAAAAAAAAAAAAAAAAAAAAAAAAAAAAAAAAAAGCCTACGAATGTATTTGTGCGGACACCGCTGATGGGTTGTGTCTCGATAAGAGAATGACATAGAAAGACTCCGGTAACGAAATTATATTTTAAAAAATAAATATTTTTATTTTTAGGATAATTTGTTATTTTAGAATATAGAGAAATAAAAAAAAAAATTTATGTTTGGCTTAATATTTTTTTATTTTTTTAGAATAATTAAAATTTTATTTGATAATTTTATAAAAAATAATAAAAAATAGTAAAAAAAATATTTTTATTTATATTTTTTATATATAAAATATTTAATATATGTACAATAATAAATATAAAAATAATATATTTTTTAATATAAAATAATTAAAATATTACACCTAATGCTATTATAATTATATTATTATATAAAATATTTTAATATTAATATATAACATACTTCGATAATAATAATATATAAAAATATTTTAAAATATTATATATAAAGGGATGGGTGATCAGTGAAAGAAGTCCCACCCCATGATGTGATGGAATGTAAGATGTACATCCCTCATGGGGTGTACACTTATATTTACCCATAAATAAATAACCAAAATATATTTTAGAATAATATATAATATAAATTGCGTGGTGCTGCAAAGAGTGGAACAGTGGGATTGGAAGAAGAAGAGTAAATTGCACATTTGTCCCCAGACTTTTATCAATATCTCATTTTAGTCCATAAACTTTTAAACAAGTTCATTTTCACATACAAAAATAAATAAATAATAAAATAAATAAATTTAGTCAAATTTAGCAAGAAATTAGCAATTAGATTTGGTTAATTTATCAAGCAATATCAAAATCTGTTCAGTTGATAACATCATTCACAAATTAAACCCACTTCGAATGGTTTCAAACAAATTTAAGCTGAAATAATTTTAATAACAAAAAAAAAAATACTAGTTTTTTCTTTTTTATTCTCTACTACCACAATTTGATTTAAATTTAAGAAAAAACTTCTGATTCAAATATTTTTTTACTTTACTATTATGTGGTTTAAAATGTATCACTTAAGTACCCTATAGTTTCGCTTTTCTCTTTACGTTGTCTCCTTCTCTAATTTTTTCATTAAATCACTAAGAAGGTAAAAAATAACAGGGTATTAAAATAAAATATAAAATTTCGATAAATCCCAAGGTACTAAAGTAAAAATTCAATAAACCAAAAGAGGATATCTGTAGATTTTTTATATATTTTAACGAAGAGTTAACAGAAACGTGGAAAGAGAAAAACTTGAAATGAAAAAACACTAAACTATACAGAAATTTTTAAAGTTTTTTTTTTACCGAGCAATATTATTCGTACATTCGAAATCGGGTGTCCGATATATATCCCACTAATTCTAAGGTTAAATTTTATTTTGAAATTAGTGGGATGCATATCGTACATCCGATTTTAAACGTACAATTTTTTTTTTCTTCTTATTTTAATGCTAGAAAAACTCACTATGCAGTGGACCTTGGTATTGGCCCAGCTTCTGCCGAGCTCCATTTTTTTGTCCCATGGAGTGGTCCAGAGCGAATATAATTTCAAATTTTAAGAAAATTGTTTGTGAACCCCCTCAACTATGACTTTTTGTCACTTTTTTTTTAGTTGATATTTTCATAACTTGTAAAACTCTGTTTCAATGCATAAACATTGACGAAAATGTCATTCAGTATATATTTTTAAATTTACTCAAAAATACATAATATATTCAAAAAAAAATTTAATAACAACTTATTCTGTATAAAAGAATATATATATATATTATGTGACTAAAGACTAGCAATTTGATTTTTGCTCCTAAAAAGTTATTTTGGCATGCATAATTTGATAGAATAATATATTCTATCTACAAATTAATTTATTTTATTTTAAATAAAGTAATTTGAATATCGAATACGATATTTATTCTAAATTTGTGGACGCATGCTTGGGATGTATTGGCATTTTAGATAACCTATTATTTTGTTGATGTATTGGCACACATATAGATGTAGATGAATTAAAATTTAAAATTTAAAATATAATAATAGCATTTAAAATTTAATAAAAATGTTTGGAGTTTAATAATTAATATTTAATAGAGTGATGACATTGTCGTATTATCAATGTAGTAGTTGGAGAGTGACCAGCACAATCGTCCTTTTCTTTTTCTTTTTCTCTTTTTCTTTTTGACCATCACTGGCAGCCAAGACCTTTTTCCATCAGCGGCAATTTCCAGGTACGTAACTTCCTATCTATTCCTTCAAAAAAAATAGATTCGCTTTTTCTATTTGCTAAATTTTACTACTGGTAAAATGTATTAGTAGTCCCTACGTATTATACTGCTGATTGGTTATGTCAAGGAGAAGGGAATGACATAGAAAGGCTCCTAGCAATTATTAGAGACTACTACATCCAGTTTCACACAATTTCAAACCCCATTCCAGTGTCTTCCCCCAACTCCGGCAGCGAGAGAGAGAGAGATGTCGGAAGGTGCAATAGTTTCCTACGTAGTGAACAAAATTGGCGACCTATTCACCCAAGAAATTTCTCTATTTTGGAAAGTGGAGGGCGATGTTGAATCACTGAAACAAGAGCTGCAGGCGCTCGCGACCTACCTCAACACCATGGACTACAAGAAGAGACAAGACGCGGCCACCAAGAACTGGTTGAGCTCCGTTAGAGACGTAGCATATGAAGCAGATGACTTGTTCGATACCTATTCGCTTGGAAAGTGGTATGATCCTGCCATTAAAATACTATATTATTCTTATTGTCTGCAGAGAGAAACCACGCAGTTAAAATCCAAGATCCGCGAGATTGTCGAACGTAGAACTCTATATGTTCCTAACTTGCACGAGCAAAGAAGCGAAGGGAGCAGTAGTGGAAGCAGCAGCAGCAGCGGCGCAGCTGCAGATCAGAGTCATTTGCATCCATGGAGACGGTCATTTCCACACCTCGGTGATGATGTGGTTGTTGGTTTGGACCATGATGTTAGTCTTCTAGTGGACAGGTTGCTTCATCCCGAGAGGCGTCGACAGGCTGTAGCCATCACTGGGATGGGTGGTGCAGGCAAAACCACTCTTGCGGCCATGGTCTATAATTCAATTTCTAAAGTTCCTGTACGTGATCGCACCATCGTTACCCGACGTAAAGAAATGGATCCCAGAGCTGGACTTCAAAACCACTTTAGTGTTTGTGCCTGGGTGCCTGTTCATCAAGATCCCGACATTTTGGACCTTCTGTTGATCATGATTGACCAACTAGACTTAAGTAACTGTATAAACTATCAATGGAAATTGCAAGTCCAGCAGTTGAAGAAGAAGCAATTGCAAGTCCAGCACTTGAAGGAGAAGCTATATGAGTTTTTGAAACAGAAGAGATACCTAATAGTGTTGGATGATATCTGGAGGAAAGAAGTATGGGATCAATTAAAACAAGCTCTTCCAGATTCGGACAACGGAAGCAGAATAATAATAACAACTCTATTAATAGTATAGTAACCGGACTATATATATAAAGTAAAGCTTATATACTCTCAAAAGCACAAACCAATGTATGCTTGTGGATTTTTTACTATTGGATTTGCATTGAGATTTGTGTTATTTACTTTTTCTTTCTCTCTCTTTAGTTGATTTTACAAATGCACAAATCCCAATGCAAATCTAATGGTAAAAAATTCACAAGCATACATTGGCTTGTGCATTTAAGAGTATATAAGCTCTATTATATATATATATATATATATATATATATATATATATATATATATATATAGTTGAGAGGGCTATTATATTTTTTTTTTCTTTTTTGGAGAAAAATGTAGTGAGCTATCCGCTTTATTCATTACGAGTATGAATTAAACAACAAGAGTGAGACAGCAATGTCTCCAAAAAAAAAAAAATAAAAAAAAAAAAAAACACAAAAGAAAATAAATAAATAAATAAATAGGGAGGAGAAAAGCATTTCTAGAGTAGAGAAAAGCCCAACTTTTTGTGGCACCCATGGCCTTTGGTTATAATAGGGAATTAACATTTCTAGAGTGGTGACAAAGTAAAGCATCTACTAATTGATATCATCCTTGTAGTGTAACTTTAGAGAGAGAGAGAGAGAGAGAGAGAGAGAGAGAGAGAGAGAGAGAGAGAGAGAGAGAGAGAGAGAGAGAGAGAGAGAGAGAGAGTGTGTGTGTGTGTGTGTGCAACTATTATATAGAGACCCTCTCCAAAATTTTCATTGTTTTATCTCTCTCTCTCTCTCTCTCTCTCTATCTCTGCTTGCACTCCAACAAGTCCAAAGATATATATATATATAAGAAAAGCTTTATATATTGGGAGGAGATGTTGAGCCAAGGAAGAGGGAGTTTATTATGGGAGGAGCTGTTGATCATCTTGGGCCTATTTGGGGTGCAATATTGTATCTTTGGGGTGTACATGGTGTTCTTGAACCAAATCCTCGCCCTCGGCGTCGATCCCTTGTTCATCATCTCCTTCGGGAGCTTCGTGTCGGCCGTCACCCTCCTCCCCCTCGCCGCCATATTTGAGAAGTATATATATATACATGTCTTCATGATCTTCTTGGTTTCTCTTGAGCAGTACATGAGATGTGATCATGTGTGTTGTGTGTTTGAGTTCATCACTATTTCATGCATGTGCAGGAAGAAATGGCCTGCAAAGTTGAGCCCCATTCTGATGGCTAAGTTTGTGATATTGGCATTAGGAGGGTAAGAAACTAAGCTCCATAACTTTGGTCTTACTCCTTTCAAATTCTAGCCATTTAGTACACTTTTATATTGTAAAAACCAAAGAGAGAAGGAATTGTTGCTATTAAAGTTCCATATTTCACAAATAATATATATATATATATTAATTAGAGTCGGCTACTATTCTATCGATAGCAGCACCAAGCACTTTGGGCTATACCAAATTTTCTACCGTTAGATCTATCATTTTGATCATAATTCCATCCCTCAGATCATACTATACTATATCCCTATACACCCACTAAATCATAGAGTCATCCTAACCGCACATTCCTTCATTTAAGGATAAAAAATCTAATAGCACCAATGACTTGGTGCTATTAATAGTATAGTAGCCTAGTTCTATATATTATCTGGGCTACTATCAATAGAATATAAATAATATTTACTACCTATTTTTTCACCCTTAGATCAAATAGTAGTCCACCTACCACCACTAAATTCTAAACATTCTCAAGAACTCCAAAATAGATAAGAAAATAATATTCCAGCTCCACTATATATATATATATATATATATATATATATATATATATATATATATATATAACTCCGTATACTTTTACTTTGGTCTTACTCTTTCTAAATTATTGGTATTTATTACACTCTTATATTGAAAGAAAAATAAAAATTGTTGGTACTAAAGTTTCATATCTCTCTCTCTCTCTCTCTCATTCACACACACACACACACAAATATTTTGCATAGAAGGAAGGATGAGTTAGTTATAATTTGAAAGGTACATGCATGGAAGATGTTTTTTTACTTTTCTCTATTTGTTTCTTGCTATTTCGAGTAAAGTTGTTTAAAGAAACACTAATAATTTTTTCACTAAAATTTTCTCAAATGGTTTTGAGTTAAAGATTCTGTTTTTAGACTTTTTATTTTCGTTGATAATAAAAGTTTTAGACTTTTTATTAAGCACGACAATACCTATAGCTACTTTTTGAAGTAGATGAGTTGCACTTAGGATCTGTTTGATAGCGTGCAATTATAACTATACTACAATTTTAAGTGCGTGTAGATCAAAGTACAATATTTAATTTGATGTATTTGAATTCAATTGTTGTAGTTGAAACTACACAAGAAGACTCAATTATAGCAATTTGAGAAGATAATTTTAAATAAGAAGTACGCATAACTATCTAATCATCTTTTAAACAATATATATAAAGAGAGAGAGAGAGACTTCGGCTACTATACTTGTACAATCACCAAGTAATTGGTACTTATAAGTTTTCTACCGTTAGATCTATCTCTTTAATTAATTTTATTTTTTAGATCATTTCATTCCATCAATCACTCACTTAACCTAAAAGGTCCACTATTATTCTAACCACATATCTTTTTATCAAAAAGTTAAAATTTTATAAACACCAATAACTTGATATTTTTAAAAACATAAAAACTCAATTCTCTCTCTCTCTCTCTCTCTCTCTCTCTCTCTCTCTCTATATATATATATATATATATATATAGAGAGAGAGAGAGAGAGAGAGAGAGAGAGAGAGAGAGAGAGTCTGGCTAGAATACTATTAATAGCACCAAACAATTTGTGCTATTAAGTTTTCAGCCGTTGGATAAAAAAATATACGGTTGGGATTATAGTAGTCCCCTAAGATTTTTACTATTCAACCAACCATCTAGTAAACCCTAGGGGACCACTATAATCCCAACCGCATATTTTTTCATCCAACGACTAAAAACTTGATAGTACCAATGGCTTGATGCTATCGATAGTATTCTAGCCTAATTCTATATATATATATATATATCAAACTGAACATGCGCGAGTTTGCTAACAAACAGCAAGCTAAATTGCTAGTCCTATCTCACATGCATTATAATAAAATTAGATTATAAAGATATATTTTTATGACGCTTTTATATAAATATTTTATCTATATTTAAAATTATGTTATAAGAATATATTTTCAGAACACATTACAATAATATATCGCTATACACCCTAGCGACTGCATATAAAGCGACACTAATAATAAATATCGGTATTTTTGTCAGCAGTACTTTTCTTAGATTTTAGAAATATTTAAAAATGCCGCTATAGCATAATTTTATTACAGTGATGCTAAAAAAAAAATTAGGTGATTAAACTAGTATTATAATAAAGAAACTTTTTAAGTTAAGAACATGTGCATGCATGTGAGATAGTGTCAATTATTTCAGAGTGTTATGTTGCAATTTAGGTGAGTTTGAAAGGAAAAATTCTTGCACATCTTGTCTTAACTTCTCAGAATTTACTACAACAAAATTAGGTTATAACGATATACTTTTATGATATTTTTTTTATAAGTATCTCATTTATATTCAAAATTAGAAGGTTATAGAGATACATTTTTGAAAGGGTTAATTGCATACATGTCCCTCCAAATATGTCGAATTGCAAATATATCCCTGCAAAATTCAACTTTTCATATTTATCCCTTCAAAAATTCAAAGTTCTTCAAATATGCCCCTCTGGTTAATCCCCGTTTGGAATCTGTTTAGTTTTTAACAGATTTGATGTGAAATGACTTTTTTGCCCCCTTACAAATATATCCCTCCAAAAGCAATACCATTATACTTGTTACAAAAATGCCCCTCTCCAAAAATCATAAAATTCTATTATCAAAATAATCCTTTTTTTCCCGGGTTTTTTTTTTTTTTTTTTTTTTTTTTTTTTTTTTTTTTTTTAAGGTATAATATGGAAAGGGTAAATATGTAAATTCAATTTTTAATCTAACCAAGGTTAAGCATTTAACCTAGGGTTAAATCAATTTTTTTAACAGAGATGGACGGTAGGGGCATATTTGAATAACGGTAGATTTTTGAAGGGATAAATATGAAAAGTTGAATTTTGAAGGGATATATTTGCAATTCGACATATTTGGAGAGACATGTATGCAATTAACCCTTTTTGAAACATATTACAGTAATGTATAGTAATACATTCTAACAACTGCACATATAGCGACACTAATAACAAATATCGATATTTTTTCCAGCAATATTTTTTAAAAATTCTAGAGATACTTAAAAGTGTCGCTATAATATAATTTTGTTGTAGTGATCTATGTTTTGTTTCATTGATTTGAGATTTTTTTATTTTTAGAAAATAAATATTTCACATTAATTAGATTTGTATTTGGCAAATTCTTTCTTGTAAATTTGTGTAAAATGTATATATTCTATATAAAGTTTATGTCAAATCAAATCTGTTGAGTAATATAATATTATAAATAAATAGTTTATATTAAAATAATATTCTTATCGAATATTACTATTATTATATAAAATAACTGTTACATCCAAAATTTAGGAGCAATATGATCAATTCAAGTTAAAAAGATGTCTTAGAAAAATCTATTTAGATATTATTATTATTATTATTATTATTATTTTGATGGAGTTGATGGAATATTCTACACTTGAACTTGATGTTGACACAAACCAGGTGGTCTATTTCACTACGCCATAGTTGTTGTGGGAAAATAAAAAATATTCATGTGAAATGAACTCCACTAACATACTAACTTAATTAACTAGTTTTTATATAATAATTAAGAGTTTAAGTATCCCAATAATTGCTAAGTTCTATATTTAGTAGTGGATACAAATAATTTAAAATGAAATAGTTATAGCTACATGTATTTTATTTGATTGGGTGTAATATAACGCGCTTCAATTATAAATAATTTATTTTGCTGGAATTGTAGTTAATTTGAGCGTAATTTCAACTGCTGTAGTTGAATAATTTAAGTATGTCAAATCAAATATCATAACATAGAGTATAGTTATAACTTATTTATATTAGTGGGTTGATTTCGACTTAAAATGAACCTGATCTGATCTAATTAAAGTAAAAAAAAAAAACACCACTAAATTTATGGGGAATTTAATTAGTGCAAAAATACACACCAAAAAATAGTAGTCATATGCAAGAATCTTCTTTTGACTTTGTTGGGCACAGTAACTAAAGTGGGTAACATATTAATGTGAGACCTCAATAATTTCACATTGGATGAAAATGGAGTTGTGATTGGACATATAAGAAACATGAACATTAATAATAATAACTAGGCTTAAGCATTTTGGATTATGATGTGAGCCCAACGAGGAGTTATTATTGCTATTGGGCTGGGTCATTATATTTAGTATCAGAGTCAATAACCAGCCGGAAGTGTGCGGCAAGTCTCGGCTGAGCCTGAGTTTAGATGACAGGACTAGCAAGACAAGTCTCACATCGCCTGGTGATCTTGAACTGTGTGTGATTGTGTGCATGTTTGGGCTGACGAGGACGTCTAAAGAGGGGAAGTCTATGACACCCCAATAATTCCACATCGGATGGAAATAGAGTTGTGATTAGATATATAAAAGACATGAACACTAGTAATAATAACTGAGCTTAAACATTTTGGATTGTAGTGTGGGCCCCCAACGAGTTATTATTACTAGTGGATCGGAACGTTACAATTAACTTCTTGTATGACTTGGTTTACAAATTTGTTCAGGGTAAAGAGTTGGTGAATTTGCTTTTTCCCTTTTTTGGTTACCTTTTTGTTGCTGAAAAGCAACTAATTTAAGAAAAAATAAATGCTAACTTAAAATGCCTAACTTCCACTAGAATATATTTGGCAAACAAAGAAGAAAAAGTTAAAGCACACCACATATAACTAAACTATGCATTAGCAAGAATATATTTTTTTTTTCTCTCTTTAGTTGACTTTACAAATGCACAAATCCCAATGCAAATTCAATGGTAAAAAATTCACAAACATACATTGGCTTGTGCATTTAAGAGTATATAAGCTCTATTATATATATATATATATATATATATATATATATATATATATATATATATATATATATATATATATATATATTTTGGAGAAAAAGGTAGTGAGTTATCCGCTTTATTCATTACGACTATGAATTAAATAATAAGAGTGAGACAGCTCAAAATAAATAAATAAATAAATAGGGAGGAGAAAAGCATTTCTAGAGTAGAGAAAAGCCCAACTTTTTGTGCCACCCATGGCCTTTGGTTATAATAGGGAATTAACATTTCTAGAGTGGTGACAAAGTAAAGCATCTACTAATTCATATCATCCTTGTAGTGTAGCTTTAGAGGGAGAGAGAGAGAGAGAGAGAGTGCAACTATTATACAGAGACCCTCTCCAAAATTTTCATTGTTTCATATCTCTCTCTCTCTCTCTCTCTCTCTCTCTCTCTCTCGCTCTCTCTCTCTCTCTCTCTGCTTGCACTCCAACAAGTCCAAAGATATACATATATATGTGTATATATATATAAGAAAAGCTTTATATATTGGGAGGAGATGTTGAGCCAAGGAAGAGGGAGTTTATTATGGGAGGAGCTGTTGATCATCTTGGGCCTATTTGGGGTGCAATGTATCTTTGGGGTGTACATGGTGTTCTTGAACCAAATCCTCGCCCTCGGCGTCGATCCCTTGTTCATCATCTCCTTCGGGAGCTTCGTGTCGGCCGTCACCCTCCTCCCCCTCGCCGCCATATTTGAGAAGTATATATATATACATGTCTTCATGATCTTCTTGGTTTCTCTTGAGCAGTACATGAGATGTGATCATGTGTGTTGTGTGTTTGAGTTCATCACTATTTCATGCATGTGCAGGAAGAAATGGCCTGCAAAGTTGAGCCCCATCCTGATGGCTAAGTTTGTGATATTGGCTTTAGGAGGGTAAGAAACTAAGCTCCATAACTTTGGTCTTACTCCTTTCAAATTCTAGCCATTTAGTACACTTTTATATTGTAAAAACCAAAGAGAGAAGGAATTGTTGCTATTAAAGTTCCATATTTCACAAATAATATATATATATATATATATATATATATATATATATATATATATATATATATATATATATATATATATAGAGTCGGCTACTATTCTATCGATAGCAGCACCAAGCACTTTGTGCTACCAAATTTTCTGCCGTCAGATCTATCATTTTGATCATAATTCCATCCGTCAGATCATATTATACTATTTCTCTATACACCCACTAAACTCTAGAGTCATCATAACCGCACATTCCTTCCTTTAAGGATAAAAAATTTAATAGCACCAATGACTTAGTGCTATTATTAATATAGTAACCTAGTTCTATTTACTATCTGGGCTACTATCAATAGAATATAAATAATATTTACAATCTATTTTTTCATCAAATAGTAGTCCACCTACCCCCACTAAATTCTAAACATTCTCAAGGACTCCAAAATAGATAAGAAAATAATATTCCAGCTCCACTATATATATAAATATATATATATATATAACTCCATATACTTTTACTTTGCTCTTACTCTTTCTAAATTCTTGGTATTTATTACATTTACACTCTTATATTGAAAGAAAAATAAAAATTGTTGGTACTAAAGGTTCATATCTCTCTCTCTCTCTCTCTCTCTCTCTCTCTCTCTCTCTCTCACACACACACACACACACACACACAAATATTTTGCATAGAAGGAAGGATGAGTTAGTTATAATTTGAAAGGTACATGCATGGAAGATGTTTTTTTACTTTTCTCTATTTGTTTCTTGCTATTTCGAGTAAAGTTGTTTAAAGAAACACTAATAATTTTTTCACTAAAATTTTCTCAAATGGTTTTGAGTTAAAGATTCTGTTTTTAGACTTTTTATTTTCGTTGATAATAAAAGTTGTAGACTTTTTATTAAGCACGACAATACGTGTAGCTATTTTTTGAAGTAGATGAGTTGCACTTAGGATCTGTTTGATAGCATGCAATTATAACTATACTACAATTTTAAGTGCGTGTAGATCAAAGTACAATATTTAATTTGATGTATTTGAATTCAATTGTTGTAGTTGAAACTACACGCATAACTATCTAATCATCTTTTAAACAATATATATATATATATATATATATATATATATATATATATATAGAGAGAGAGAGAGAAAGTTTGGCTACTATGCTTGTACAATCACTAAGCAATTTGTGCTGATAAGTTTTCAACCGTTAGATCTATCACTTTAATTAATTTTATTTCTTAGATCATTCTATTTCATCAATCACTCACTTAACCTAAAAGATCCACTATCATTCTAACCACATATCTTTTTATCAAAAGATTAAAATTCTATAAACACCAATAACTTAATACTTTTAAAAACATAGAAGCTCAATTCTCTTTCTCTCTCTCTCTCTCTCTCTCTCTCTCTCTCTCTCTCTCTCTCTCTCTATATATATATATATATATATATATATATATATATATTGCTACTGCATCAAAGGTAATCTCACCATCTTATGTATGCTTAAAATAATAAAATTTGTAAATACAATACTTCTCAACTGTATATAACTAAGCAATTATTTATTATGCAACCAATAAAATAAGATGCAAATAGTTATATATACTATATTGTATGTTCGATTACATTAATTTAACCAAACAGATCCCTTGGCTTATATGATGCAGTAAAGGGAATAAAACTTAGGTGAGATGTTGCTATTTAATTACTCTTTTTGGAAACTAAATTAATGTATAACTTGGTAGTGGGATTACAGAAAAGAATGGCTTTTGGATCAGCATGCACTACAATAAAATTAAATTATAAAAATATATTTTTATGACATTTTTGTATAAATATTCTGTCTATATTCAAAATTAGGTTATAAAAATATTTTTTCAAAATACATTATAATAATATATCGTTATACACCCTAGCGACTGCACATACAACGACACTAATAATAAGTGTCGATATTTTTGTCAGCGGTATTTTTTTTTTAGATTTTAAAAATACTTAAAAATATCGCTATAACATAATTTTATTGTAGTGATGCTAAAAAAAAATAACTGATTAAACTAGTATTAGAATAAAGAAACTTTTTAAGTTAAGAACATGTGCATGCATGTGAGATAGTATCAATTAGTTCAGAGTGTTATGTTGCAATTTAGGTGAGTTTGAAAGGAAAGATTCTTGCACACCTTGTCTTAACTTTTTGACACTTTTTTTTATAAATATTTCATTTATATTTCATCTATATTTAAAATTAGATTATAGAGATATATTTTTATGACACATTACAGTAATGTGTCGTTATACATCCTAGCAACTGCACATATAGCGATACTAATAACAAATGTCGATATTTTTTTCAGCAATATTTTTAAAAAAATTAGATTATAGAGACATATTTAGCGATACTAATAACAAGTGATATATAGATGGAATATAGCGATACTATTCCATCTATATTTAAAATTAGATTATAAAGACATATTTTTAGGACTCATTACAGTAATGTGTCGCTATACACCCTAGCAACTGCACATATAGCGATACTAATAACAAGTGTCGGTATTTTTTTCAGCAATATTTTTTTGAAATTTTAGAGACACTTAAAAATATCGCTATAGTATAATTTTATTGTAGTGATCTATATTTTGTTTCATTGATTTGAGATTTTTTTAGTTTTGGGAAATAAATATTTCACATTAATTAGATTTGTATTTGGCAAATTCTTTCCTGTAAATTTGTGTAACATGTATATATTCTATATAAAGTTTATGTCAAATCAAATCTGTTGAGTAATATAATATTATAAATAAATAGTTTATATTAAAATAATATTCTTATGGAATATTATTATTGTTATATAAAATAACTGTTACATTAAAAATTTAGGAGTAATATGATCAATTCAAGTTAAAAAGATGTCTTAAAAAATCTATTTAGATATTATTATTATTATTATTTTGATGGAGTTGATGGAATATTCTACACTTGAATTTGATGTTGACACAAACCAGGTGGTCTATTTCACTAAGTCATAGTTGTTGTGGGAAAATAAAAAATATTCATGTGAAATGAACTCCACTAACATACTAACTTAATTAACTAGTTTTTATATAATAATTAAGAGTTTAAGTATCCCAATAATTGCTAATCTTTATATTTAGTATTGGATACAAATAGTTTAAAATGAAATAGTTATAGCTACATGTATTTTATTTGATTGGGTGTAATATAGAGCGCTTCAATTATAAATAATTTATTTTGCTGGAACTGTAGTTAGCTTGAGCGTAATTTCAACTGCTGTAGTTGAATAATTTAAGTGTGTCAAATAATATATCATAGCATAGAGTATAGTTATAACTGCGTGTAACCAAATAGCCTCATAGTAATTATTTATATTAGTGGGTTGATTTCGACTTAAAATGAACCTGATCTGATCTAATTAAAGTAAAAAAAAAAAACCACTAAATTTATGGGGAATTTAATTGGTGCAAAAATACACACCAAAAAATAGTAGTCATATGCAAGAATCTTCTTTTGACTTTGTTGGGCACAGTAACTAAAGTGGGTAACATATTAATGTGACACCCCAGGACATATAAAAGACATGGACACTAATAATAATAACTATGCTTAAGCATTTTGAATTATGATGTGAGCCCAACGAAGAGTTATTATTGTTATTAGGCTGGATCGTTATATTTAGTATCAGAGTCAATAACCAGCCGGAAGTGTGCGGCAAGTCTCGGCTGAGCCTGAGTTTAGATGACAGGACTAGCGAGACAAGTCTCACATCGCCGGGTGATCTTGGACTGTGTGTGGTTGTGTGCATGTTTGGGCTGACGAGGACGCCTAAAGAGGAAAAGTCTATGACACCCCAATAATCTCACATCGGATGGAAATGGAGTTGTGATTGAGTATATAAAAGACATGAATACTAGTAATAATAACTGAGGTTAAGTATTTTGGATTGTCCAACAAATTATTATTACTAGTGGGTCGGGTCGTTACAATTAACTTCTTGTATGACTTGGTTTACAAATTTGTTCAGGGTAAAAAGTTGGTGAATTTGCTTTTTCCCTTTTTTGGTCACCTTTTTGTTGCTGAAAAGCAACTAATTTAAGAAAAAATAAAATGCTAACTTAAAATGCCTAACTTCCACTAGAATATATTTGGCAAACAAAGAAGAAAAAAAAGTTAAAGCACACCACATATAACTAAACTATGCATTAGCAAGATAACTTTAGTAGCAGCATATAAAGTAATAATAATACCAAAATTGTGTTCAATTTATGCTGTGTATACTTTCAGAAAAACTCAGTGCCAATTCAAGTGTTTCCATGAGCATGTCTTCTAATTGGCATCAGTATGTCCATTTTTTTAGGGTTACCATGTTTCAAGCTCTTACATTGCTTGGGATCGAGAAGACGTCGCCAGCTATCGCCTCCGCCATGCCTAATCTTGCTCCTGGCTTCATCTTCATCATTGCAGCTTGCGTCAGGTTTGCAGATTGTACCATGAGATTAAGGATTCACTCATAAGTTCCATGTTAAAAAGGAATCATTTCAGAGAAGAAAAATAGAAGAGGAACTAATAATTTAAGTTGATAGAGTATATGCATTGAAACTGATCAAGTGTATCATGAGAATACTAACCAGATTCAGCAAATGTGTTCTGGTGTTGATAGAGTACGCTTCTAATGTCGAATCCAAATTGACCAAGATAAATAAAGCATTGAGTCGAACTCTTCTTTGGTGTCGGAGCTAACATATTTAAAATTGTTCCCTTTTGTAGGTTAGAGAAGTTCGAGAAGAGGTGCAGGTACAGCAGAGCCAAGATTGTAGGGACCATTGTGTGCTTGGGTGGGGCCATAGCTATGGGCTTCCTCCAAAGCCCTAACACTCACACCTCCCCTGAAGCTACTTCTCTTCTGCATGAGCACTTGGAGAACAGCAGCTACAGTGACTGGATGTTAGGTTGCTTCTACCTTCTTGCATCAGTTGTTGTTTTATCTGGCATCACTGTTCTGCAGGTAAATTACCTGTTAACTGAGCACAAATTTTTCAGGGAGCAGTAGTGGAAGCAGCATGGCATCACTGTTAAGGGAGCAGTAGTGGAAGCAGCAGCAGCGGCGCAGCTGCAGATCAGAGTCCTTTGCATCCATGGAGACGGTCATTTCCACACCTCGGTGATGATGTGGTTGTTGGTTTGGACCATGATGTTAGTCTTCTAGTGGACAGGTTGCTTCATCCCGAGAGGCGTCGACAGGTTGTAGCCATCACTGGGATGGGTGGTGCAGGCAAAACCACTCTTGCGGCCATGGTCTATAATTCAATTTCTAAAGTTTCTGTAAGTGATGGCACCATCATTACCCAAAGTAAAGAAATGGATCCCAGAGCTGGACTTCAAAACCACTTTCGTGTTTGTGCCTGGGTGCCTGTTCATCAAGATCCCGACATTATGGACCTTCTGTTGATCATGACTGACCAACTAGGCTTAAGTAACTCTACAAACTATCAATGGAAATTGCAAGTCCAGCACTTGAAGGAGAAGCAATTGCAAGTCCAGCACTTGAAGGAGAAGCTATATGAGTTTTTGAAACAGAAGAGATACCTAATAGAGTTGGATGATATCTGGAGGAAAGAAGTATGGGATCAATTAAAACAAGCGCTTCCAGATTCGGACAACGGAAGCAGAATAATAGTAACAACTCGATTCAGGGATGTTGCCATTTATCATGACCCAGATTCCGAACCTTACGAAATGAGGCCCTTAAACGAGGATGATAGTTGGCGACTTTTCCTTACAAAAGTTTTTCCACAACTAACTCCTCCACACGACCAACCTATACATACGCCCAAGAGAGCTTGAGGACTTGGGTCGTCAGCTATGTAGGAAATGTGCTGGTTTGCCTCTTGCTCCGCTGGTACTGGGAGGTCTTGTTTCGACAAAAATGAGGGATCCTTTGGTGTGGTCGAAATTGCTTGATAATATAAACTGGGATTCCACAGATGATGGGAGGCGATGCTTAGAAATCCTTGCTTTGAGCTACTACGACTTGCCTTACTGCATGAAATTTTGTTTTCTTTACTTGGGAGCTTTCCCACAAGGTTCTCAAATTAGTGCCTCAAAATTGACGAAGATGTGGATTGGAGATGAACTGATACCCAAAGAAAAAGGTATAACACTAGAGGATACTACAACCAACTACTTGGAGGAGTTGGCACAAAGGTGTCTGGTTGAAATAGTGAAGCGAGGAGCTGATACAAGTATAAAAAAGGTAAGAGTCCACGACCTCTTGGGTGAGCTAGCAAAGTCCGAAGCAAGAGAGAGTCGATTCCTTCGGGTAAAAAATCAAACTACTATTGAAGAGGAGTCAAGGACCCAAGAGATAGGCGCTCGTCGTATGGCGCTCCATCAAAGCCACGACATAATAAAAGAAATTTCGGATGAAAAATTAAGAGCGCTTTTAGTTTTCCACACAAGCAGAATCACTGGAATCTATGAAAAGCCCGATACAAAAATTAGGAGCTATTTTTTCCAGCGCTTGCCACGCTGTTACAGAAACGGATGGTCTGTTGGAAACATTAGTCAAACTGATAATCGAATGAAATTCCTCAGAGTGTTCGGACTTGATGGATTTACAAAAAGCAGCATTCCTGAATTTCATATTAAAAATATGACCAGATTAAGATACATGGGATTCACAGATTCCAGTGATTCTGCTTGTGTGGAAAACTAAAAGCGCTCTTAATTTTTCATCCGAAATTTCTTTTATTATGTCGTGGCTTTGATGGAGCGCCATACGACGAGCGCCTATCTCTTGGGTCCTTGACTCCTCTTCAATAGTAGTTTGATTTTTTACCCGAAGGAATCGACTCTCTCTTGCTTCGGACTTTGCTAGCTCACCCAAGAGGTCGTGGACTCTTACCTTTTTTATACTCGTATCAGCTCCTCGCTTCACTATTTCAACCAGACACCTTTATGCCAACTCCTCCAAGTAGTTGGTTGCAGTATCCTCTAGTGTTATACCTTCTTCTTTGGGTATCAGTTCATCTCCAATCCACATCTTCGTCAATTTTGAAGCACTAATTTGAGAACCTTGTGGGAAAGCTCCCAAGTAAAGAAAACAAAATTTCATGCAGTAAGGCAAGTCGTAGTAGCTCAAAGCAAGGATTTCTAAGCATCGCCTCCCATCATCTGTGGAATCCCAGCCCATATTGAGATGTTACCATTTTCCGGAGGGATCCCGCCACATTTGCAGACTCTAGATATAAGAGGTACAGTTATCACAGAGTTGCCATCGCAAGTTTGGACGCTTACAGAGCTGCGCCACTTATACTTGAATTCAATGAGTTTGATGAACTCACAAGCGTTGAGAAACATGAAAAAAACTCGTTCAGAAGCTGCTTCTGCAAAAACTATCATCTTCAAACCCTTAAAATCGAAGATGATTGCGAAGCTCAATCTACTACTGACAACGAATTGGTTGGGTTTCTTAAGTTGTTGAGTAGTCTGAATTCTCTAAAAATACGAGCTAGGGAGATCTCTCAAGGGATTTTTACAGCAACATCAACTCATGCAAAGTTACATAAGTTGAAATTAAAATGTCCATTGCGGGACAATAAACTCTGTATCGATATTTTTGCACCTCACATCACCAAGCTCACATTGTGTCGCTCATACTTGAAAGGAGAGCAGATACAAACACTAGGGCAGCTAAAAAAACTCAGGATTCTCAAATTGACAGATGATGCTTTCCAATGTCAAGTGATTTTATGTTCGCCAGGCAGCTTCCCTAATTTATCTTACCTTAAGCTCAGCAACCTATTTAATCTAGCGTCGCTCAACATGAAGCTCGGATCCTTTCCAAATCTTATGCACTTGTCTATCCATTCTTGCACCAATCTGCATGCGTTTCCGAATGGTCTAAATCACATCACCACCTTGCAAGTTCTAAAATGTAAAAAAATGCCCCCTCCTTTCGTGGAGAAGATTAATAACTGGCTCTGGACGCATCCTGTGAGAGTCATCATCCAAACTACCAGCTCCCAGAAGGTACGTCTCTTCTCTGCGGTGATTTGTCTTCCTCCGTTTGTCCCCTTTCTCTTCTCAGAAAGCTTCAGTTAAAAACAACTTGTAGATTGAAAACCAGATATTTATCATATGTCAGATCTTGCTTTCTTATTGTATTCTTATTGTATAAACTCAGTTGGGCATATACTGCATGAATCGGGATCATCATATACTGATTCATATTCTGGTTTAAGCTGAAGTACTAATCATAAATTCAGATCCAACAATCTACATTCAAACACTGGTATAGTAGTAGATAAACAACAAATTGACATACAAATCATGCTGTTTTGTGAAGTCTTAATTTATTTTGTTCCACATAATTCTACGAAATATAATGAATCTAATGTTTAAAATATTGTCCATATGTCCTATATTCAGTGTGCGTTCTTTCCTCTATTGAATAATATTTTCATGATCTCACAGTCTGCATGCTTTTCGGAATGCCTGTAATGTGTTCGACAAAATGTCTAAGATTAGGCAAATGTCATTTTTGCTCATAATTTTGATCTTATATAATTATTGGTTGAAAACTTATGTTTCAACATTTGAAAATCATCTTTTCAAGTACTAGAACCTTCGTTTAATATTTAAAATTCTATTCATGATATTTTGCTCTTTTGAATAGCTAAGTCTTTAGAGCCTACATTTTCTTGATTGATAGTCGAGTTTCCGTTTATTAGTTATCATTCTAAACTTTTTGGCAACCATTGGTAATCGACATTGTTAACCTTTGTGAACCTATCCAAATTAGTTGTTTGTGTATCATTTCTTTTTGGAAAGTCAATCGCAAGCTAATAAGTTTGTGATTGTTAATTCCGTACTTTATACTTGTGATTTGTTGCTTATTATTTTAGATTCCGTTCATTAATTAGATTGATATTTTGTGTATTATCTCTATTTTGCATTTTATTCTTTTAGTAGCTTGTAGAGAATTGTAATTCTTAATTTAGGTTCGGTGATTGACTCTTTGTGCAATTTTTCACCTGATAGCTTCTTTGCTTAGAAACTACTTTTAAGTTATGCGATCAGTCACCCGTTAGTTTTTTCCGCAATATAATATAGAAAAATATTCTGATTATAAGAAAATTCATATTTTCTATATTTTAAAACTAAGGATTTAGCGTATTATTACATACTTCTGAAAAATGAGTTTATGAAAAATGAGTTTTAACTTTGATTGATTGGTTCTTTTAGTAAAAAAATTTTGAAATTTGATACCCTGTTATGTATTTAGTGGTTGAATAAGTATTTTAAATTATAATATCTTTTGATATTCTGGCATGCTAATGTTGGTCTTATCGACAAGTGCATTGTTATAAAAGCTAGCTTCGACTATGTATTGCGCCTCCGGATATCTGCACCTACCAGCGCATTCGTTCCATATTTGCACTTTTGAGCGCCTCTATTCTGTATATGCATTTACGGATGCCTTTAGATCTCGCCAACGAGTCACTCTATATAGTTAGTTACCAGAGACTTATTTATTTTAACTTCGTTTATTAGCCAAAAGAAAAATGCTTTGCTAACTCATAATCTCTGTTTTTTAAAATTTTGCAAATAAAAGACCAGTCATTTAATTTAAATTATGTATGAAAATTTTACTTCAGAACTATTGTTATTTATTTTGTTGTATATTTAATCCGACTAATGTTGTGTATGATTGCTTATACAGATGGTGGAAGAATTATACTTCGACGCGGTAGCGGGTCCGAGTGAAAGTCGGGCGTAGTCGTTGTTTGAGTTATTTTTGTTCGTTTTTATATCTGGTGCAGTTAAATGTGATTTGCTTCATAAACTAGCATCTAGTATGTGATTTGCTTCGTAAACTAGCATCTAGTTTATTTGCGTATGCTTCGTTGTTTTTTTTCGTACCTCGTATTTTTGTTATTTGTGGTATCTACTAAACCAAGCTTTTCTTTAGTATTTTGTTGTAAACCTTATGTGTTTGCAGTTGTGAGATGTAATTTGTTTCTACTCAAAATTTTGTTGTTAGTCACATATTTCTGATTCTTTGGATTGCATAGTTTTTATTGTGATAATCGTTCTGTCTGTTGTTTTCTGTTTGGTTCTGCAGTCTTGCATATTTGCTTTTCTAGCAGAAGTGTGGTGTTTGTTACGCCTCAGGTTCAAGGGTGACAATAATATTATCATGATCTTGCATCCGTCTACTATTGTTTTTAACATTTATGTTCAAATCTGACCCTGATTGGATAAGTTTTGTCCAATAGCTATTAATTTACTACAGTGGTACGAAAAAATTTGTATATAAAACAATTTTAATCGTACCATTATCATCCAACTATATATTAATATTTATGAAACCAAATTGAAATCTCCAACAATATTTACTTATTCTTCGTACCATAATTGTAGAACAGTTCACAAGTTTCATAAAAACTAATGCACACGAGAGAGATTTAAGCGGATTAACAAATAGAATTTTTTACTTCAATCCACAAAATCACAAAATAATCTCTTTTCGAAATTAGAATTCACAAAATCACAAATCAGCGACCATTTACCCAAAAAAAAAACAAAAAAAAACAAAAAAACAAAAAAAAAAAACAAAAAACAAAAGAAAGGCAAGAAGGCCTCGAGCTCTCTTCTCGACCAGTTTAAGAAATACTGTAGAATCTCTTTTTTTTTTTTTCAAAATTACTTTTAAAATTCATATTATACAGTATTAATATTTTTATCTTCTTGAACTATCCTAACAGAGATTAACTAATTTATTTCACTTTAATTCTCAGCATGCACATAACAACGAGTACCATCAGTCCTTTGTCCATCTCATACTTTTGATTTAAAATTTTAATTTTCATACTTTTCATTTAAATTTTTAATTTTAAATTTCTAGATATAAAAGGGACATATTTTCGATAACTGCTAGAATCAAATATGAAAGAGAAGGTCAAAAAGTGCAAGATACCTGGTAAATATGCACTAGATGCAAACAATAAATTTTGCTGCAGGATCGGTTTGGCAATTGCAATGTTGATAATTGCAATATTTGAGAAAAGAGTTTCATTTTTCATTGTAATAGGTTGGTACGAAATTCTAAATATTTTGAAAAAAAAATTTACTATGTTTTTTTAGTGTTTGAATAAATTAAAAATCCGGAGTTCTTGTGAGAAACGAAAAATTTACTATGTCTTTTAAAAGTCTATTACTATATATTGATAGATTGCCAAATAGATCCTAATTGAAAAATAAAAGTAGGGACTAAACTTTTGAAAGTCCCTTGAAAAGTTTAGAATGTAAAATATCAAAGTTTAAGTTCAGGACCTGTACACAGTTATTTTAATACATATGTGAAAACATTTCCATCAGGAATAGTAGATTGGATTTTGTTAACATCATAGCTATTAATGGTAGTGGAAAGCAAATGGGATTGCATAAATCACAAGTCAGAGAGAATGGCAAGCAAAAGGTTCCCACCAATGTATTTATGTGGAGACTGCCAATTGGTTGACTCAAGGAGCAAAGATTGACAAGGAAAGGCTCCTAGCAATTAGAGATTACATCCAGTTTCACACAGTTTCAAGCCTCATTCCAGTGTCATCCCCCGAACTCGGCTGCGAGAGAGAGAGAGATGTCGGAAGATGCTTTAGTTTCCTACATAGTGAACAAAATCGGCGACCTATTCACCCAAGAAATTCCTCTAATTTGGAAGGTTGCCGACGATATTGAATCACTGAGACAAGAGCTGCAGGCGCTCGAGATCTTCCTCAACAACATGGACTACAAGCAGAGACAAGACGCGACCACGAAGAATTGGTTGAGCTCTGTTAGAGATGTAGCATATGAAGCAGAGGACTTGATCGATACTTATTCGCTCGAAAAGAGGTACGCTCCCGCCACTAGGATATTTCATTCTTGTTCAGTGAATAAACAAATTGAAGAATTGAAATCCAAGATCCGTGAGATTGTCGAACGTAGAACCATATACGTACCTAACTTGCCCGAGCAAAGAGGACTCAACGACATGGGACGTCAGCTCTGTAGGAAATGTGCTGGTTTGCCTCTTGCTCTGGTGGTACTGGGAGGTCTTGTTTCGACAAAACTGAAGCATCCTTTGGTGTGGTCGAAATTGCTCGATAATATGAACTGGGATTCCACAGATGATGGAAGGCTATGCTTAGAAATCCTTGCTTTGAGCTACTACGACTTGCCTTACAGCATAAAATTTTGTTTTCTTTACTTGGGAGCTTTCCCACAATGTTTTCAAATTAGTGTCTCAAAATTGACGAAATTGTGGATTGGAGATGATCTCATACCCAAAGAAGAAGATATAACACTAGAGGATACTGCAACCAACTACTTGGAGGAGTTGGCACAAAGGTGTCTTATTGAAATAGTGAAGCGAGGAGCTAATATGAGTATAAAAAAGGTAAGAGTCCACGACCTCTTGGGTGAGCTAGCAAAGTCCGAAGCAAGAGAGAGTCGATTCCTTCAGGTAAAAAATCTAACTACTACTGAGGAGATGTCAAAGCCTCAAGAGATAGCTGCTCGTCGTATGGCGCTTCATCAAAACTCCGCGAGATTACCCCTCAACTTCTGTGTGAAAAATCAAGAGCTCTTTTAGTTTTCCCTGCAAGCAGAATAAACCAAATGTTTACTAATAGTAAAGGATGGATCCGAAAGTGGTTATCAAATTTTATCAAATTCTATCCATTCATTTATCAGCCTAAGACAAGCATGGAATTCCTCAGAGTGCTCGAACTAGATGAATTGAAACCAAAAGGCATTTGTCATTTTCCTATAAAAGATATGACTAGATTAAGATACCTGGGATTGAGAAATACCAATTTTGAGACGTTACCATTTTCCGGAGTGATCCCTCCACATTTGCAGACTCTAGATATAAGAGGTACAATTATCACAGAGTTGCCATCTCAAGTTTGGACGCTTTCAGAGTTTCGCCACTTATACTTGAATTCAATGAGTTTGCTGGATTCACAAGCGTTGAGCAACATGCAAAAAACTTTTTCAGAAGCTGGTTCTGCAAAAAGTATCAGGATGTCTTGCATGCCATTGCATAATCTTCAAACCCTTAAAATCGATGATGATTGCGAAGCTCCAGATACCACTGACAACAAATTGGTTGGGTATCTTAAGTTGTTGAGTAGTTTGAATTCTCTAACATTACGAGCCAGGGAGATCTCTCAAGAGATTTTTACAGCAACATCAACTCATGCAAAGTTAAATAAGTTGAAATTAGATGGAATATTGCAACCCGATGAACTCTGTGGCATCAAAAGTTTCGCACCTCACATCATCGAGCTCACATTGTCTTGCTCAAACTTGAAGGGAGAGCCGACACGAACATTAGGGCAGCTAGAAAATCTCAGGATTCTCAAATTGACAGATAATGCTTGCCAATGTTGAGAGATTTCCTGTTCACTTGGTAGCTTCCCTAATTTATCTTACCTTAAGCTCAGCAACCTATCTCATCTAGAGTTGCTCAACATGGAGCATGGATCCTTTCCAAATCTTATGCACTTGTATATCCATTGTTGCACCAATCTGCATGCGGTTCCGAATGGTCTGAGTCACATCACCACCTTACAAGTTCTAAAATGTAAAATGATGCCCTCTAGTTTCGTGGAGGAGATAAATGACTGGCGCAGGACACATCCTTTGAAAGTTGTCATCCAAGACCACTAGCCACCGCAAGATGTTTCTCCAACAGCCTAAACATATTGGTAATTTGTCTTCCTACATTTTTGTCCTCTTTCTCTTCTTCAGAAAGCTTCAGTTAAGTTGAAAACCAGCTATTCATCATATGTTAGATCTTGTTTTCTTATTGTACTCTTATTCTATAAACTCAGTTGTGCATATATTGCATGAATCGGAATCACCATATACTCATTCAGATTCTGGTTTAAGCTGAAGTCCTAATCCTAAATTCAGATCCGACAACCTACATTCGAACACTGGCATAGTAAATAGACAGCATATTGATATACAAATCATGCTGTTTTGTGAATAATATTTTCATAATCTCGCATCAGTCTACTATTGGTTTTGACATTTATGTTCAAATATGACCCTAATTGGATGAGTTTGTCCCATAGCTGTTAATTTACTACGGTGGTATGCAAAAATTTGTATATAAAACAATCTTAATTGTACCATTATGATCCAACTCTATATTAATATCTATGAAACCAAATTGAAATCTCATCTAATTATTCTTCGTACCACAATTGTGTAATAGTTCACAAGTTCCATAAAAACTAATGCAATCAACAAATAGAATTTTTAACAACAATTAACAAAATCACAAAATCAGCAACCATTTTTAAAAAACTTTTTACCAAAAAAAACAAAAAACAAAAAATGGCAAGAACAAGAACATGAGCTAATTACAAAAGCAGATTATTATGAATTGCACAAAAATGCACATGAATTTACAAGAACTACCGACCAAAATCCGAAAAGAAAACAAAGTCGAAACTTCTTTGTTCCGATCACTCTATCAGAAGAAAATAAAATAATTTAAAAAAAAAAAACCCTAAGAAACGGAGGGGAAAATGGGAAGCTACGGATTAGGAGATCACCTGGGAGAAGATGATTACTCGCCCTAGGGTTTTCGAGAGCATCGCTGCTTATCGGGAGATGTAGGCGAGATATCTCCGCCATTTTCGCAGAGACGAAGCAGAGCGAAAGAGAAAGAGAAAGAGGGAGAGAGGGGAAAATGGCGTGGTGCTTCAAAGAGCGGGAGAGTGGGGTTGGAAGAAGAAGAGTAAATTTCACACTTGCTCCCGGACTTTTAGCAATATCTCATTTTAGTCCTCAAACTTTTAGACAAATCCATTCTCACATACAAAAATAAATAAATAAATAAGTATAGTAAATTTATCAAGCAACATCAAAATCTGTTCAATTAATAACAGCATCTACAAATTAAACCCACATCTAGTGGTTTCAAAACAAATTTATTATGCAGAAATAATTTTGACGACAAAAAAAAAAAAAAAAAAAAAAATATTTAATGCTGGAAAAAATTCACTCACTCACTAAGTAGCTTTTTTCTGGGCCGAAACACACTTTTGGGTTTTTTCTGTTTTGGGCCGCAGAAGATTCATTTTGTGTCCCATAGAATGGGCCGGCCCGAATATAATCTCAAATTTTAAAAAAATTGTTTGTGAGCCCCCTCAACTATGGACTTTTTAGTTTTTTTTTTTTTTTTTTTTAGTTGATATTTTGGTAACTTGTAAAACTCTGTTTGGATGAATAAAAATATTTTTTTTAGCTTACTCAAAAATATATAATATATTGAAAAAGATTTTAATAATAACTTATTCTGCATAAAATTTGAATTTTGCTCCTAAAATTTTGTTTCGACATACATAATTTAGTAGAATAATATATTCAATCTACAAACTAATTTAACTTATTTTAAATAAAATAACCTGAAAATCGAGTATAATATTCATTTCTTTTTTTTTTTTAGAAGAAAGGTAACTCTATCTATTCGTTCAAATTCTTTTTCTCTTTTTATATGCTAAATTTTACTATTGGTAAAATGCATTAATAGTCCTTGAACTTCTTCTAGTCGAGAATTTAATTTTTGTTTTGAATTTTTATTATAGTTTGAATTTACACCTTCTAGTTCACACTTTAATATAAGATTATAGAACAATGATAACATTATGTGCAAAGTTTAAGGACCAAAATAAAACAATTTCAAGGGTGTAAGATTTTAGATGTCAAACTTCTTAAAGTATAAGGACCAAAACGAAACATGATTAAAAATGAGCGATTAATGATGCCGTTTATCTTGTTATTTATATTAATATATTTTTTTTATTAGAGTAAAATGCACTACTAGTTTGACCCTCCAACTTTTAAGTTCGACATTTCTAGACCCTAAACATTCCTAATTTATTTCACTTTAATCCTCACCTTAAAAAACGAATATATCAATCTTCCATTCACCTCATACTTTTAATTTAAAAATTCAATTTCTAGATATAAAAAGGACAACATTTTGATAACGGCTAGAAACAAATTGGAAAGGATGTTAAATTCGTATGCAAATTAATACGAAATAATCTAAAAAACACATGTAAATTATTAGATAATCGTTCATCTATTTGCTTATCGAAAATCATGCCTGATGAAACGCGTTCTCAGATTTTATCGTTCCTCAAATACCGACAATAAAATCGCCTGAATTGAATGCTTCCAAGTCTAGATTCGTCGTCTAATTAATTTTTTTCAGATTTTATCGTTTTTCAAACACCGACGTATATAGGTCATTATTGCACCAGTAGGCCTCAAACAAACAGATTCAATTAAGTGTTTCGCATACGAGTTCCTTCTCTACCTTGTACTATTTTTTCATATACTCAATAAGCATCCAAAGCATTTTGATTTTAATAACAGTGTAGTGTGGTCTTAAAGAAAACATTCCAGGGAACATTAAGAACAATTTAAGGCAATAAAGGTAAAACCATCCAATACCAACAAATAATAATACTACCTAGCCAGCAAAGCAGTGAACCTCCCGAGGAAAGGAAATGATAATGATGCTAGTTAATTTTTCTTATTTTTCTTTCCTTTTTCAAGTGAATTTATAATGCTAATGGTTAATGAGGTACCAAAAAAATAAATGGTACTAACCAAGGTTTCAAATGTCTAAAATTCTAGGTGGTAATGCAGAAATGCGGAGAAAGTGTTAAGCGTGGAGAAAAAGTATAAATTATTATATGATTTTCTAAAAGAAGAAATCTTACTTTGGCAAAGAAAGGGTTAGGTGTAACAATAAAAATCTGTTTTAGCAGTATGAAACCTTTAAAACTACTATGAGATCACAAGGGATCTGAGAAAGGTAATAGAACTAAGTTTGATAATACCTCGTTGCCATATCAGGATACCCTTTAGCTGTGATCAGAATACATGGTATCTGATTGAATAAGTGGTCTTCAGCCAGCCTCCGAGTAAGAGAGAACGAAGATGGGATTTACTCGGAATGGAATTTAATCAGCAGATGGGATTGGGATTGCGTAAATCACACTCCATTGATTGGTTGACTCGAGGAAGAGAGAACGAAGGTTCCTACGAATGTGTTTGTGTGGATACTGCTGATTGGTTGTGTGAAGGAGAAGGGAATGACATAGAAAGGCTCCTAGCAATTATTAGAGACTGCATCCAGTTTCACACAATTTCAAGCCTCATTCCAGTGTCTTCCCCCAACTCCGGCAGCGAGAGAGAGAGATGTCGGAAGATGCAATAGTTTCCTACGTAGTGAACAAAATTGGCGACCTATTCACCCAAGAATTTTCTCTATTTTGGAGCGTGGAGGACGATGTTGAATCACTGAAACAAGAGCTGCAGGCGCTCGCGACCTTCCTCAACACCATGGACTACAAGAAGAGACAAGGCGCGGCCACCAAGAACTGGCTGAGCTCCATTAGAGACGTAGCATATGAAGCAGAGGACTTGTTCGATACCTATTCGCTTGAAAAGAGGTATGCTCCTACCACTAGAATACTTTATTCTCGTTATCTGCAGAGAGAAATCAAGCAGTTAAAATCCAAGATGCGCGAGATTGTCGAACGTAGAACTATATACGTTCCTAACTTGCACGAGCAAAGAAGCGAAGGGAGCAGTAGTGGAAGCAGCAGCAGCGGCGCAGCTGCAGATCAGAGTCATTTGCATCCATGGAGACGGTCATTTCCACACCTCGGTGATGATGTGGTTGTTGGTTTGGACCATGATGTTAGTCTTCTAGTGGACAGGTTGCTTCATCCCAAGAGGCGTCGACAGGTTGTAGCCATCACTGGGATGGGTGGTGCAGGCAAAACCACTCTTGCGGCCATGGTCTATAATTCAATTTCTAAAGTTCCAAATTTTAAAATTGAACGGTTATGTTCAAATTTCAAAGTATGTTGAGTGAATGTGGTTATATTCAAATTTCAAATTTCAAATTTCAAAATTGAATATGTTCAAATTTTTAAACTGAACATATTCAAATTTTAAATTTCAAAATTGAATATGTTCAAATTTCAAAATTGAACATATTCAAATTTCAAAATTCAAAATTGAATATGTTCAAATTTCAAAATTGAACGGTTATGTTCAAATTTCAAAGTATGTTGAATGAATGTGGTTATATTCAAATTTTAAATTTCAAATTTCAAAATTGAATATGTTCAAATTTTAAAACTGAACATATTCAAATTTTAAATTTCAAAATTGAATATGTTCAAATTTCAAAATTGAACGTTCAAATTTCAAAATTAAATATGCTGAGGGGGTACAAATTTTAAAATTGAATAGGATTAACATACGAGGGAATTTGCTTGGATTCAAAAAATCAAAATTGGATTCCAAATAAATAGGATATGGGTAAGCTTGGATAAATCGGTTGAAACATATTTTGAAATTTTGTTGGAAATTTGAATTTTGAATGAAATATGAGTTTGGATAAATTGGTTAAGAGATTCAAATTTGAATACGTTGAGGGAATGCGGTTATATTCAAATTTCAAAATTGAATATATTCAAATTTCAAAATTGAATATATTCAAATTTTAAAATTGAACCTATTCAAATTTCAAAATTTAATATGTTGAGGGGTTTTGCTTATATTCAAATTTCAAATTTTAAATTTCAAAATATATTCAAATTTTAAAATTGAACATATTCAAATTTCAAAATTCAAAATTGAATATGTTTAAATTTCAAAATTGAACGGTTATGTTCAAATTTCAAAATATGTTGAGTGAATGTGGTTATATTCAAATTTCAAATTTTAAATTTCAAAATTGAATATGTTCAAATTTCAAAATTGAACATATTCAAATTTCAAATTTCAAAAATGAACGTTCAAATTTCAAAATTAAATATGCTGAGGGGTTCAAATTTTGAAATTGAATAGGATTAACGAACGAGGGAATTTGCCTGGATTCAGAAATTCAAAATTGAATTCCAAATAAATAGGATATGGGTCAGCTTGGATAAATCGGTTGAAACATATTTTAAAATTTGGTTGAAAATTTGAATTTTGAATGAAATATGAGTTTGGATAAGTCGGTTAAGAGATTCAAATTTGAATACGTTGAGGGAATGTGGTTATATTCAAATTTTAAATTCAAATTTCAAAATTGAATATATTTAAATTTCAAAATTGAACATATTCAAATTTCAAAATTTAATATGTTGAGGGGTTGTGCTTATATTCAAATTTCAAATTTCAAATATCAAAATATGTTCAAATTTCAAAATTGAACATATTCAAATTTCAAAATTCAAAATTGAATATATTCAAATTTCAAAATATGTTGAGTAAATGTGGTTATATTCGAATTTCAAATTTTAAATTGCAAAATTGAATATGTTCAAATTTCAAAATTAAACATATTCAAATTTCAAATTTCAAAATTGAATATATTTAAATTTTAAAATTGAACGCTCAAATTTCAAAATTAAATATGCTGAGGGTTTCAAATTTTGAAATTGAATAGGATTAACGAACGAGAGAATTTGCTTGGATTCAAAAATTCAAAATTGAATTTCAAATAAATAGGATATAGGTAAGCTTGGATAAATCGGTTGAAAGATATTTTGAAATTTGGTTGAAATTTTGAATTTTGAATGAAATATAAGTTTGGATAAGCAGTTAAGAGTCCACGACCTCTTGGGTGAGCTAGCAAAGTCCGAAGCAAGGGAGAGTCAATTCCTTCATGTAAAAAATCTAACTACTACTGAGGAGATGTCAAAGCCCTAAGAGATAGGTGCTCGTCGTATGGCGTTCCATCAAAGCCCCAACATATTAAAAGAAATTTTGGATGAAAAATTAAGAGCGCTTTTTGTTTTCCCCACAAGCAGAATCACTCGAACCTATTACCGCAAGATGACAAATAGGAACAAATTTTTCTATAACTGGTTACCACCATATTACACCAAGTCTGTTGGAAACATTAGTCAGACTAATAAGAGAATGGAATTCCTCATAGTGTTCGAGCTTGATGGATTTACAATAAACATCATTCCTAAATTTTATATTAAAAATATGACCAGATTAAGATACATGGGATTGAGAAATACCAATATTAAGATGTTACCATTTTCCGGAGAGATCCCACCACATTTGCAGACTCTAGATATAAGAGGTACATTTATCACAGAGTTGCCATATGAAGTTTGGACGCTTTCAGAGCTGCGCCACTTATACTTGAATTTAATGAGTTTGCTGGACTCACAAGTGTTGAGAAAGATGCAAACTTTTTCAGAAGCTGCTTCTGCAAAAAGTATCAGCATGTCTTGCATGCCATTGCATAATCTTCAAACCCTTAAAATCAATGATGATTGCGAAACTCCAAATACTATTGACAACAAATTGGTTGGGTATCTTAAGTTGTTGAGTAGTCTGAATTCTCTAACATTACGAGCCAGGGAGATCCCTCAAGAGATTTTTACAGCATCAGCAACTCATGCAAAGTTACATAAGTTGAAATTAGATGGAAGATTGCAGCCCGATGAACTCTGCGGTATTGAATGCTTCGCACCTCACATCACGGAGTTCACATTGTCTCGCTCAAAATTGAAAGGAGAGCCAACACGAACACTGGGGCAGCTAGAAAACCTTAGGATTCTCAAATTAACAGATGATGCTTTCCAATGTCCAGAGATTTCTTGTTCGCCAGGCAGCTTCCCTAATTTATCTTACTTTAAGCTTAGCAACCTATCTAATCTAGAATTGCTCAATATGGAGCGCGGATCCTTTCCAAATCTTATGCGCTTGTCTCTCCATCGTTGCACCGATCTGAATGTGGCTCCGAATGGTCTGAGTCACATCACCACCTTACAAGTTCTAAAATGTAAAAAGATGCCCTCTAGTTTCGTGAAGGAGATTAATGACTACCGCAGGACGCACCATGTGAGAGTCATCATCCAAACTACCAGCTGCAGGAAGGTAGGTCTCTTCTCTGCGGTGATTTGTCTTTTTCCGTTTGTCCCCTTTCTTTTCTTCAGAAAGCTTCAGTTAAAAACAACTTGTAGATTGAAAACCAGATATTTATCATATATCAGATCTTGCTTTCTTATTGTATTCTTATTGTATAAACTCAGTTGGGCATATATTGCATGAATCGGGATCACCATATACTGATTCATATTCTGGTTTAAGCTGAAGTACTAATCATAAATTCAGATCCAACAATCTACATTCAAACACTGGTATAGTAGTAGATAAACAACAAATTGACATACAAATCATGCTGTTTTGTGAAGTCTTAATTTACTTTGTTCCACATAATTCAATGAAATATAATGAATCTAATGTTTAAAATATTGTCCATATGTCCTATATTCAGTGTGCGTTCTTTCCTCTATTGAATAATATTTTCATGATCTCGCATTCTGCATGCTTTTCATAATGCCAGTCATGTGTTCGACAAAATGTCTAAGATTAGGCAAATATTATTTTTGTTCATAATTTTGATCTTATATAATTATTGGTTGAAAACTTATGTTTCAACATTTGAAAATCATCTATTCGAGTACTAGAACCTTCGTTTAATATTTAAAATTCTATTCATGATATTTTGCTCTTTTGAATAGCTTAGTCTTTAGAGTTCTACTTTTTCTTGGTTCATAGTCGAGTTTCCGTTTAGTTATCATTTTAAATATTTTTCATGCTCAATCTCGACTTTTTTGCAACTATTTGTAACTGACATTGTTAACCTTTGTTAGTCTATCCAAATTAGTTATTTTTGTATCACTTCTTTTTGGAAACTCAATCGAAAACTAATAAGTTTGTGATTATTAATTTCGTACTTTGTGTTTGTGATATTTGTTGCTTATTATTTTATGTTCCGTTCATTAATTAGATTGATATTTTGTGTATTATATTTATTTTGTATTTGATTGTTTTAGTAATTTATAGACAATCGTAATTCTTAATTTAGATTATAGTGATTTGTTCTATGCGTATTTTTTCTGTATTTGCGCTTCGGGTGTCTACACCTACCAAAGCCTTTATTCTGTATTTGCGCTTTTGAGTGTCTATATTTTGTATATGCACTTTCGGGTGCCTCTAGATTTCGCCAACGGATCACTATATATAGTTAGTTATCGAAGACTTATTTATTTTAACTTCGTTTATTTGCCAAAAGAAAATTTCTTTATCATTTCTATTTTTTGAAATTTTGCAAATGAAAACTAGTCACTTAATTTAAGTTATGTATGGAAACTTTACTTCAGAGTTTTTGTTATTTATTTCGTTGTATACTTAATCCGACTAATTTGGTATATGGTTTCTTACACAGATATTTGTACTTTTCGAGGACAAGGGCCGGTCCGAGTGAACGCTAAACGTAATCGTTGTTTGAGTTATTTTCGTTCGTTTTTATGTCTGGTGTAGCTAGATGTAATTAATTGGACTACGTAAACTAGAATCTAGTTTATTTGCTTCTTTTGTTGTTTTTCTTCTTACCTCGCATTTTTATTATTTGTGGTATCTGTTGAACCAAGTTTTTCTTTAGTATTTCGTTATAGACCTTATGTTTTACAATTGTGAGATTTAATTCAGCAAGGAATTAGCAAGTAGCAAATTCATTCTCACATACAAAAATAAATAAAAAAATAAATAAATTTAGTAAAATTCAACAAGGAATTAGCAAGTAGATTTGGTTAATTTATCAAGCAAAATCAAAATCTCTTCAATTAATAACATCATCTACAAATTAAACTCACTTCCAGTGGTTTCAAATAAATTTATGCTGAAATAATTTTGATAATGAAAAAAATATATTAAATTACTAGTTTTTTTTTCTTCTCTACTAATTTAAAAAATTCTCCCCCCATTTCGGTCTTATTTATCTTTGTAAACCCATTCCACAACATTATATTTAAGGAAAATTTTTTGATTTGACAGTTTTTCACTTTACTACCATATAGTTTAAATTGTATCACTTTAGTATATCATTTTTCTCTTTCCGTTTCCTCCTTTAATATTTTTATTAAATGACTAAGAAGGTAAAAAATAACAAGGTATTAAAATAAAAATTCGATAAATCATATGGTACTAAAGTAAAAATTCGGTAAATCAAAAGATGGAAATCTAAAGTTTTTTTCTATATGTTTGAATTAACAGAAATACTGACAAAAAAAGAAAAATAAAATCACACGGTATTAAAGTGATATGTTTTAAAGTACATAATACTGAAATGAAAAAGTACTAAACTATAGAAGGATATTTAAAGTTTTCCTTTATTTTAAGAAAAATAATTCTTGTATATCCTTGGAAGTGACAAGTTAAGATCCTCCATCCTGGATTGTGCATTATATACTTCAAATGAGGTGTACAGATAGCATTACTCTTATTTGGAGTGTACGATGCACACCCCATCCATTCTAAGGTGGGAATCCTTCAAAGTGATCAGTAAAATTTATCCCATCCTGAAATAGGTGAAGTATAAGATTTACATTCCTTTTGGTATGTACAAGAATTATTTTCTTTTAAGCAATATTACTCTACACTCCAAAAAGGATGTGATATATATCCCACCGATTCAAGAGTGAAGTATATTTTACTGATTACTTCGAAATGACGAGTGAAATTCATCCTACCTGAAGATGGATTGGGTATAAGATCTTGAGGATGGATGGATGTAAAATATATACCCTAAGGCTATGTTTGGTTCGGGGATTGTAAGCTTGGGGATAAATTTTTTTATCCCCCAATTCTTGCCAAACAGAGGAAAAAAAAATAGTGTTTGGTTTGTAAAGCTGTTATTCTTATGAAAAGCTGAAATTCTGTTTGATTCATTTCTTAGAATAAGCAAGAATAGTGAAAGTATATGGTAGTTATTTTTCTATATTGACAATTTTGCCCTTAGCATTTTTCATGAGTGAACTCATGAATAAAATGTTGGGTTGGTTTAAATTTTGTTTAATTTAATACTCACTAATAACAACTAATTTTTGTTAATAATATGTTTGTTTTGCTAAATTTTTTAATTTTACCCAAATTTTGGGGCTTTTTTTGATTTACTGAAATTTAATAGTTATTTTTTTTTTAACAGCAATTATAGTTTACTTTCAAGATTTGTTACTAATTTATTTACTAAAATTTTCATTCTCGATAAAAAATCTTTTCACACAATAAGAATAACTCATTTCAAATTAAAAGGTCATTTTAAAAAAGAAAATATATAATTTGATACATATAATTTGAATTATTAAAATAAAAATAATAAGTTCATATTTTACGCCATAAAAAACAATAGCATAGCATGACAAATAGCATTAACCATCTTTCCATCCAATAATTTTAACCATGGGATAAAGCAATTTTTTATTCCAGAGAATACTCTTAACTTATCCTAGGAAACGTTAATTTAACTTTTATACTTCTTTATCCACTGTTTAACAACTTTCCCAGGATAAAAATGGATATTCCCAAATTTATCCCGAATCAAACGGGCCTAAATGGGATGTACAAGTAGTATTTTTCTTATTTAAAGCTAGAAAAACTCACTATGCAGTGGACCCTGTATTGGCCCAGCTTCTGCTAAGCCAAAACACACTTTTGGACTTTCGCTGTTTTGGACAACAGCAGCTCCATTTTTTGTCCCATAGAGTGAGCCAGACCGAATATAATTTCAAATTTTAAGAAAATTGTTTGTGAACCCCCTCAACTGTGGACTTTTTTGTTTTTTTTTTTTTAAAGTTGATATTTTCATAACTGGTAAAACTGTATTTGGATGCATAAACATTGACGAAAATCGCATTCAGTATATATTTTTTAATTTACTCAAAAATATATAATATATTCAAAAAGAATTTTAATAATAACTTATCCTGCATAAAAAAAAAATTATGTGACTAAATAATATGATTTGATAGGATAATATACTCTATCTACAAATTAAAATAAATTATTTTATTTAAAAAAAATAACTTGAATATCAAATATGGTATTCATTCTAAATATTTGACCATTTTATCTAGGAAAGAGACAAATAACATCATTGCAATGGTAAAATTTTACCTATACATTTTTGTGGCAGGTAAATGAATCAAAATTTAGAATTTAAAATATGATGATGATATTTAGAATTTAATAAGAAGACTTAGACTTGAATATTTAATATTTTATATTTAATGTAGTGACGATATTATAATAATATCTATCTATAAGATATATAATTTGAAAGTTCAATCACACCAACTAAATGGTTTTATATGAAGCCACGTCCCAATCTAATTCACGTAGGAGGAGCCCACGAAAGTATTCAACATATCCACAAAAAAATATTGGATGCATCGGTACACTATAAATCGACTCTAAATTAATTATTAAAAAAAAATTTTATAATACAATAAATTATTTAAATATTTTATATTACATATACTATTCTATATTTTATTTTAGAATACTAACTATCAGATATTCTATTAATTTTTTAATATACTTTAGAAATATTAGTATATATTAGGTATATGCAAAAATTTCTTTTCTCTTTATTTAAATTATGAAGCCACTCTATTAAACATTCTCTATTATACACAACATACTTAAAATCTTTAATAAAAGTTTTTAAATCCCTCTATATATCTATAGATATACTATTTGACAATTAGGAGAGCTTTCTCTGAGAGAGTCATGGCACAATCCAATAAAAATTTACCACATATTAGTAAAAAATTTGGATGCTCCCGTTGTACCGTAAATCAAGTTTAAAATATGTATTTAAAATAAATTTTTATAGTACAATAAATTATTTAGATATTTTATACTATATATATTATATCATATTTTACTTTATAATATTAATTATTAAATATTTTATTAATTATTTAATATTATATACGGTGTATAGAATATTGGTATGCATCGGGTACAAGCAAAAAATTCTTATCTCTTTGAAATTATAAGTAAATTCTATTCAACATTCTTTTCACCAAGTATATATATTTATATGTACAACACATGCCTAAAATCTATTAATAAAAGTTTTAAAATTAATTCATCAAATATAATTTAAATTATTAGATTTTGTATATATGATTAATATAAGTTGTGGTGTATAAAGTATTAATATACACTAGTATATAATAGTTTCTTAGTCTCTCATCAATTTTAACAAGATAAAGATACCCTCACTAATTCTTAAATTTGAAATAAGTTTTTCAACTTTAACTTTTAAAAAATTATTATATAAAATTAATTTTTTTCTTTTATAAAATAGCTATCAAAACTAAAAATTTCATTAAATTAAAATAAAATTATTAATATAATTTACTTTAGAAGTTAAGAAAATAGTAATATATATATATATATATATATATATATATATATATATATATATATATATATATATATATATAAGACTACTTTATCATTATTTTTTTTATATTTCTTTAATTATAAATTTTTTAATTTAAATTTTAATAATTATATATTTTAATTATTTTAAATATTATTTACTCGCTGCGCAACAACGCGGTTTTTATACTCTGAGGATACGTGCACGATCGTGCACCACTTGCAACAAAGACTTTTATTATTATTATTATTATTATTATTATTATTATTATTATATTTATTTTTTGAGAAAAAGATAAGTCCCTTTAAATTCTTTTTCTCTCTTTCTATTTGCTAAATTTTTCTACTGGTAAAATGCATTAAATAGTCCTTGAACTTCTTCTAATCGAGTTTAATTTTTTGCTTTGAACTTTTTATAGTTTGAATTTACAACTTTTAGTTCACACTTTAGTCCTTATAAAAGCCATTATTGCATACATCTAATTCATCTGTGTAATACTTTCAGCTACAATCTAATTTCTACATTTTAAAAAATTCAACTCAATTAATAATAAAATTGAAATAACTGATTATAGAACAATGATAGCACCGTGTGTAAATACTGAGTAATTTATTCCCTTGTATCACGTAAGAATAATGATAAAAGCGGAACAATTTTTTCATATGTGAAATTTAAAATTTAAGGACCAAAATGAAACTTGATTAAAAATGAGGGATTGGTGATGCCATTTATTTTGTTATTAATATTAAAAAAAAATTTAGAAAAATATTTTTTTACATTCCATCTGAAGTGTATGATCTACATCCTATCTATTCTAGAATGGAATAAATTTTACTTATCATTTCGAAATGATGGATGAAAAAAATTTTCACCCTCAATAAAATGAAGATCATACGAGTGTACCACTAGCATTGCCTTTTTTTTTTTTTTTTTTTTTTTTTTTTTTTTAAGGGTAACATGCTCTACTAGTTTGACCCTCCAACTTTTAAGTTCTAAATTTTTAGGCCCTAAACATTCCTAATTTATTTCATTTAAGAGTTAGGCTAGTAATTTATTTTTAGAAGCGCCGAACCCTACTCACTTTATAAAATTTTTAAGATATTGATATTAATATACTATAAATTTTTTTTTATTAAAATACGATCATTAAAATTATTGATTTCGAAATCTTTCGATCACTAGATAAATTATATAAAAAAATTATAAAATTTATTTTTAAAAAGTTTTAAATATTCTAGTTCAAATTTAGTAGAGGTGATCGTCAATTCAAAATTTCTAATATCGAAAACAACTTAAAATCCGAAAAGATTCCGTGCTTACAAAAGCATATCTATCTAACTCTGCGCTTTAATTGTCAGCAACAAATACATGGATCCTTCATCCATCTCATACTCTTGGTTTAAAAATTCAATTTCTAAATATAAAAAGGACAAAAATCTAGAGACAATAAAAGCAGGGACAAAAGTGAAATGCCTTCAAAATTTTAGAAAGTAAAATAGCAAAGTTTTAAGTGCAGGACCTGGCGAAGCAATTTTACCTGTAACAGTTATTTTAATATTGGTGAAAACGTTTCCATCAGGAATAGTAGATTGGACTTTGTTCACATAATAGGTACGATCGATTAATGGTATTTAATCAGCAAATGGGATTCACATAAATCACAATCAATTGATTGGTTGACTCGAGGAAGAGAGAACGAAGGTTCCTACGAATGTATTTGTGTGGACACTGCTGATTGGTTGTGTCAAGGAGAAGAGAATGGCAAAGAAAGGCTCCTAGCAATTATTAGAGACTACATTCAGTTTCACACAATTTCAAGCCTCATTCCAGTGTCTTCCCCCAACTCCGGCAGCGAGAGAGAGAGATGTCGGAAGATGCAATAGTTTCCTACGTAGTGAACAAAATTGGCGACCTATTCACCCAAGAAATTTCTCTATTTTGGAGCGTGGAGGACGATGTTGAATCACTGAAACAAGAGCTGCAGGCGCTCGCGACCTTCCTCAACACCATGGACTACAAGAAGAGACAAGACGCGGCCACCAAGAACTGGTTGAGCTCCGTTAGAGACGTAGCATATGAAGCAGAGGACTTGTTCGATACCTATTCGCTTGGAAAGAGGTATGCTCCTACCACTAGAATACTTTATTCTCGTTATCTGCAGAGAGATATCAAGCAGTTAAAATCCAAGATGCGCGAGATTGTCGAACGTAGAACTATATATGTTCCTAACTTGCACGAGCAAAGAAGCGAAGGGAGCAGTAGTGGAAGCAGCAGCAGCGGCGCAGCTGCAGATCAGAGTCATTTGCATCCGTGGAGACGGTCATTTCCACACCTCGGTGATGATGTGGTTGTTGGTTTGGAACAAGATGCTAATCTTATAGTGGAAAGGTTGCTTCGTCGGGAGAGTCGTCGGCGACAGGTTGTAGCCATCACTGGGATGGGTGGTGCAGGCAAAACCACTCTTGCAGCCGTGGTTTATAATTCAATTTCTAAAGTTCCTATACGTGGTCGCACCTGCTTTATCCGACTTAAAGAAATGGAACCCCGAGGTGAACTTCACAACCACTTTGATGTTTGTGCTTGGGTGCCTGTTCATCAGGATCCTAATATTATGGACCTTCTGTTGATCATGATTGACCAACTAGACTTAAGTCACTCTATAAACTATCGATGGAAATTGCAAGTCCAACACTTGAAGGAGAAGCTATATGAGTTTTTGGAGCATAAGAGATACCTAATAGTGTTGGATGATATCTGGAGGAAAGAAGTATGGGATCAATTAAAACCAGCTCTTCCAGATTCGGGTAACGGAAGTAGAATAATAGTGACGACTCGATTCAAGGATGTTGCCATTTATCATGACCCAGATTCTGAACCCTACGAGATGAGGCCGTTAAACGAGGATGATAGTTTGCGACTTTTCCTTACAAAAGTTTTTCCTCGACAATTAACTCCGGAAAACAGACCTACTTGCCCGAGTGCACTAGAGGACTTGGGGCGTCAGCTTTGTAGGAAATGTGCTGGTTTGCCACTTGCTCTGGTGGTACTGGGAGGCCTTGTTTCGACAAAAATGAGGAATCCTTTGGTGTGGTCGAAATTGGTTGATAATATGAACTGGGATTCCACAGATGATGGGAGGCGATGCTTAGAAATCCTTACTTTGAGCTACTACGACTTGCCTTACTGCATGAAATTTTGTTTTCTTTACTTGGGAGCTTTCCCACAAGGTTCTCAAATTAGTGCCTCAAAATTGATGAAGATGTGGATTGGAGATGATCTGATACCCAAAGAAGAAGGTATAACACTAGAGGATACTGCAACGAAGAGTTGGCACAAAGGTGTCAGGTTGAAGTAGTGAAGCGAGGAGCTGATATGAGTATAAAAAAGGTAAGAGTCCACGACCTCTTGGGTGAGCTAGCAAAGTCCGAAGCAAGAGAGAGTCGATTCCTTGGGGTAAAAAATCAAACTACTATTGAGATGTCAAAGCCTCAAGAGATAGATGCTCGTCGTATGGCGCTCCATTGTAGTAACCGTGATTTTAAAATCTAAAATTTAAGTTTTAAGTAATTGTCTGGGTTATTAAACAGCAAAAATGAACTGTTAGTGGTGCAATAGTGGCCCTAAAATATCGACTTTTGATCAGGGCCTGATCTCGAAAATTCGAGATCACCGTTGTGACCGTCTCGTCGAAACATGAAAGATCCATATTCTTATGTCTTCGATCCGACGGTCGGATCTTTCAGAAAACAGCAGAGAAGCGGGTGGGTCCCACAACTTAAGTGAATAGTAACCCTTGATTTTCGTTTCCCTCGCGATCGATCGTCGACCAATCTATTGTCTGCGATCCGAACCTAGCAACATGAGTAGTCAATCTTAGCTATTTTTGACGTTCTGAGCGCAGTGGCGCTGACGAAATTTGCATTTGGCGAGCCTAAAGCCTCGTAAAGCGTGCCGAACTGTATAATTTACAGTATAAGTTGGAATTTAAAAATTATGGAGCTGAATTTTAGCGAACCAAAATCGCTACCTGATAGGTTTTGTCGAGCCGGACGTCGTGGCAGTGTCCGTTTTCCAGTTTGACAATCCGGTTGTCTCGAAATGCGTGAAAAACACCGGAAAAGCGGGTATTTTTGAGAAAAGCCCTATATTTTATGTGTTGATTGGCCCCAAACTTGTACATAAGGGTGTTCTCTGTGAAATTGTGCTACAGCAAAAGGCCAAGTGATAATATTTTAGGTTGAGGGACTTAGTTGCATTTTATGCAAAGGTGTATTAGTATGTTAGGGTTGCATTGTGAGAACCCTAGCCTTTTCATTGTTGTAACCGCAGCCACCCCACGTTTTCCACATTCCCTCTGCTACCATTTCCGAGAGATTGCACCGCCGGCCGCCGCCCTTGGTCGCCGGAAAAGCAAGAAGCTTCAAGAAGCAACCTTGATCCTCGGATTTTAGAAGAAGGAGAAGTGCCCAAGCCCCCGGACTTGTGCCCAGGCCTTCTGCAGTCATCTGAAGCGTCCAGAAGTCAGCCGTGGTGGTCCAGTGCACCGCCGTGGCCGCGTGACGCCGAGAAGACCAAACCATTTCTTTCTCGGATCCGGCGAAGGTGAGGTTCTTTGTTTTCGTTTTCTTTAGCAACCTAGGTCAATGCAGCAGGTTAGTGATGTCGTGGGGATGTCCCATGCTGAACCCCGAAGTCGGATTTGTCCCCGGACGCCGGCGGGGGAGTTGCACCCGCCGGAAACCGATATTGCTCCGCCCCTTGCTTGCGCCGCAATCGATGGCCCAACTTCGAAACCAAAATGGTGGAAATGTTCTGTAGGGCCTGTAGAACCTTCCCAAGTAGTTTCATGGCGTTTGATTTAGAGTGCGCTTCGCAGATCCGAGCCCTAGCTTCGGGCTAATCTTGCTCCGGCCGAGCACCTTGCTCCGGCGCCGGCGCTGCTCCTCGGCACCGGCCAAGGCTCCAGATGTCATCCTTTGGTTGAGAGGGACCCAAGGATATCCTTGCATGAGACCCATGCTGAGTGGTTAGGGTTGCACCATAGTTGGCCATTAGAAGCTCCAAACCGGGGTTGCACCGCCGCCGCCGTCGCCTTCCGCCGCCGGCCATGGGTCCGGCTAGCTTGGTGGAGTCAGTTAGCACCTACAGGTGCTTGTGCTCGAGACCCAGAGCCCTTGGATAAAGTTTCACCATTAATGCCTTCTTGTTTGTGTTTCAAGCTTGTTGCACACCATGTGCTCGAAGAAATGCTCGACTGAACCAAACTGGTTCTGTGCATCCAGCAAGAGAGCATTCGACTTCTGCAAATCTCCTGAGCATGATGCTCATTTTATTTCAGCAGATTATTGAATAGATAGAGAGATCTAGCATGTAGAGCTCTTTAAGCTTATGTTTTTGGAGTCGTTTTGCTCCAGCGATGTCTCCGGTTACCCCGCAGCACCTAATTGGTGAGCCTCTAGGTTATTTTGACCTGCTAAGCATGATGCTCACCCTAAGTTTGGGTGAGGTCGAGTGTATGTGTGAAGTTAAGCATTTTGAGCCTTTAAATATAGGAATTGTTGGCCCGAAATTTTATTCGAGTACCGCGCTGCTCCCAAATGGTGAGCACAGTATCCAGCATGTCGAGAGCCACCTACTGGTGGTGTCGGTTCTTTAAAATAGCTTTCCAAAATTAAATACAAGCAAAAATAGCATGAAATTGCATGCTTTTATGCAATTTGGTAAAATTCCGAGGGCCTATATGCAATTGTGACCATACTAGTTGCTTTGTACAGTGTACACATGATCTCTAAATCTTTTGTTGGAGATTCGATGCTTTTCGTTGAGCGGGAATTGGATCCCGAACCGTAAATCGGCAAAATCGCCGGTTTAACGGCGATTCGGCATTAATCATGCAATTCAGGAAATTGCAGTGATTAATTGTGATCCCAGGTATCCATGGCTGTTCCCGGTGCTGTTCTAAAGAGCCCGGTGATTTTAGTTTTTAGTCTGCAACTTCCGGTGCCAAAATAGGCTTTCCGGGAGTGTTGCAGTGGTTATGGCTTTGCCGGTGCACAGGATTACCCAGAGTCTAGTGTTAGAGCCTAAATGTCTTAAGTTAGACATTCTTGGGCAGCACATGAAGTTTCACGAGTTTTGGTTATTGTTCAGCACAGATTGGGTCGTAGTGGATCTATCGGTGGTTTTCCGAAATTTCGGAACATTCCGGGACTTCAGCGAAGTTCCCCGTTAGCTTGTCTGCACACAGTGTGTCAGTGGGTTGGGTATGAGTGAGAGTCTATTTACTGACCTGTGCTTATGATTCAGGTCCCAGCAGTCAGCCGCCGTCTTGCGAGCCATCCAGCAGCCACCGTGATCATTGAGGTGGGTTTATCTTCGGTCCGGGCTTTATCAGGTTGGCCTTATGGGGTGCCGTGGTAGGTCGGACCCCTGTTTTTGGTGTAGCCTGAACCTATGCTTGAGCCTTTCAAATTGTTTTGATTTCAGCATTCTTTATATACAGCTATGTAGCATCGATCTTGCAGTTCAGTTCTTGCCATGATTCCATATTCAGCATTTAGTATGTATACAGATACATCAAGATTTATTTATCAGGCTTGTTTGTCATCAGCTTTGTTATGCTAGCATTTCCTATGTTATGTTCATGATAGAATAGGGGTACTTTTCTGCTATTCTGTTCAGTTATAGTTCTTGTCATTCAGATTGGTTTATAGCATGATTATTACAGCTTTCAGCATCCTGACAGGGATTATTTGGCTCATTGTCGACAGTTCTGCTTGAGTATCAGTCTTATGATCGCCATAGCACTAGCTGTTCATTTCACGATCGCAGTGGGCCTGATCCCCCACAACGCGATCTTTACCGGTAAAGTGATCGATAGTGGCGACCCGTGAGCCCCAGGCTGCACATAGTGGACGAGAGTGGCGACACGTGTGCCCCTGAGTGCACCGATGGTGCCGGGTTATATGTCAGCCGAACGTGCCAGCTTTGGCATTGGTCTAGGTCCTCGTGACCGATGACGGCACTGATTGGGTACTTACAGTTATTGATATTCAGTTCTTCCAGTTTACAGCATTGTTTTATACCAGCTTTGTTTATAGCATGATTATCCTGCTTGACAGATTTATTAGTTGCAGCATGATTAGCTTCTTGTATGAGTACCCTGTTTCCATTTCAGTATGCTTAGATTGATATCTGCATCTTGTATTCAGCTTTCAGTTATATCCTGCTTTTACTATCTGCTTATCATTGTATCCGGTAGGTACGACTTGCTATTTCTCGGCCCGTCGTGCCCACTGGGATACATGTAGAGTGTATCTCACACCCCCTGGGTGCCTGTTTTTCAGGTTAGTCGGGTGCTGGGAGATTGGGACGATCCAGTGAGCTGTCGCGATAGAGTTGTCCCCTGCTATTGGCCGCAGTGGCCCAGTGCTAGTATTTTTAGTTACAGTATCATGATCATAGTTGTCTCTGTATTTTGATTGGAGTATTTGTGGATTATGTTATGAGTAGTTGTGGATGTATTAGTTGTAGAGCTTTATGATTTTGGTTTAGCTGTTGATTATTGCTCTCTGATTGTATCGCTGTACTTGCCTAGCCGAGCATGTATAGGGGAGACTCTGTCCGTGTGGACAGAGGATTTTCTATGCATGTGGCGGTCTGTTCACGTCCTGAGTTAAAGTTTGAACTCTGATTTAAAAAAAAAAAAAAATTCTACCGCTGTTTTGAAACTCGGGACGTGACAGATTAGATGGTATCAGAGCATAGGTATAAGATACCTAGGAAATGGCTAGGACTGAGCCCTAGGATGACTTGTGACTTACGTGAGAGTGCGGGGTTAGGAGCTCGAGTACGGTATGGTCGGTCGAGTCGTGTCCTATCCGTGATCAGTGTGATATAGCTTGGCATTCACGAGTATTCCGGCAGAGGTGATGGTGACAGTGAGCGCATTGGCGCTGGCATGATTGTACTACTGATCGATATTAGTGGCCTATGGGCCAGATGGTAACCCTGATTGGGTTGGTGTTGTATTCAGGTCCCACCTCTTGCAATGGATTTCATGGATCATTACAGATTCTGTTACAGCAATAATAGCCCTTGTGGCTATGCCTTAGTGAGATTGTAATTGTGGTGCACTAAGACTTGAGAGCCTGATGTACCTAGTTGGCTAATAGCCTGAGGATCCGATGGTAGTCTATAATGGGCTCAACTTGTGTTTAATTCGCTTATTGCCTGCGATCTGCTAGAGGGGTTGCGATCACCCCTGTCGACTTTTTAAGTTGCGACTAGTGTCGCTAGAGCTGTGTTAGCCACTAGTGTGGAATTCAAAGTGTTAGTGAGCACTGAGATATCATTTCGATTTTTAGTGGGTTGCCAAAGTGGCACTCGTGACCACGATATATTAGTGGTGTTAATATTGGTTTTCAGTATCGGTTTAAAGATTAGTGTTGTAAGGTACGTTGGTACCTTCTGTGGGTTCGCTGTGAGTTATGTCTCCAACTAGTTGTTGGAGATAGATTGTGGGTATTTTTCTATTCTTTTGATAAGCACGTTGGCTGCAGACAACGTACTGTCGAAAAAGTGGATGAAATACTCTATCCCGCAAAAAGGGGAGTATTATGATTGGGTCTGTATGTGTACTTTCCTATAAGTTAGCCTTGTAGTTGCCTCCTGAGCACAGGGTGATTACCCTACAGATGATATCGTAGCATATGAATGGATTTTAGACAGATCTCTACCGTACATGTGCGTAGTTGACTAGTTGTCACTGTGATTAATGGACGTCTATACAAGCGACGTCGGCCTTTATAAGCAACCTGTCGAAACAAGTAGCCCTGAATTGTGTCAGACAGTACTGATGTTTCGATGAGCTTTCCGGTTTGTTATAGTGCACCTTTACAGCCTTCAATGGTGTTGTGTGACTGATTGTCACAGTGGATGATTTAGACAGTGCAGATGTCCAGCAACTGATTGTTGCTGTGTATATGTTAGACTTGTACTCGTGTTAGTGGACTGTTTGATGTCTTACTGTAGTTAAGTTTCGGGGACGAAACTTCTATTAAGGGGGGAGTGATGTAGTAACCGTGATTTTAAAATCTAAAATTTAAGTTTTAAGTAATTGCCTGGGTTATTAAACAGCAAAAATGAACTGTTAGTGGTGCAATAGTGGCCCTAAAATATCGACTTTTGATCGGGGCCTGATCTCGAAAATTCGAGATCACCGTTGCGACCGTCTCGTCGAAACATGAAAGATCCATATTCATATGTCTTCGATCCGACGGTCGGATCTTTCAGAAAACAGCAGAGAAGCGGGTGGGTCCCACAACTTAAGTGAATAGTAACCCTTGATTTTCGTTTCCCTCGCGATCGATCGTCGACCAATCTACTGTCTGCGATCCGAACCTAGCAACATGTGTAGTCAATCTTAGCTATTTTTGACGTTCTGAGCGCAGTGGCGCTGACGAAATTTGCATTTGGCGAGCCTAAAGCCTCGTAAAGCGTGCCGAACTGTATAATTTACAGTATAAGATGGAATTTAAAAATTATGGAGCTGAATTTTAGCGAACCAAAGTCGCCACCTGATAGGTTTCGTCGAGCCGGACGTCGTGGCAGTGTCCGTTTTTCAGTTTGACAATCCGGTTGTCTCGAAATGCGTGAAAAACACCGGAAAAGCGGGTATTTTTGAGAAAAGCCCTATATTTTTTGTGTTGATTGGCCCCAAACTTGTACATAAGGGTGTTCTCTGTGAAATTGTGCTACAGCAAAAGGCCCAAGTGATAATATTTTAGGTTGAGGGACTTAGTTGCATTTTATGCAAAGGTGTATTAGTGTGTTAGGGTTGCATTGTGAGAACCCTAGCCTTTTCATTGTTGTAACCGCAGCCACCCCACGTTTTCCACATTCCCTCTGCTACCATTTCCGAGAGACTGCACCGCCGGCCGCCGCCCTTGGTCGCCGGAAAAGCAAGAAGCTTCAAGAAGCAACCTTGATCCTCGGATTTTAGAAGAAGGAGAAGTGCCCAAGCCCCCGGACTTGTGCCCAGGCCTTCTGCAGTCATCTGAAGCGTCCAGAAGTCAGCCGTGGTGGTCCAGTGCACCGCCGTGGCCGCGCGACGCGGGGAAGACCAAACCATTTCTTTCTCGGATCCGGCGAAGGTGAGGTTCTTTGTTTTCGTTTTCTTTAGCAACCTAGGTCAATGCAGCAGGTTAGTGATGTCGTGGGGATGTCCCATGCTGAACCCCGAAGTCGGATTTGTCCCCGGACGCCGGCGGGGGAGTTGCACCCGCCGGAAACCGATATTGCTCCGCCCCTTGCTTGCGCCGCAATCGATGGCCCAACTTCGAAACCAAAATGGTGGAAATGTTCTGTAGGGCCTGTAGAACCTTCCCAAGAAGTTTCATGGCGTTTGATTTAGAGTGCGCTTCGCAGATCCGAGCCCTAGCTTCGGGCTAATCTTGCTCCGGCCGAGCACCTTGCTCCGGCGCCGGCGCTGCTCCTCGGCACCGGCCAAGGCTCCAGATGTCATCCTTTGGTTGAGAGGGACCCAAGGATATCCTTGCATGAGACCCATGCTGAGTGGTTAGGGTTGCACCATAGTTGGCCATTAGAAGCTCCAAACCGGGGTTGCACCGCCGCCGCCGTCGCCTTCCGCCGCCGGCCATGGGTCCGGCTAGCTTGGTGGAGTCAGTTAGCACCTACAGGTGCTTGTGCTCGAGACCCAGAGCCCTTGGATAAAGTTTCACCATTAATGCCTTCTTGTGGTGTGTTTCAAGCTTGTTGCACACCATGTGTTCGAAGAAATGCTCGACTGAACCAAACTGGTTCTGTGCATCCAGCAAGAGAGCATTCGACTTCTGCAAATCTCCTGAGCATGATGCTCATTTTATTTCAGCAGATTATTGAATAGATGGAGAGATCTAGCATGTAGAGCTCTTTAAGCTTATGTTTTTGGAGTCGTTTTGCTCCAGCGATGTCTCCGGTTACCCCGCAGCACCTAATTGGTGAGCCTCTAGGTTATTTTGACCTGCTAAGCATGATGCTCACCCTAAGTTTGGGTGAGGTCGAGTGTATGTGTGAAGTTAGCATTTTGAGCCTTTAAATATAGGAATTGTTGGCCCGAAATTTTATTCGAGTTCCGCGCTGCTCCCAAATGGTGAGCACAGTATCCAGCATGTCGAGAGCCACCTGCTGGTGGTGTCGGTTCGTTAAAATAGCTTTCCAAAATTAAATACAAGCGAAAATAGCATGAAATTGCATGCTTTTATGCAATTTGGTAAAATTCCGAGGGCCTAAATGCAATTGTGACCATACTAGTTGCTTTGTACAGTGTACACATGATCTCTAAATCTTTTGTTGGAGGTCCGATGCTTTTCGTTGAGCGGGAATTGGATCCCGAACCGTAAATCGGCAAAATCGCCGGTTTAACGGCGAGTCGGCGTTAATCATGCAATTCAGGAAATTACAGTGATTAATTTGTGTTGCCAGGTATCCGTGGCTGTTCCCGGTGCTGTTCTAAAGAGCCCGGTGATTTTAGTTTTTAGTTTGCAACTTCCGGTGCCAAAATGGGCTTTCCGGGAGTGTTTCAGTGGTTATGGCTTTGCCGGTGCACAGGATTACCCAGAGTCTAGTGTTAGAGCCTAAATGTCTTAAGTTAGACATTCTTGGGCAGCACGTGAAGTTTCACGAGTTTTGGTTATTGTTCAGCACAGATTGGGTCATAGTGGATCTATCGGCGGATTTCCGAAAATTTCGGAACATTCCGGGACTTCAGCGAAGTTCCCCGTTTAGCTTGTCTGCACACAGTGTGTCAGTGGGTTGGGTATGTGTGAGAGTCTATTTTCTGACCTGTGCTTATGATTCAGGTCCCAGCAGTCAGCCGCCATCTTGCGAGCCATCCAGCAGCCACCGTGATCATTGAGGTGGGTTTATCTTCGGTCCGGGCTTTATCAGGTTGGCCCTATGGGGTGCCGTGGTAGGTCGGACCCCTGTTTTTGGTGTAGCCTGAACCTATGCTTGAGCCTTTCTAATGGTTTTGATTTCAGCATTCTTTATATACAGCTATGTAGCATCGATCTTGCAGTTCAGTTCTTGCCATGATTCCATATTCAGCATTTAGTATGTATACAGATACATCATGATTTATTTATCAGGCTTGTTTGTCATCAGCTTTGTTATGCTAGCATTTCCTGTGTTATGTTCATGATAGAATAGGGGTACTTTTCTGCTATTCTGTTCAGTTATAGTTCTTGTCATTCAGATTGGTTTATAGCATGATTATTACAGCTTTCAGCATCCCGACAGGGATTATCTGGCTCATTGCCGACTGTTCTGCTTGAGCATCAGTCTTATGATCGCCATAGCACTAGCTGTGCATTTCACGATCGCAGTGGGCCTGATCCCCCACAACGCGATCTTTACCGGTAAAGTGGTCGATAGTGGCGACCCGTGAGCCCCAAGCTCCACATAGTGGATGAGAGTGGCGACACGTGTGCCCCTGAGTGCACCGATGGTGCCGGGTTATATGTCAGCCGAACGTGCCAGCTTTGGCATTGGTCTAGGTCCTCGTGACCGATGACGGCACTGATTGGGTACTTACAGTTATTGATATTCAGTTCTTCCAGTTTACAGCATCGTTTTATACCAGCTTTGTTTATAGCATGATTATCCTGCTTGACAGATTTATTAGTTGCAGCATGATTAGCTTCTTGTATGAGTACCCCTGTTTCTATTTCAGCATGCTTAGATTGATATCTGCATCTTGTTATTCAGCTTTCAGTTATATCCTGCTTTTACTATCTGCTTATCATTGTATCCGGTAGGTACGACTTGCTATTTCTCGGCCCGTCGTGCCCACTGGGATACATGTAGAGTGTATCTCACACCCCCTGGGTGCCTGTTTTTCAGGTCAGTCGGGTGCTGGGAGATTGGGACGATCCAGTGAGCTGTCGCGATAGAGTTGTCCCCTGCTATTGGCCGCAGTGGCCCAGTGCTAGTATTTTTGTTACAGTATCATGATCATAGTTGTCTCTGTATTTTTATTGGAGTATTTGTGGATTATGTTATGAGTAGTTGTGGATGTATTAGTTGTAGAGCTTTATGATTTTGGTTTAGTTGTTGATTATTGCTCTCTGATTGTATCACTGTATCTGCCTAGCCGAGCATGTATAGGGGAGACTCTGTCCGTGTGGACAGAGGATTTCCTATGCATGTGGCGGTCTGTTCACGTCCTGAGTTAAAGTTTGAACTCTGATTTAAAAAAAAAAAAAATTCTACCGCTGTTTTGAAACTCGGGGCGTGACAGATTAGATGGTATCAGAGCATAGGTATAAGATACCTAGGAAATGGTTAGGATTGAGCCGTAGGATGACTTGTGACTTACGTGAGAGTGCGGGGTTAGGAGCTCGAGTACGGTATGGTCGGTCGAGTCGTGTCCTATCCCTGATCAGTGTGATATAGCTTGGCATTCACGAGTATTCCGGCAGAGGTGATGGTGACAGTGAGCGCACTGGCGCTGGCATGATTGTACTACTGATCGATATCAGTGGCCTATGGGCCGATGGTAACCCTGATTGGGTTGGTGTTGTATTCAGGTCCCACCTCTTGCATTGGATTTCGTGGATCATTACAGATTCTGTTACAGCAATAATAGCCGTTGTGGCTATGCCTTAGTGAGGTTGTAATTGTGGTGCACTGAGACTTGAGAGCCTGATTTATCCAGTTGGCTAATAGCCTGAGGATCCGATGGTAGTCCGTAATGGGCTCGACTTGTGTTTAATTCACTTATTGCCTGCGATCTGCTAGAGGGGTTGCGATCACCCCTGTCGACGTTTTAAGTTGCGACTAGTGTCGCTAGAGCTGTGTTAGCCACTAGTGTGGAATTCAAAGTGTTAGTGAGCACTGAGATATCATTTCGATTTTCAGTGGGTTGCCAAAGTGGCACTCGTGACCACGATATATTAGTGGTGTGTGATTTTGGTTTTCAGTATCGGTTTAGAGATTGGTGTTGTAAGGTACGTTGGTACCTTCTGTTGGTTCGCTGTGAGTTATGTCTCCAACTAGTTGTTGGCGATAGATTGTGGGTATTTTTCTATTCTTTTGATAAGCACGTTGGCTGCAGACAACGTACTGTCGAAAGAGTGGATGAAATACTTTACCCCGCAAAAAGGGGAGTATTATGATTGGGTCTGTATGTGTACCTTCCTATAAGTTAGCCTTGAAGTTGCCTCCTGAGCACAGGGTGATTACCCTATAGGTGATATCGTAGCATATGAATGGATTTTAGACAGATCTCTACCGTACATGTGCGTAGTTGACTAGTTGTCACTGTGATTAATGGACGTCTATACAAGCGACGTCGGCCTTTATAAGCAACCTGTCGAAACTAGTAGCCCTGAATTGTGTCAGACAGTACTGATGTTTCGATGAGCTTTCCGTTTGTTATAGTGCACCTTTACAGCTTTCAGTGGTGTTGTGTGACTGATTGTCACAGTGGATGATTTAGACAGTGCAGATGTCCAGCGACTGATTGTTGCTGTGGTTACCCTCGTGTTAGTGGACTGTTTGATGTCTTACTGTAGTTAAGTTTCGGGGACGAAACTTCTATTAAGGGGGGAGTGATGTAGTAACCGTGATTTTAAAATCTAAAATTTAAGTTTTAAGTAATTGCCTGGGTTATTAAACAGCAAAAATGAACTGTTAGTGGTGCAATAGTGGCCCTAAAATATCGACTTTTGATCAGGGCTTGATCTCGAAGATCCGAGATTACCATTGCGACCGTCTCGTCGAAACATGAAAAATCTATATTCATATGTCTTTGATCCGACGGTCGAATCTTCCAGAAAACAGCAGAGAAGCGGGTGGGTCCCACAACTTAAGTGAATAGTAACCCTTGATTTTCGTTTCCCTCGCGATCGATCGTCGACCAATCTACTGTCTGCGATCCGAACCTAACAGTATGAGTAGTCAATCTTAGCTATTTTTGACGTTCTGAGCGCAGTGGCGCTGACGAAATTTGCATTTGGCGAGCCTAAAGCCTCGTAAAGCGTGCCGAACTGTATAATTTACAGTATAAGTTGGAATTTAAAATTATGGAGCTGAATTTTAGTGAACCAAAATTGCTACCTGATAGGTTTCGTCGAGCCGGACGTCGTGGCAGTGTCCGTTTTTCAGTTTGACAACCCGGTTGTCTCGAAATACGTGAAAAACACCGAAAAAGCGGGTATTTTTGAGAAAAGCCCTATATTTTATGTGTTGATTGGCCCCAAACTTGTACATAAGGGTGTTCTCTGTGAAATTGTGCTACAGCAAAAGGCCCAAGTGATAATATTTTAGGTTGAGGGACTTAGTTGCATTTTATGCAAAGGTGTATTAGTATGTTAGGGTTGCATTGTGAGAACCCTAGCCTTTTCATTGTTGTAACCGCAGCCACCCCACGTTTTCCACATTCCCTCTGCTACCATTTCCGAGAGATTGCACCGCCGGCCGCCGCCCTTGGTCGCCGGAAAAGCAAGAAGCTTCAAGAAGCAACCTTGATCCTCGGATTTTAGAAGAAGGAGAAGTGCCCAAGCCCCCGGACTTGTGCCCAGGCCTTCTGCAGTCATCTGAAGCGTCCAGAAGTCAGCCGTGGTGGTCCAGTGCACCGCCGTGGCCGCGCGACGCCGAGAAGACCAAACCATTTCTTTCTCGGATCCGGCGAAGGTGAGGTTCTTTGTTTTCGTTTTCTTTAGCAACCTAGGTCAATGCAGCAGGTTAGTGATGTCGTGGGGATGTCCCATGCTGAACCCCGAAGTCGGATTTGTCCCCGGACGCCGGCGGGGGAGTTGCACCCGCCGGAAACCGATATTGCTCCGCCCCTTGCTTGCGCCGCAATCGATGGCCCAACTTCGAAACCAAAATGGTGGAAATGTTCTGTAGGGCCTGTAGAACCTTCCCAAGTAGTTTCATGGCGTTTGATTTAGAGTGCGCTTCGCAGATCCGAGCCCTAGCTTCGGGCTAATCTTGCTCCGGCCGAGCACCTTGCTCCGGCGCCGGCGCTGCTCCTCGGCACCGGCCAAGGCTCCAGATGTCATCCTTTGGTTGAGAGGGACCCAAGGATATCCTTGCATGAGACCCATGCTGAGTGGTTAGGGTTGCACCATAGTTGGCCATTAGAAGCTCCAAACCGGGGTTGCACCGCCGCCGCCGTCGCCTCCGCCGCCGGCCATGGGTCCGGCTAGCTTGGTGGAGTCAGTTAGCACCTACAGGTGCTTGTGCTCGAGACCCAGAGCCCTTGGATAAAGTTTCACCATTAATGCCTTCTTGTGGTGTGTTTCAAGCTTGTTGCACACCATGTGCTCGAAGAAATGCTCGACTGAACCAAACTGGTTCTGTGCATCCAGCAAGAGAGCATTCGACTTCTGCAAATCTCCTGAGCATGATGCTCATTTTATTTCAGCAGATTATTGAATAGATAGAGAGATCTAGCATGTAGAGCTCTTTAAGCTTATGTTTTTGGAGTCGTTTTGCTCCAGCGATGTCTCCGGTTACCCCGCAGCACCTAATTGGTGAGCCTCTAGGTTATTTTGACCTGCTAAGCATGATGCTCACCCTAAGTTTGGGTGAGGTCGAGTGTATGTGTGAAGTTAAGCATTTTGAGCCTTTAAATATAGGAATTGTTGGCCCGAAATTTTATTCGAGTACCGCGCTGCTCCCAAATGGTGAGCACAGTATCCAGCATGTCGAGAGCCACCTACTGGTGGTGTCGGTTCTTTAAAATAGCTTTCCAAAATTAAATACAAGCAAAAATAGCATGAAATTGCATGCTTTTATGCAATTTGGTAAAATTCCGAGGGCCTATATGCAATTGTGACCATACTAGTTGCTTTGTACAGTGTACACATGATCTCTAAATCTTTTGTTGGAGATTCGATGCTTTTCGTTGAGCGGGAATTGGATCCCGAACCGTAAATCGGCAAAATCGCCGGTTTAACGGCGATTCGGCATTAATCATGCAATTCAGGAAATTGCAGTGATTAATTGATGATCCCAGGTATCCATGGCTGTTCCCGGTGCTGTTCTAAAGAGCCCGGTGATTTTAGTTTTTAGTCTGCAACTTCCGGTGCCAAAATAGGCTTTCCGGGAGTGTTGCAGTGGTTATGGCTTTGTCGGTGTACAGGATTACCCAGAGTCTAGTGTTAGAGCCTAAATGTCTTAAGTTAGACATTCTTGGGCAGCACATGAAGTTTCACGAGTTTTGGTTATTGTTCAGCACAGATTGGGTCGTAGTGGATCTATCGGTGGTTTTCCTGAAATTTCGGAACATTCCGGGACTTCAGCGAAGTTCCCCGTTAGCTTGTCTGCACACAGTGTGTCAGTGGGTTGGGTATGAGTGAGAGTCTATTTACTGACCTGTGCTTATGATTCAGGTCCCAGCAGTCAGCCGCCGTCTTGCGAGCCATCCAGCAGCCACCGTGATCATTGAGGTGGGTTTATCTTCGGTCCGGGCTTTATCAGGTTGGCCTTATGGGGTGCCGTGGTAGGTCGGACCCCTGTTTTTGGTGTAGCCTGAACCTATGCTTGAGCCTTTCAAATTGTTTTGATTTCAGCATTCTTTATATACAGCTATGTAGCATCGATCTTGCAGTTCAGTTCTTGCCATGATTCCATATTCAGCATTTAGTATGTATACAGATACATCAAGATTTATTTATCAGGCTTGTTTGTCATCAGCTTTGTTATGCTAGCATTTCCTATGTTATGTTCATGATAGAATAGGGTACTTTTCTGCTATTCTGTTCAGTTATAGTTCTTGTCATTCAGATTGGTTTATAGCATGATTATTACAGCTTTCAGCATCCTGACAGGGATTATTTGGCTCATTGTCGACAGTTCTGCTTGAGTATCAGTCTTATGATCGCCATAGCACTAGCTGTTCATTTCACGATCGCAGTGGGCCTGATCCCCCACAACGCGATCTTTACCGGTAAAGTGATCGATAGTGGCGACCCGTGAGCCCCAGGCTGCACATAGTGGACGAGAGTGGCGACACGTGTGCCCCTGAGTGCACCGATGGTGCCGGGTTATATGTCAGCCGAACGTGCCAGCTTTGGCATTGGTCTAGGTCCTCGTGACCGATGACGGCACTGATTGGGTACTTACAGTTATTGATATTCAGTTCTTCCAGTTTACAGCATTGTTTTATACCAGCTTTGTTTATAGCATGATTATCCTGCTTGACAGATTTATTAGTTGCAGCATGATTAGCTTCTTGTATGAGTACCCTGTTTCCATTTCAGTATGCTTAGATTGATATCTGCATCTTGTATTCAGCTTTCAGTTATATCCTGCTTTTACTATCTGCTTATCATTGTATCCGGTAGGTACGACTTGCTATTTCTCGGCCCGTCGTGCCCACTGGGATACATGTAGAGTGTATCTCACACCCCCTGGGTGCCTGTTTTTCAGGTTAGTCGGGTGCTGGGAGATTGGGACGATCCAGTGAGCTGTCGCGATAGAGTTGTCCCCTGCTATTGGTCGCAGTGGCCCAGTGCTAGTATTTTTAGTTACAGTATCATGATCATAGTTGCCTCTGTATTTTGATTGGAGTATTTGTGGATTATGTTATGAGTAGTTGTGGATGTATTAGTTGTAGAGCTTTATGATTTTGGTTTAGCTGTTGATTATTGCTCTCTGATTGTATCGCTGTACTTGCCTAGCCGAGCATGTATAGGGGAGACTCTGTCCGTGTGGACAGAGGATTTCCTATGCATGTGGCGGTCTGTTCACGTCCTGAGTTAAAGTTTGAACTCTGATTTAAAAAAAAAAAAAATTCTACCGCTGTTTTGAAACTCGGGACGTGACATCCATCGAAGCCACAACATATTCAAAGAAATTTTCGATGAAAAATTAAGAGCACTTTTAGTTTTCCCCACAAGCATAATCACTCAAAACAATTGCTACAGCATGAAAAATGCTCGGAAATGGTATAAATGGTTACTAGCATTTTACAGCAAGCCTGTTGGAAACATTAGTCAGACGGGTAAGAGAATGGAATTCCTTAGAGTGTTCGAACTTGATGGATTTACAATAAAGAGCAGTCCTGAATTTCAAATTAAAAATATGACCAGATTAAGATACATGGGATTGAGAAATACCAGAATTAAGATGCTACCATTTTCCGGAGGGATCCCACTATATTTGCAGACTCTAGATATAAGAGGTACATTTATCACAGAGTTGCCATCTGAAGTTTGGACGCTTTCAGAGCTTCGCCACTTATACTTGAATTCAATGAGTTTGCGTTTTGCAAAAAGGATCGAGATGCCTTGCATGCCGTTGCATAATCTCCAAACCCTTAAAATCGATGATGATCGCGATACTCCAAAAACTATTGACAGCACATTGGTTGAGTTTCTTGAATTGTTAACTAGTCTGAAATCTCTAACATTACGAACCAAGGAGATCCCTCAAGAGGTTTTTAAAGTACCGTCAACTCATGCAAAGTTATACAAGTTGAAATTAGATGGAACATTGCAGCCCGATGAACTCTGCGATATCAAGAGTTTCGCACCTAACATCGCCAAGCTCACATTGTCTCGCTCAAACTTGAAAGTAGAGCCAACACGAACACTAGGAACACTAGGGCAGCTAGAAAAACTCAGGATTCTCAAATTGACAGATAATGCTTGCCAATGTCGAGAGATTTTTTGTTCGCCAGGCAGCTTCCCTAATTTATCTTACCTTAAGCTCAGCAACCTATCTCATCTAGAGTTACTCAACATAGAGCGCGGATCCTTTCCAAATCTTATGCACTTGTCTATCCATTGCTGCAACAATCTACAAGCGGCTCCGAATGGTCTGAATCACATCACCACCTTACAAGTTTTAACATGTAAAAAGATGCCCTCTAGTTTCGTGGAGGAGATTAAAAACTTTCCAAGAGTTATCATTCAAGACAGCTTGCCACCGCAAGATCTTTCACCAATAGCCTAAAAATAATGGTAATTTACCTTCCTACCTTTGTCCTCTTTCTCTTCTTCAGAAAGCTTCAGTTGAAAGCAGCTTGTAGGCTGAAAACCGGCTATTTATCATATGTGCAATGCTATCCGAACACCCAAAATTAGATGTACGATGTATATCTCACCCATCTCAGGATAAAAACTTATTTATTAGTCATTTTGAAATGATTATAATAGAATTCACTCCATCTTAGAGTGGGGTGTAAGATGTACACCCCATTTTAAATGTACAAAAAGCATTTTCTTTATCATATATCAGAACTTGCTTTTTTATTGTATGTATTCTTATTGTATAAATTCGGTTGGGCATATATTACATAAATTGGGATCAGCAATCATAAATTCAGATCCAACAATCTATATTTGAAATCAACTATTCCTAACGCAAGTGGCAAAGGACTTGGTGGTTGACACCCGATGCCCCGAGTTCGAAGCCTAATTGGTTCAGATATCTAATTAAATTTATTTCAAAATAAACGAAGTAGGTAGCATGATGTATTTCTCTCAAAAAAAAAAAAAAAAAAAAAATCTACATAGGAACACTGGTCAAGTAGATAGACAACAAATTGATATACAAATCATGTTGTTTTGTGATTGTCTTAATTTACTTTGTTCGTTCTTTCCTCTATTGAATAATTGTAACACCCTATACTTTTATTTCTTTTGTTCGGATCCCTTTCTTTTGAAAATTGAACCTTTTTAAGGGCCCTGGTGGCGGCATTTTGTACTAATTAAATTCCTAATTCTCCTTCTTTCCCACCCATATGACAACCGTTTCACTCTCTCTTTTCTCTCCCCCACGCTTCTCCTCTCTTGTGCCACACCTCTCTCCCACGCTCGCGCGACGCTCGCAGGATTCTCGTCCACCGTCATCCGTAGTTGCCGCCGCAGGCGCCCTTCTCAAGCAGCGGTCGACATCTTTGGTCCGCCGTCAACAGCATCTCATCTACGTTGTCATTTTTGTCATTTTTGTACTTGAAGAGGTTCTCTTTTCTTTCATTTTCGTCTCTTTTACTAAATCTTGAGATTATCCAACCATTTTGTTCTTGGTTACGTGCTTGTTTTTGGTATTAATCTCTTATTGATTAGAATTAAAATTATTAAAATCTGATTTGTATCAATTTAAAATTATTGTCGATTGTATTATTGTCTTCATCTTATATTCTCTATGAGATGAAATTTTGGTTTGCAATTTTATCTACAATCTGCATGTTTTTCGGAATGCGTTTTTCGGAATGCCCGCCGTATGTTGAACAAAATGCCTAAGATTAGGGAAATGTTATTTTTACTCCTAATTTTTATCTCATCTAATTATTGGTTGAAACCTTATATTTTCACGTCAGAAAATCATCTTTCCCAGCACTAGATTCTTTGTTTAATATTTAAAATTTTATTCATAATATTTTGCCAAAATCATCTTTCCCAGCACTAGATTCTTTGTTTAATATTTAAAATTTTATTCATAATATTTTGCCCTTTTGAAAACTTATGTTTTAACGTTTGAAAATCATCTTTCCCAGCACTAGAACCTTTGTTTAATATTTAAAATTTTATTCATGATATTTTGCTCTTTTGAAAAGCTTATTTCTTAGAGTTCTATTTTTTCTTGATTGATAGTTGAGGTTTCATTTAGTTCTCATTCTAAATCTTTTTCATGCTCCATTTCGATCTTTTTACAATTAGTTGTAACCGACATTATTAACTTTAGTTCTCATTCTAAATCTTTTTCATGCTCCATTTCGATCTTTTTACCATTAGTTGTAACCGACATTATTAACTTTTGTGAGCCAATCCAAATTAGTTATTTTTGTATCACTTCATTTTCAAAACTCAACCTGTTGGGGTAAAATAAATAAATAAAATAAAATTTAATAAAAAAAAAATAGGGTATGTTAAGATTGCTTGTGGCTATAAGTTTAGGTCTGGAGTTTAATCACTGTGTCGTCAACGACTTTATTTTGTCTGTTTTAATTTTTCGTGTTTGTTTTAAATGGGAGCTCGTTCCGTTTGTTGGGGCGGGAGTGGGCACTCTTCTTGTTTCGGGTATTGTATTGTGCTGGGTCCTTTTTTCTTCTTTCAGTCCTGTCCTGTACTGTTCAAATAGGATATATCCCTGTTTAATCAAAAAAATAAAAAAAAAGGAAGAAAGATTATGATGGATTCAGATTTGTCTATACATTTCAGACTTATATAAGCCCAAAATTTTTAACATATTAATAATTTGGGTCGAACAAATTTTACTGTAAATTTAAGTTTCCTTAATAGACTTAAGGATCTCATTAAAGTCCCGTTAATTTTTTTTAGTCTTTACCAAATCAGTCGAATTCTATTTTTTCTGGCCGACGGACCTTACATTATAGTCGACTTTTTGTTTAAAGATTAAATTTTAAAAATTATGTTCAAATTAAATTTTTAATTTTAAATTTTGAATTCTCAACCAAATTTTAAAATATTTCTCAACCGACTTATCCAAACTCATATTTCACTCGAAAATCAAATTTTCAACTAAATTCCAAAATATCTTTCAAATGCTATCTATACCCAAAATTGAATTTTGAATTCAAATAAAATTCCTAATCCATCAATTATCTCAAAATATCTCTCAACCGACTTATTCAAACTCATATTTCATTCGAAATTCAAGTTTCCAACCAAATTTTAAAATATCTTTCAACTAATTTATCCAAATCCTATTTATTTGAAATCCAATTTTGAAATATCTTTCAACCAATTTATTCAAATCCTATTTATTTGAAATCCAATTTTGAATCTTTGAATCCAAGCAAATTTTCTCCTTCATCCAATTTTGAATCTTTGAATCCAAGCAAATTTCTTCATTCGTTAATGGGTAATATGAGTTTTTACCGTAAATTCAAGTCCCCTTAATAAGTCATTTGTGAACACAAACTTAGACCATCTGTGAACGCAAGCTTATGAGTCTCATCAAAATTTCGGCAATTTTTTAATCGGATCCTATTTTTTTTTGCCTAGCGAGTCTTACATTATAGTCGACTTCTTATTTAAAGATTAAATTTCAAAAATTATGTTCAAATTGAATTTTGAATTTTAAATTTTGAATTTTAAATTTTAAATTTTAAATTTTAAATTTTGAATTTTAAATTTTCAACCAAATTTCAAAATATTTCTCAACCGGCTTATCCAAACTCATATTTCATTCGAAAGTCAAATTTTCAATCAAATTTCAAAATATTTTTCAAATGCTACCTGAAAATTGAATTTTGAATTCAAATAAAATCCCTTATCCATCAATTACCTCAAAATATTTCTCAATCGACTTATCCAAACTCATATTTTATTTGAAATTCAAGTTTCCAACCAAATTTCAAAATATTTTTCAACAAATTTATCCAAATCCTATTTATTTGGAATCTAATTTTGAATCTTTGAATCCAAGCAAATTTTCTCATTCGTTAATCCTATTCAATTTCGAAATTTGAACCCCTCAACACATTCAATTCCACAACATATTTAATTTTAAAATTTGAAATGTGAAATTTAAATATAACCACATTCTCTTAACATATTAAATTTTGAAATTTAAATATAACCGTTTAATTTTGAAATCTGAATGTTGAAAGTTGAATATGTTCGATTTTGAAATTTGAACATATTTTAAAATTTAAAATTCAAAATTTGAATATAACCACATTTCCTCAACATGTTAAATTTTGAAATCTGAACATAGCCGTCCAATTTTGAAATTTGAACATATTCAATTTTAATTTTTAAAATTTGAATATGTTTAATTTTAAAATTTAAACATATTTAACTTTGAAATTTGAAATTTGAAATTTCAACATATTCAATTATGAATATAACAATTTTCTCAACATATTCAAATTTGAACTGCCCATGTCAACCCCTTATTTCCTCAACAAACCCATCTTTTCCCCACGCTAATTCCTCAACTAACCCCAACAAACACATGCAACATCTCTCTCCCACTCATTGTACCAATCAATTCTGACTATTTCCCCACTATTTATAGAGAAAATAAAAAGAAGAAAAGGGAGATTTTTTTTTAAAAAAAAACAATCCAACATTCCACCACAAAAAAATATAACCCAACATGGCACCACAAAAAAATATAACCTCAGATTTCAGCACATCGTATATTTCCAATTCCCACATCTTTGATTTCCTCGCCACCTCCGATCATACCCTCCCAGGTAAAAAATAAAATAAAATAAAATAAAATAAAATAAAATAAAATTATGTCAGCCGTAACCCTCAACATCACCATCCTCGCCGTTACCTCGTCATCCTAGTTAACCACCCCAATCCTATGTTGATAACTTCGATGGAAGAGGGGAGGAGGATCATTGATCATTCGTTTGTTTAACCACCCCAATCCTATGTTGATGACTTCGATGGCCTATGTTGATGACTTCGATGGAAGAGGGGAGGAGGATCATTGATCATCCGTTTCTTTAACCACCCCAATCCTATGTTGACGACTTCGATGGAAGAGGGGAGGATCATCCGTTTCTTTAACCACCAGAATCCTATGTCGACGACTTCGATGTTGACGACTTCGATGTTGACGACTTCGATGGAAGAGGGGAGAAGGATCATTGATCATCCGTTTCTTCGGACCACCCCGTTCGAAGCTGTTAATCTCCACGATTGCCCCAGCTAGCGTCTTTATCAACTTCGGACCACCCCATTCGAAGCCGTCAATTTCCACGATTGCCCCAGCTAGCGTCTATATCACCAACCATCCAATCCCAATCCCATGTTGACTCTTTCGATGGAAAAGGGGAGTCCGTTTTTTCGGACCTCTCCACCCATTCGAAGCCGTCAATCAAGGGTCGAAGCCGCCAATCAAGGGAATAGGTAGTTTACACCACAATTGACCCCAGCTAGCATTCTCATCAACATCGCCACCCAATCCCATGCTGAACTCTTCGATGGAAGAGGGGATGACCTCCGTTTCTTCGATGTTGACGACTTCGATGTTGACGACTTCGATGGAAGAGGGGAGAAGGATCATTGATCATCCGTTTCTTCGGACCACCCCGTTCGAAGCTGTTAATCTCCACGATTGCCCCAGCTAGCGTCTTTATCAACTTCGGACCACCCCATTCGAAGCCGTCAATCTCCACGATTGCCCCAGCTAGCGTCTATATCACCAACCATCCAATCCCAATCCCATGTTGACTCTTTCGATGGAAAAGGGGAGTCCGTTTTTTCGGACCTCTCCACCCATTCGAAGCCGTCAATCAAGGGTCGAAGCCGTCAATCAAGGGAATAGGTAGTTTACACCACAATTGACCCCAGCTAGCATTCTCATCAACATCGCCACCCAATCCCATGCTGAACTCTTCGATGGAAGAGGGGATGACCTCCGTTTCTTCGGACCTCTCCACCCCATTCAAAGCCGTTAATCCGTTTCTTCGGACCTCTCCACCCCATTCAAAGCGGAATAGGTGGTTCACACCACGTTATCATCAATATCGCCAACTCCTATATATTAACGGCTTTCGATGGAAGATGGGAAGAGTATCAATGATCCTCCGTTTCTTCGGACCTCTCCATTCCATTCGAAGTCGCTAATTAATGGTGTCGCTAATTAATGGAGCCAGCACCGCACCAAAAAAAATAAAAAATAATAAGAAAAAAAAGCATGGCAGAAGTTTTCTCGTTCCAAGCCGGTTCAGCCTCATTTCAAGCCAGTTCAGGTTCGTTCCAAGCCGGTTCAGGTTCGTTCCAAGCCGGTTCGGATGATTTATTCGGACACCCGGATTTAGATTCAATCAAAATGAGAATTTCTTCGGAGCCAAAATTATTTTAAAAATAAAATAACGGAAATTTCTTCGAACCCCAAATTATTTTAAAAATGAGATTTCTTCGGACCCTTCGGACTCAAATTATTTTAAAAAGAAGATTTCTTCGGACTCCAAATCAAAGTAAAATAATCGAAATTTCTTCGGACCCAAAATATTTTAAAAATAGGATTTCTTCGGACTCCAAATCAAAATAAAATAACAGGAATTTCTTCATATCCCAAATTATTTAAAAATCATATCCCAAATTATTTAAAAAAAAAAAAAATTCTTCGGACCCCAAGATAAGATTAGAAAAAAAATTTCGAATTTTTTTCGGACCCCAAATCAAGTAAAATAAAAGGGATATCGAAATAAGTGAAAATTTCTTTGAATTCAGAGTCAATTACAAACAAAATTTAAATGAGCCCTAATCAACTTGGAGCCCAAGTACAATTCAAAGAGGCCTAATAAATGAATTCAATCATTTATTAAATAAGGCTCACTCCATACACAAGCCTCAAATTTATCCATATAAAAAAGGCCAGTCCACATACGAGCGGCGAATCCAGTCCACATACGGGCCCCGAATCCAGTCCACATACGGGTCCCGAATCTAGTCCATATATAATATAGGCCCAGTCCACATACGGGCCCGGAATCCAGTCCACATATAATATAGGCCCAGTCCATATACGGGTCCTGAATCCAGTCCACAAATAATATAGGCCCAGTCCACATACGGGTCCCAAATCCAGTCCATATATAACATAGGCCCAGCCCACATACTGCCCTAAATCCAGTCCACATATAATATAGGCCCAGTCCACATACGGGCCCCGAATCCAGTTTACTTGCAAATAAAATCCAAAATCCATTCGATCCACAACCCATTCCAACCCACAAATAAAATCCAAAACACATTCGATCCACAAATAAAACCCAAAACCTAATCCAATCCATAAATAAAGCCCAAGATCTATTCAATCTCATCGCCTTAACACATATAATTAAGGCAAAACTATATCCAAACTGACTAGATTCTAAATCATATACTTAGAATTTAGCCAAATCCAATTCGATCGAGTTTTAACACATATACTTAGAATTCATTCAAATCAACCCAACTAATCCTAATACATATACTTAGGGTCTAATCAACCTTTTACTCTAGCACATATATATAGAATGGAAATCGAATCAACTCAACTGATCCTAATACATATACTTAGGGTTAATCGACCTTTTGCTCTAGCACACATATTTAGAGTGAAAGCTCAATCAAATTTGACGAATCCTAATACTTATACTTAGGGTTTAGTCAAATTCTCACTCTAGCACATATAACTAGATTGAAGAATATATCAAACTCGGCCAATTCTGATACATACAGGACTTATCCACCTTCTACTTTTGAGTAGCATCAAATTCGGCCCACCTCAATACATATCCTTGGGGTTTGGTCATATCTTCACTTTGGAACATACGCCAAATGTGGAATCAAATATAATCGGACTCTAAAACATATACTTAGAGCCAATTGAACCCAATTAAACTCTAGCACATATAATTAGAGTTTAATGTCGACTAGTCCTCAACACATATGTCTGGGATCTAGTCAATTTCAAATCCAGCTAAATCCTAACACATATACTTAGGATTTAATCAATCATTAGGATACGATTTATTCTATTCTTCTCACAAAGGTCTTTTAATCGAATGTGTCCCAATCTCAAGGGAGTAATTAACGATAGATGCTTACGTCTATTGGAAGTCATGGATCCGCAATACCTGATACCCACATATACCCATCCATATATAAATATTTATTTGAATCTTGAATACTATCCCACGGAAACCCGAAAAATATGAACCGTGCGAGATGAGTTATTCAAGATCACAGACACAACCGGAAACTAATAAGTTTGTGATTGTTAATTCCGTACTTTGAGCTTGTGATGTTTATTGCTTATTATTTTAGGTTCCATTCATTAATTAGATTGATATTTTGTGTATTATGTTTATTTTGTATTTTATTCTTTTAGTAGCTTGTGGATAATCGTAATTTTTAATTTAGACTCTAGTGATTGACTCTCTATGCAATTTTTTATTAGATAGCTTCTTAGCTTAGAAGCAACTTTGAAGGTAAGCTCTTGGATGTCCATTAGTTTTTTCGCAATAAAGTATAGAAAAATATTCTGATTATAAGAAAGTTTAGATTTTCTAGATTTTAAAACTAAGAATTAAACGTATTATTATACACTTCTGAAAAAAGAGTTTTAACTTTGATTAACACATTATTTTAGTAAATGATTTTTGAAATTTGATAAGTTGTTATGTAAATTAGTAGCTGGTTAAGTATTTTAAATTATAATATTTCTTGATATTTTATTATACAAATGCTGGTCATGTCGATGTATACTCTGTTATAGAAGCTAGCTTCGACTCTATATTACGTCTTCGGGTGCCTACGCCTACCAGCACTTTTGTTATGTATTTGCGTTTTTAAGCACCTTTGTTCTGTATATACACTTTAGGTACCGAAACTTTTTTGGCGAGTAAAAGCAGGTCCGAATGAACGCTAGACGTAGTCGTTGTTTGAGTTATTTTCGTTTGTTTTTATGTCTGGTGTAGTTAAATGTGATTAATTAGACTTCGTAAACTGCAATCTAGTTTATTTACTTTCGTTTTGTTGTTTTTTTATGTACCTCGTATTTTTGTTATTTGTAGTATCTGCTGAACCAAGGTTTTCTTAAGTATTTCGTTGTAGACCTTTTGTTTTGCAGTTGTGAAATTTAATTTGTTCCTGCTCAAAATTTTGTTGTTAGTCTCATGTTTCTGATTATTTGGATTCGATAGTTTTCCTTATGATTATCGTTGTGACTGTTTTATATTTGGTTCTATAGTCTTGCGTACGACCTCGGATTCGGAACGTGACAATAATATTTTCATGATCTCGCATCGGTCTACTATTGGTTTTAAAATTTATGTTCAAATTTGTCCCTAATTGGATGAGTTTTGTCCCGTAGCTATTATCATCCAATTATATATTAATATCTACGAAACGAAATTGGAATCTCCAACAATATTTACTTATTCTTCGTACCACAACGGTGGAACAGTTTACAAGTTCTATAAAAACTAATGCAATTAACAAATAGAATTTTCAACCACAATTCACAAAATCACAAAATCAGTGACTTATTTTAAAAAACTTTTTACCAAAAAAAAAAGAAAAAAAAAAAAAAAAAAGGGTAAGAACAAGAACATGAGCTAATTACAAAAGCAAATTATTATGAATTGCACAAAAATGCACATAATTCCTGAATTTACTAGGAATACCTACAAAAATCCCAAAAGAAAACAAACTCGAAACTTCTTTGTTACGATCACTCCATCAGCAGGAATAAAAATAATATATATATATATATATATAAAAAAACCCTAAGAAACGGAGGGGAAAAATAAAATATATATATATATATATATATATATATATATATAAACCCTAAGAAACGGAGGGGAAAATGGTGTGGTGCTTCAAAGAGCGGGAGAGTAGGGTTGGTAGAAGAAGAGTAAATTACACCCTAATCCCTGGACTTTTAGCAATATTCTTATTTTAGTCTTCAAACTTTTAGATAATTTCATTCGTTCATACAAAAATAAATAAATAAAAATCAAAATCTGGTAGATTTAGTTAATTTATCAAGCAACATCAAAATCTGCTCAGTCAATAACATCATCTAAAAATGAAACCCGGTTCGAGTGGTTTAAAAAAAAATTATACCGAAATAATTTTGATGACGAAGAAAAATATTAGATTCTTAGTATTTTCGTTTTTCTTCTCAAGCAGTTTAAGGATCCATATCCATCTGGTATATATATATATATATATATAATTTTTTTCGAGAGAGAAAGATAATATGTTATCCGTTTTGTTTATTTTGAAATAAATTTAACTGAAAATATGAAACAACTAGACTTCGAACTCGAAACCTCGTATATCAATCACCAAATTTTTTACCATTTGTGCTAGAAACGATCGATTATCTTGTATATCTTTTAAAACCCATTCCACAGCATTGTAGAATCATTAGATTTAAACATTCCTAATTTATCATCGAGCACGCACATAAACAATGAATACATCAGTTCTCCATCAATCTCATACTTTTGATTTAAAATTTGATTTAAAATTTTAATTTCGATGTATAAAAGAAGGAACAAAAATCTGATAACCAGTAGAATCGAATATGAAAGGGAAGGACAAAAAGAGCTAAAGATCAGCTGCATGAATGTGAATGGCAGCAAAATAAAAGCAGGGACTAAAGTGAAGTGCCTTCAAAATTTTAGAAAGTAAAATATCAAAGTTTTAAGTTTAGGACCTGGTGAGACAATTTACCTGTAACAGTTATTTTAATATATGTGAAAACATTTCCATCAGGAATAGTAGATTGGACTTTGTTTGCATGATAGCTACGATTAATGGTATTTAATCAGCAGATGGGGTTGTATAAATCAAGCTAATGCCTCATTTAGTCTCATTAAAAATAAAAATTTTCAATCTAATATTTTTTTCAAAATAATTTCTAATCTAACCTCATTTGAATGAATTAAATAATAATAATAATAATATTATTTGAATTTATGTGATAATTAGGTGGAAATTTTTTTTTTCTTTCTCTCTCCTTCCCCACTTTCCAAATAATTTAATAACACTTATTAATTTATTTTTTTATTATTATTATTTAATTAAAATATAAAATTGATATTATTAAGCATCTGATCAAACTATACATTTAAAAATAAAATTTAAAATTACTAAAAACAAATATAATACAAAATAATATAATTATACACTATATATAAATAAATATAATAATAATATTATTATTATTAGAATAGGGCTTATATACTTTCAAAAGCACAAACTCAAATATGCTTGTAAATTTTTTATCATTAAATTTGTATTGAGATTTGTATTATTTACTTTTTCTTTCTCTCTCCTTAGTTGACTTTATAATAACACTAATTTTAATACAAATCTAATAATAAAAAATTCACAAGCATAATTTGGCTTGTGATTTTGAAATTATATAAGCTCTACTCATATTATTATTATTATTATTATTATATGATTAAATATTTAATATGACTACACACGAAATATAATATTAACATGACTAAAAATAATATAACTATATATATTTAACATAATTTATTATTCTATAATTATGATATAATTATGTGGACAAGGCGGATTGGTTGACTAAAGGAGGAGAGAGTGACAAAGAAAGTTGGTTGACTAAAGGAGGAGAGAATGACAAAGAAAGGCTCCTAGCAATTAGACTACATCCAGTTTCACAGTTTCAGGCCTCATCCCAGTGTCATCCCCGACTCCGGCTGCGAGAGAGAGAGAGAGAGAGAGAGAGAGAGAGAGATGTCAGAACATGCTTTAGTTTCCCACATAGTGAACAAAATAGGTGACCTGTTCACCCAAGAAATTCCTCTAATTTGGAAGGTTGCAGACGATATTGAATCACTGAAACAAGAGCTGCAGGCACTCGAGATCTTCCTCAACAACATGGACTACAAGCAGAGACAAGACGCGGCCACAAAGAATTGGTTGAGCTCTGTTAGAGACGTAGCATATGAAGCAGAGGACTTGATTGATACCTATTCGCTTGAAAAGAGGTACGCTCCTGCCACTAGAATATTTTATTCTTATTCAGTGCAGAAAGAAATCAAACAGTTAAAATCCAAGATCCGCGAGATTGTCGAACGTAGAACAATATACGTTCCTAACTTGCACGAGCAAAGAAGCGAAGGAAGCTATAGTGGAAGCAGCAGCGGCGCAGCTGCAGATCAAAGTCCTTTGCATCCATGGAGACGGTCATTTCCACACCTCGGTGATGATGTGATCGTCGGTTTCGACCATGATGCTAATCTTATAGTGGAAAGGTTGCTTCACTCCGAGAAACGTCAACAGGTTGTAGCCATCACTGGGATGGGTGGTGCAGGCAAAACCACCCTAGTAGCTATGGTTTATAATTTAGTTTCTAGAGTTCCTATAAGAGGTCGCGCCTGCTTTACCCGACTTAAAGAAATGGATCCCAGGGGTGAACTTCAAAACCACTTTGATGTTTGTGCTTGGGTGCCTGTTCATCAAGATCCTGACATTATGGACCTTTTGTTGATCATGATTGACCAACTATGCTTAGGTGAATCTGCGGACAATAAGAACTATGAAAATAATCAACCTAACAGGAGATGGAAGGTCCAGCGCTTAAAGGAGAGGCTATATTGGTTTTTGAAACAGAAGAGATACCTAATAGTGTTGGATGATATCTGGAGGAAAGAAGTATGGAATCAATTAAAACCAGCTCTTCCAAATTCAGGCAATGGAAGTAGAATAATAGTAACAACTCGATTCAAGGATGTTGCCATTTATCATAACCCAGATTCTGAACCCTACGAAATGAAGCCCTTAAACGAGGATGATAGTTGGCGACTTTTCCTTACAAAAGTATTCCCACAATTAACTCTGCACGACCAACCTATGTGCCCAAGAGGACTCGACAACATGGGGCGTCAGCTCTGTAGGAAATGTGCTGGTTTGCCTCTTGCTTTGGTGGTACTGGGAGGTCTTGTTTCGACAAAACTGAAGCATCCTTTGGCGTGGTCGAAATTGCTTGATAATATGAACTGGGATTCCACAGATGATGGTAGGCGATGCTTAGAAATTCTTGCTTTGAGCTACTACGACTTGCCTTACCACATAAAATTTTGTTTTCTTTACTTGGGAGCTTTCCAACAAGGTTCTGAAATCAGTGCCTCAAAATTAATAAAGTTGTGGATTGGAGATGATCTGATACCCAAAGAAGAAGGTATAACACTAGAGGGTGCTGCAAACAACTACTTGGAGGAGTTGGCACAAAGGTGCCTGGTTGAAATAGTGAAGCGAGGACCTGATATGAATATAAAAAAGATAAGAGTCCACGACCTCCTGGATGAGCTAGCAAAGTCCGAAGCAAAAGAGAGTCGATTCCTTCGGGTAAAAAATCTAACTACTATTGAAGAGGAGTCAAAGCCCCAAGAGATAGCTTCTCGTCGTATGGCGCTTCATCAAAACTCCGGCGTATTAACAGGAATTTTCGATGAAAAATTAAGAGCTCTGTTAGCTTTCTCCGCAAGCAGAATCACTCAAACCTCTAGTAACAATAGGAACAGATGGTTCCAAAAGTGGCTAATAAATTACTACAAGTTTTTTCGAAACATTAGTCAGACTGATATGAGAATGGAATTCCTCAAAGTGCTCGAACTTGATGGATTTACAAAAAACAGCATTCCTGACCTTCATATTAAAGATATGACTAGATTAAGATACCTGGGATTGAGAAATACCAATTTTTTGAGGTTACCATTTTCTGGAGGGATCCCTCCACATCTGCAGACTCTAGACATAAGAGGTACATTTATCACAATGTTGCCATCTGAAGTTTGGACGCTTTCAAAGCTTCGCCACCTATACTTGAACTCAATGAATTTGCTGGATTCACAAGTCTTGAGAAACATGCAAACTCTTTCAGAAGCTGCTTCTACAAAAAGTATCAAGATGACTTGCATGCCATTGCATAATCTCCAAACCCTTAAAATTTATGCTGATCGCGATACTCAAAAAACTACAGATAACACATTGGTTGGGTATCTTAAGTTGTTGAGTAGCCTGAACTCTCTAACATTACGAGCCAAGGAGATCCCTCAAGAGATTTTTACAGCAACATCAACTCATGCACAGTTACATAAGTTGAAATTAGATGGAATATTACAGCCCGAAGAACTCTGCAGTATCAAATGTTTCGCACCTAACATCACCGAGCTCACATTGTCTTGCTCAAACTTGAAAGGAGAGCCGACACAAACACTAGGGCAGCTAGAAAACCTCAGGATTCTCAAATTGACAGATAATGCTTGCCAATGTCGAGAGATTTCATGTTCGCCAGGCAGCTTCCCTAATTTATCTTACCTTAAGCTCAGCAACCTATCTCATCTAGCATTGCTCAACATGGAGCACGGATCCTTTTCAAATCTTATGCACTTGTCTATCCATTCTTGCATCAATCTGCATGTGGTTCCGAATGGTCTGAATCACATCACCACCTTACAAGTTCTAAAATGTAAAAAGATGCCCTCTAGTTTCGTTGAGGAGATTAATGCCTGGCGCAGGACACATCCTGTAAGAGTCATCATCCAAGACTGCTAGCCACCGCAAGATCTTTCTCCAACAGCCTAAACATATTGGTAATTTGTCTTCCTACATTTGTCCTCTTTCTCTTCTTCAGAAAGCTTCAGTTAAAATCAACTTGTAGGTTGAAAACCAGCTATTTATCACATGTCAGATATTGCTTTTTTATTGTACCCTTATTGTAGAAACTCAGTTGGGCATATATTGCATAGATCAGGATCACCCTATACTCATTCAGATTCTGGTTTAAGCAGAAGTATAATCCTAAATTCAGATCCGACAATCTATATTCAAACACTAGTATAGTAAATAGACAACATATTGATGTACGAACAATGCTATTTTGTGGAGTCTTAATTACTTTGTTCTATGTAATTCATTGACATATTATGAATCTACTAACTTCCAACTATATTACTAATGTTTACAATATTGTCCATATGTTCTATATTCAGCATTAATTCCTTCCTATACTGAATAATATTTTCAGGATCAAAACATTTATGCCCAAATCTGACCCTCATTGGATGAGTTTTGTCCCATAGCTATTAATTTACTACAGTGGTACACAAAAATTTGTATATAAAACAATGTTAATTGTACCATTATCATCCAACTATATATTAATATCTATGAAACCAAATTTAAATCTCCAACAAGATTTACTTATTCACACTCATCGAGATCTGTTTCTTGGAACAGTTCACAAGTTCATAAAGAGATTTAAGCGTATTAACAACTAGAATTTTCAACTATAATTCACAAAATCGCAAAATAATAATCTCTTTTTGAATACTCGAATTCACAAAATCACATAATCAGAGACCAATTCGAAAAACGCTATTTACCAAAAACCAAAAAAAAAAAACAAAAATAAATAAAAAGGCAAGATTAAGAACAGAAACCAATTACAATTCCAGAACCAATGACCAATTAATTGCCCCAAAATGCACTTAATCTATGAATTTACAAGAATTGCCTAGAAAAATCCGTAAAAAAAAAACCCTAAACCTTTTTGTTCCAATCACTCCATCAGCAGGAAAAAAAAAAAAAAAAAAAATTTAAAAAAACCTAAAATGGGAAGCTACTGGCCAAGAGGAAGAGGGAACTGCGAGAAAAGGTGGAGGAATTAAAATAGAAGATCACCTAGGAGACGATGAAAACTCGCCTAGGGTTTCGAGAGCTTCACGTCGGGAGATGTGGGCGCGATAACTCCGCCATTTTCGCAGAGACGAAGCAGAGAGAGAGAGAGAGAGAGAGAGAGAGAGAGAGGGAACGGGCAAATGGAGCAGGTGCTTCAAAGAATGAGAAGGTGGGGTAATGGGGTTGGAGATTACTGTTGTCAATGAGTAGGGATACCCGAATGCGAGTCCGAATCCGAACTCGAAATCCGAACCTGAGTGGACCGAATTTAGTTATACGAATATAAGAATATAATAAATAAAGGATTAATTTCAAACAATGTAAGCAAACCAATCGAATAAGAAATACATTTCTATAAAATTTAATTTTTCATATTTATTTTTTAAAAAATTTTAAATTGTTTATATATATATTTCTCCATATCAGTAAAAAAATATAATTACCATAAATAAAATATTTAATCTTGATTAAAAAATAAAATAAATTTATTTTTTTATCTTTTTAGATATCATATTTAATTACAGATATATTATTTAATAACTGAAACTTTGAATTAATATATTTTCAAAAGCAAAATTAACATTTCACTTATATTATGTGAAATAATAAATATAAAACTAGCAGTGACAAATCAAATATATATATATATATAAATAACATAAAAATTTTTAAAAAATAAATATAAAAAATTAAATTTTATAGAAATATAAAATTTACAAATGTATCTACTATTCGATATATTTATAACAAGCTGTATAAAATTAGCCCATGTATGAAATTAACTCATAAATAAGAATCTGAAGAAAGGAATCCAATCTACACTCAAATTGAATTATATGATATAATATATAATATTATATTCAAACTTGTATTTTAAAATTTTAGCTATTAATATAATATATTTTAAAATATAATAAAAAAATAATTATTTTCGATTTAGATTCTGATTCTGAATTATATGGATTTACAGGAGGACCAAAATAAAATACTAACAGAGAACTGATCTTGAATTATATAGAATAAAGTGGTGGGATATAAAATTCATACTTCAGTTGTATTCTATACCATTTACAACAACACCTACATATCATAAATTAGGAATTTTAGATATTTTTTAAAGTCAAATAAAAATCCTTCCTCGACCATACAAGTAAAAATTTGAAAGGGCCATCAAAATAATAAAATATTGAAACAGGAAATCTCTTGACATTGGCAAGCATTATCTGTCAATTTGAGAATCCTGAGGTTTTCTAGCTACCCTAGTATTCGTCTTGGCTCTCCCTTCAAGTTTGAGCGAGACAATGTGAGCTCGATGATGTGAGGTGCGAAACTTTTGATACCGCAGAGTTTATCGGGCTGCAATTTTTCATCTAATTTCAACTTATTTAACTTTGCATGAGTTGATGTTGCTGTAAAAATCTCTTGAGGAATCTCCCTGGCTCGTAATGTTAGAGAATTCAGACTACTCAACAACTTAAGATAGCCAGCCAATTTGTTGTCCGTAGTATCTGGAGCTTCGCAATCATCTTCGATTTTAAGGGTTTGAAGATTATGCAATGGCATGCAAGACATCCTTATACTTTTTGCAGAAGCAGCTTCTGAAAGAGTTTTTTGCATGTTTCTCAATGCTTGTGAGTCCAGCAAACTCATTGAATTCAAGTATAAGTGGCGAAGCTCTAAAAGCGTCCAAACTTGAGATGGCAACTCTGTGATAATTGTACCTCTTATATCTAGAGTCTGCAAATGTGGAGGGATCACTCCGGAAAATGGTAACGTCTCAAAATTAGTATTTCTCAATCCCAGGTATCTTAATCTAGTCATATCTTTTATAGGAAAATGACAAATGCTTTTTGGTTTCAATCCATCTAGTTCGAGCACTCTGAGGAATTCCATGCTTGTCTTAGGCTGATAAATGAATGGATAGAGTTTGATAAAATTTGATAACCACTTTTGGATCCATCCTTTACTATTAGTAAAGATTTGGTTTATTCTGCTTGCGGGGAAAACTAAAAGAGCTCTTGATTTTTCACACGAAATTTGAGGTAATCTCGCGGAGCTTTGATGAAGCGCCATACGACGAGCAGCTATCTCTTGAGGCTTTGACATCTCCTCAGTAGTAGTTAGATTTTTTACCTGAAGGAATCTACTCTCTCTTGCTTCGGACTTTGCTAGCTCACCCAAGAGGTCGGGAACTCTTATCTTTTTTATACTCATACTAGCTCCTCGCTTCACTATTTCAATCAGATACCTTTGTGCCAACTCCTCCAAGTAGTTGGTTGCAGTATCCTCTAGTGTTATACCTTCTTCTTTGGGTATGAGATCATCTCCAATCCACAACTTCGTCAATTTTGAGACACTAATTTGATAACATTGTGGGAAAGCTCCCAAGTAAAGAAAATAAAATTTTATGTTGTAAGGCAAGTTGTAGTAGCTCAAAGCAAGAATTTCTAAGCATAGCCTTCCATCATCTGTGGAATCCTAGTTCATATTATCGAGCAATTTCGACCACCAAAGGATGCTTCAGTTTTATCGAAACAAGACCTCCCAGTACCACCAGAGCAAGAGGCAAACCAGCACATTTCCTACAGAGCTGACGCCCCACGTTGTTGAGTCCTCTTGGGCACATAGGTTGATCGTGCGGAGTTAATTGTGGAAACACTTTTGTAAGGAAAAGTCGCCAACTATCATCCTCGTTTAAGGGCTTCATTTCGTAGGGTTCAGAACCTGGGTCATGATAAATGACAACATCCTTGAATCGGGTTGTTACTATTATTCTACTCCCATTTTCAGGATCCGGAAGAGCTTCCTTAAAATGATACAACAGTTCTTTCCTCCAAACATCATCCAACACTATTAGGTATCTCTTCTGCTTCAAAAATCTATATAGGTTCTCCTTTAATCCCTGGACCTTCCTTTCCCAAGAATAAAACGGCACGTCTGTCAGAGTGTTCATAGGCTCAGCAATGCCTAGTTGATCCATCATGATCAACATAAGGTACATAACGTTAGGATCTTGATGAACAGGCACCCAAGCACAAACATCAAAGTGGTTTTGAAGTTCACCCCTGGGATCCATTTCTTTGAGTCGGGTAAAGCAGGCGCGACCACTTACAGGAACTTTAGAAACTAAATTATAAGCTGCTAGGGTGGTTTTGCCTGCACCACCCATCCCAGTGATGGCTACAACCTGTCGATGTTTCTCGGATTGAAGCAACCTGTCCACTATAAGATTAGCATCATGTTCGAAACCAACGATCACATCATCACCCAAGTGTGGAAATGACCGTCTCCATGGATGCAAACGACTTTGTTCTGCAGCTGCGCCGCTGCTGCTTCCTTCGCTTCTTCGCTCGTGCAAGTTAGAAACGTATATAGTTCTACGTTCGACAACCTCGCGGATCTTGGATTTTAACTGTTCGATTTCTTTCTGCACCAAATAAGAATAGAATATTCTAGTGGCGGGAGCATACCTCTTTTCGAGCGAATAGGTATCGATCGAGTCCTCTGCTTCGTATGCTACGTCTCTAACGGAGCTCAACCAATTCTTTGTGGCCGCGCCTTGTCTCGGCTTGTAGTCCATGTTGTTGAGGAAGATCTCAAGTGCCTGTAGTCCATGTTGTTAGATTAATACTTCATAATGCAACAGTAAAAACACATAGGCACAAAACTAACATCAAAAGCAGCAAGCATTTAAGAGTGAGGGGATCTCACTTGGGATGCGATTTGACTGCTAGATTTGAAACTTCGATCACAGCTTGAATCTTCCTCCGAAGCAGAAACGAGTCATTCTGAAATCTCATGTAACTGAAATGAAGCAGTAGAGCATTCAAGTCCAGTAAGCAAGAAATTTCTGAAGAGTTTGTCTAAATTCTCAAATGGTAGTAGTGTAGTCAAATGTAAGCAGATTGGACAATCTTTCTTGCAATGTATTTCCCCAAGAAATCAAACCCATGGCAGTATAAAGCTTCGATCTCCGCCCGACGTCCCACCTCGACCATCAATCTCAGTTCATTTCTGTAAGCATCCTTCAACCAGAGAACATATAATTTATAAGTGATTTCAGATTGCTCTCCAAATTAGCTACAAATAAATTCGGAAATTAAGAATTAGCTAGTTCTCACCCAACTGACCCTAAATTTTGAAGAATTCGGTAAACTGAATGAATATTATGAGTACGATAATATATTAACATGACCTCAGAATTGGAAAGAGTGCTCAGATTAAACACAAGACGCATGCAGAAGTAAAATGAGATCACACTGTTGTTATGGACTGGCATTTAATTCAAAGACAACAGTGGTAATCTGCCTTGTTAGACCTGCGAATAGTAATTCCTAACCTCGGGTTTGTTTAAGAAATAATTAATTGCATACCTGCAACATCTTAGATGACAATAGACTTTTAGCTATTTGAAGATCACGTGGTTTAAGCTCGAGCAACGACTCTTCAGGGATAAGATGCAGATCATCTCCTCGAATTCCAAGCCATTTAACATTGCAAGCTGAAAGAGAGATGAACAGAAAACACACATTTTGGTTTTGATTTCTGCAATTAGATCCATGAAGTTTGTGTTGTGTAGAAATTATGGTATTCTCATATTCTGCCATTGATTAATGACAGTATCAGCATCGTCGACGACAAAATTGAGACCTTGGAATTAAATTAAGGTGGTCATCTAATTTCCTACTGTAGATTAATTGAAGGGCTCTTGAGAATTCGAACATGCTTGAGCAAGATATTGGGAGGTACCGTATCTATAAGACTCCAGGCCCATATTAATGCTTCCATACTTGTAGGTACAGAGAATAGCAAGCCCAGCAGGATTCCTGCAAAAAACTTGTATGTAACAGGTTCAACTGTCTGATATACAGAACAGGCCTGAGTTCTAGAAGCTTCACCAGTCAACCAAGCCAAAGATTGGCATTTCCGGAAACGTCTGGGTTAATCGATGCAAGATAAACCTGTTTTAGATAATTGAAAACCACTTTTGGTTAGTAACGGACCAAATAATGGGTCAGAAAATAACTTTAAAAGAGTGGCAGGAGTGGTAATCTCCACCGAAACATATATCTATACTAATATTGAGTGTATGCATATATTTGCGCCTATATAGAAGTATGATTTTTCTTTTTTTTTGTGTGTGTACCTATTCACATATGAATGTATGTAGGTCATTATTGCACCAGTAGGCCTCAAACAAACAGATTCAATTAAGTGTTTCGCATACGAGTTCCTTCTCTACCTTGCACTACTTTTTCATATACTCAATAAGCATCCAAAGCATTTTGATTTTAGTAACAGTGTAGTGTGGTCTTAAAGAAAACATTCCAGGGGACATTAAGAACAATTTAAGGCAATAAAGGTAAAACCATCCAATACCAACAAATAATAATACTACCTAGCCAGCAAAGCAGTGAACCTCCCGAGGAAAGGAAATGATAATGATGCTAGTTAATTTTTCTTATTTTTCTTTCCTTTTTCAAGTGAATTTATAATGCTAATGGTTAATGAGGTACCAAGAAAATAAATGGTACTAACCAAGGTTTCAAATGTCTAAAATTCTAGGTGGTAATGCAGAAATGCGGAGAAAGTGATAAGCGTGGGGAAAAAGTATAAATTATTATATGATTTTCTAAAAGAAGAAATCTTACTTTGGCAAAGAAAGGGTTAAGTGTAACAATAAAAATTTGTTTTAGCAGTGTGAAACCTTTAAAACTACTATGAGATCTCAAGGGATCTGGGAAAGGTAATAGAACTAAGTTTGATAATACCTCGTTGCCATATCAGGATACCCTTTAGCTGTGATCAGAATACAAGGTATCTGATTGAATAAGTGGTCTTCAGCCAGCCTCTGAAAGATAGCATCCTAGTTTAAGCAAAATACCAAATTAGCTGGAAAGGTACCCAAACACGCACGCACACACACAAATAATAATACTGTATACTTTCTCCACTATGATGATATATCGAGCATCTGAATTGAAAACTACTTTGCTCAGCAAGTTCATGTCTCCAGTTATAGCATGTCCTGCCGGTCCAAGTGTAGAGCAATCGATGTCTTCTTGTCCCGGTTCCTGAGACAATAGTTTCTCATTTAGAACACTTTTTCCTTTCTGTTCTTACTGAGAAAACACATTACAACAAATTGGCGATAAATGAATTAGAGGGAGCAAACACAGAGCACCTGAAACACCAGGCGTCCGATAATAGCACCTCTGCTCGATGCAATCACTCCTAGACTTTGCCGAGTACAACGAAGCAATGAAACAACATCTGCCAAAAAAGATCAGCCACACAGTTTGATCACTAACTAACCCCATATACTAGCCAAATAAGCTTCCAAAAGGATGGAGGAACTAGGCGACCTTGGAGTGTTGCATTAACCTGATGTTGAGACGTGAAGTATTCAGGTGAGTCGGAGATGAGCTTATAGAAGAGCTCGCGCTGGGTGACTAGCTTTCCCTCACCTAGAATCAGAAAGCACAATTGCATGACCTTCCAGACTGCAAAAGATGCAATCTACATCAAAAAACCAAATCAAACACAAGAGGACAGAAAGGAACAATGATATCAAAAGAAGGCTCTAAGAGTATATAATGTACCTCTAACAAAGGCCTTCGCATCATTCGCTCTCATCAAAGACCTTCTGCAGAAGTTATAGGAGAGAAAGATAGAGGAAACATCACTAAAAAACCCGCTACGTAGCCCACAGTTATCAGATCTTCGGTTGATCTATCATGTTAAAGGAGCTATAAGGGAGGGCACAATGCATCATAACAGGAACAGAATAACTGCCAAGTTATATCATTGCAGACCAAGACATCAAACTAGAATCAATATCAAGCAAGAAAACAAGTTAAATAATCATTTCAGCGAGGAGTATACTGTAAATTTCAGGTCGGGTACCACAAATGAAAAAAAAAATAATTAATTGTTGGTATGTCTACAAAATTTATACAGAACGTTAAAAATGCAAAATCCAGTCAATGGCTATAGTAATTAAAGAGAAACAACATGAATAACCCTAACAAATAGTGAACATGTGGGTTTTAACATATATTAACATGAATGCAATAATTCATCATAACACTTAGGCTTTGTTTGGATGTCAGAATACATTATCCAATGACAACTTAACTAGTATTAGAATTTTTATGTGTGATTAGGGGTAAGGAGTTTAATTTTTGCTTCTTGAAAGATCAAGACATCCATGATTTAGTAGGATAGTATATTTCACCTATGAGAAATGACATATCTTATTCCAAAAAAATGATTTGAAGGCTGAATATAGCATTCCATTCTAGACATTTGATCGCACTCTATATCTAGCAAATACTGCATTCTTCTCTAGTAAATCAAAGAGATATACCAAATAAGATGTTCATGCATCCAAATATAGCTGATTATGTATGATATATAGCTTAGCATGTCAAAATTCAAATCTTTTCTATCACTCTTAACTATAACCACATGCAGTTCCACCTGTAACTGTAAGTTCCGTTGTATATAGCAAACATGAGATTAGGAAGGTCTGATTCTCCTTCTACTAAGATCTTACTCCCAAGGGATCAAAATCATTCAAAATACAGTAAATACCAAATCATACAACTAGAAGAATAAAAACTTCGCCGCTTGGCAAGAGATGGAGAGACCAGAGGGAGATTGGAGACGGCGGGGGTCGGGGACGAGAGGGCCTTGAGGAAATTGAGCACGGCGACCTCGATCCTCGCTCGGACCTGCATTGAGAATTGTAGAATCCGAAATGATAATTTCAAAGAAATTAATCAAAAAAGGGTAAATTAGTATGAAATTTAAGGGCGAGGGTTTGAAATTTGAATAATGGGATCGGCAATGAGAATTGTAGAACTATAGAAGCTAGAATTTGATCCGAAATGATAAATTAGAAGAAATTAATCAAAAAAAAAAAAGGGGGGGCGAAATAGTATGAAATCTAAGGACGAGGGTTTGGAATTGGAGGAAATTGAGCACGGCTACCTCGATCCTCAATCCTCGATCCTCGCTCGGACCTGCATTGAGAATCGTAGAACTATAGAAGATAGGGTTTGATCCGAAATGATAAATTAGAGTAAATTAATCAAAAAAGGGAGAAAATAGTATGAAATTTAGGGGCGAGGGTTTGGAATTTGGATAATGGGATCGGCATTGAGAATCGTAGAACTGTAGAAGCTAGGGTTTGATCCGAAATGATAAATTAGAAGAAATTAATCAAAAAAAAGGGGGGGGGGGGGGGAATAGTATGAAATCTAAGAGCGATGGTTTGCGATTTGGATTAAGGGATCGATAAAAACTGGGATTAAAAAAAAAAAAATACAAAGAAACGGAAACGAAACCTGGGGAGGAGGAAGGATCTCGGCGGAGCAGAGACGCTGATCCGCGTAGAAGAGCGAGGATTTGATCAGATCCGATCCCATTCGAAATCGATCTCTCTCTCTCTCCCCTTCGCTCTCTATCTCTCCCTCTCCCTCTCCCTCTCACTCTCTCTCTCCTTCGCTCTCTCTCGCGGGAGAGTGAACGTGGTTTGAACTTTGAATCGCCTTGTGATATTAATAGATGAGCAATGCTACCTGTACATGTACACGCCACTTGAGATATTGCATGTAGATATTGCATGTATATCCTTCACTTTACACTTTACTTGTATCTACTTCTTAATAAAAATAGTTTAATTATATTTGAGTATATTACTAGTGTAAAATAATTATTTTATTCTATTTTTTAAAATATATAATTGCTAATTAATTTTATGTACTTATATCGACAATATATATATATATATGAATTAAGCTCTTATGTTTTTTAAAAGTATCAAGTTATTGGTACTTGTAAGTTTTAGTCCGTAGATGAAAGTATATATGGTTAGAATAATAGTAGGTTCCTTGAATTTAGTAGGTGGTTGGTGGAATATCATGATCTAAGAATTAAAATTAATCAAAAAAATAGATCTCACATAGAAAACTTACAAGAATCAATTGCTTGATACTTTTACAAGCATAATAACTAACTAACACACACACACACACACACACACACACACACACACACACACACACACATATATATATATATATATATGGGATAATTTCCTACGTATCCCTAAAAATTTCTCTGTTTTCAGATTTACCCCTCTTAGAAGGCTAATATTAAAACTACCCTTCTTACGTTCCAACTTCTTTCCAAAATACCCCTGAAGTTAAACTCTGTTAGTATACCGTTTGAAACTGCCGTTATCTGTGTGTAATTACTATTTTGCCCTTTCAAATATACCCTAAACCCTAAACCCTAAAACCCTAAACCCCTAAACCCTAAAACCCTAAACCTAAACCCTAAAACCCTAAAAAATCCTAAACTCTAAACCCTAAAACCCTAAACCCTAGAACCCTAAAAAATCCTAAATCCTAAACCCTAAAAAATTCTAAACCCTAAACCCTAAACCCTAAACCGGGGCAAAATAGGTATATCTGATAGTTTTTCAACTCCGATTATTATTTAACTCTAGTTTAACCCTAGTTAACTTAACAAAGGAAACGGTAGGGGTATTTTAATAACGGTGGAACGTATGAAGGGTATATTAGAAAGAAAAAAATAAGAGGGGTAAATCAGATATTTCTTCATATTTCAGGGGTACACAGGCAATTATCCCTATATATATATATATATATATATATATATATATATATATATATATATATATATATATATATATATATATATATACTATTAATACACTACAACACAATAAGGTTATAGTGACACATTGTTGGAACACTTTTATACAAGTGTCCCATTTATATATAAAATTTTTTAAAAATAATCCATCAAGATCCAAATTTAAATCCAACCTACCACACACCACTCCACCTCTACCCATCATAAACAATAGAGTTGGCCCAAAAAATATTATTTGAATTTAAAAAATAAAAATTTTAAAATAAAAAGAAAAATAATTTTACCAAAATAGCTTGTTGAATCTAAATATATATAAAAAAAGCGAATGTAAACATAAATTCTATTCCATATAAATTTATTAATATCAAACTTATTCTAATTTTAAATAATAATTTATCAATAAATTTAATTATATTTTTATTAAAATTTTATATCATATTAAAAATTAAGCATACTTTTAAAATTCGGTCAAAAAAAAAAATCACCTCCACAATCTAGCCAACTAAAAAACCCACCCCTCACTCAATAGAGTTGAAGAAAAAAAAAAAAAAAAAAAAAAACCTATCTAAAACAAAAAAACCACCGATCTAACCCATCACGCGCAAAACACCGATCTAACCCATCGCCCCTTCCCCCCCCTCTCTCTCTCTCTCTGTAAGAATTCGAAATTTTATAAATAAATAAAAAGGGAAAATAATAAAAGTCGAGTTGAATTTTGGATCATAAATGGCACGAATAGCCTAAGGGCCCCTTTTCTGCAGTGTAAATTGCACAGTTAATAGGGCAGAAATATCGCCTTTCAATCCGAGCCTGATCTCGAAGATCCGAGACCATGAGTGCGACCGTCTCGATGAACTGATCGAAAACCATATTAAGCACGTTCAGATCCAACGGTCGGATCTTCCAGAAATCAGCGAAGAAGCGAGCGGGACCCGCGACTTAAGTGAATAGTGCTTGGGACTGTAGATGAACAGTAAACCCTAAAATTTAATCCCCTAAGTGCCAACGTTGAGCCAATTTGTGACACCCCCGGAATTTGGATTAGTCCTCTACATAAATGATATAATAGGACTAAAATCTCTAACCCGGCTATAGCATTTTGGATGGTAGCAAGATCCAAGAGGAACATGAGAGTTAAGCGTGCTAGAGCTAGAGTAGTTCTAGGATGGGTGACCCTCTGGGAAGTGGGGCGTCACAGTTGGTTGTGACACCCCCGGAATTTGGATTAGTCCTCTATATAAATGATATAATAGAACTAAAATCTCTAACCCGGCTATAGCATTTTGGATGGTAGCAAGATCCAAGAGGAACATGAGAGTTAAGCGTGACCCCCTGGGAAGTGGGGCGTCACACAATTCGCTGTCCGGAAGCCGATCATAGCACTTCAAATAGTCAATTCGAACGGTTTCGTCGTTCTGGACGCAATGGCACTAACGGAATTTCCGTTTGACGACTCTAAAGTCTCAAAAAGCGCGAAAACTGTACTTTGGATCAGTATTTTATGGACCGCGATTTCATCCGGGCGTTTTCTCGAAAAACGAAAATCACTACCTGATAGGATTCGTCGAGCCGAACGTCGTGGCGAAGTCTATTTTTCGATCTGACGACTAAAACGCCTCGAAAAGCGTGAAATACGACGAAAAGGTGGCTTTTTGCACAATAAACCCTAGATTTTATGTGTCGTTTTGCGTGCCACTCCTTGGGGAGGGACCTGAGTGCAAGATTTTGCTACTGTGAGGGACCAAGGTCGAAATACAGAGGTTAAAGGGACTAAGTTGCAAAGTGGGCAACCTAACTCAATTCGAAAGTTTGAATTTCAAACCGAGGCTCTCCTCGTTAAATCCTCCGCAGCCTCAGCCCTCAACTACCAGCTCGCAACAAACCCTCCTCCTCTCTGCCTCACTTCCCGAACCACCCCGCAACCAGCCGCAGCCTCCCCATCGCCGGAGAAGAGAAGAGATCAAGACACCTTCTTGCTCTCGGAGGGTTGGAGAAGAAGGCACTTGGGAGGGTCCTTGTTGATCAAGCCTCTCCTGTGGAGTCCCCCGTGGAGCCGCAGCCGAGCTGAGGTGACCTTGGCCCCAGCCGCCGCCCTGCGCTGCCGCGGGACCCCACCTTCTTCCTCCACTTTCCGGCGAAGGTGAGTTCTTGGAATTTTCTTCTTCGTTTTGGCAATCGGGCACGACCACTGTGTTCCTGACACTGAGGCGACCCTTCGGGTGCAGGCCGAGCCATCGCCGCCGTCCCGATCGCCGGCGGGAGCTCTGTCGCCGGAATTATCGTTTCCGGGGCCGATCGTGGGCGCCGCCGTGATCCGGCCGTCAAGCGCGAGATCAGAGCCATTGGATCATCTCCTCTCGTCGACTGCTGCACGTCCACGAAGTTGGAGGGTGATCGGATCAAGATCGGGCCCGCGCGAGAGTGCCCTAGAAACCGGATTTTTGGCATTGCGCCGATCGTCGCCATCCGGCGCCGCCACGGTCTCCCGACGCCGGCCACCACTGCACCGAGCCTCACGACGTTGGAACAGACCTTTTGGTCCAGGTTGCACCGGCCCGGAGCCGCCGCGCCGGAAACCGCCATTGTCGGCCTTGGAGCTTCACCCGAGCTCCGCCGCCGCGCCTTGCCGACGTTCCCAGTCACCGGAAAACCGCTCAGGTGAGCTTCTTTGGTCCTTAGGAGCTTTCCCATTGGGTTGCATGCAGAGCTTAACGTAGGGGTTTTGGTCTGTAGGGTTGCACCCGCGTCGGCTTCAATTTCGGACTCCGGCGATCCCCGGCGACCCGGGCTCCGGCAAACCCTACAGGTACACTCTAAATACCCGTATGAGGACCCCCATGATTTTGTTTTGGGACAGAATGACCCCTGTAGCTTGGTTTTAAATGTTGCACCCGAGCCACCCATCTCGGGCTTGGCTCCGGCCGCCGCCACCTCCGGCCGCCGGCGCCTGACCCGACATGGACCGGGCTTCATCTGGGACCCTCTGCTAACTGCTGCTCCCCTCTGTACCAGGTCTGAACCTGTGTTGCCCCAAGAACACCCAAACCGAGCTTGAGCCATCTTTGGGTGTCGCTCCGGCCACTGTTCCGGCCGACTTCCGGCAAGCCTCAGGTGAGCCCCACTGTCCCCAATCCTTACTGAATATCATGCTCCAATTAGATCACTTTTAGATCAAGTATATTTTAAGTTGCAACATAGTAGTAAATTGGACTTTAAAAGATTATGGGCCAACCTTGCCCTCGGGCCCCGTGCCAGCCCAAACCTGTGAGCACGGGCTCCGTCTCGACATAACGAGCGCACTGAAACTTACGGCGTCGTCGTTGGACCCCCGGATTTCAAGAAATAGACAAAACAGTAATTAACTAAAGGTTATTATGCAAATTAAAACATATTATGGACCAAATTTCAAATTGGACTCACTAGCTGCCCTGAGATAGTGTTTTTACACCCGCTGGGCATTTTGTTAAAGGCCCGTGGATTCTCGTTGATCGGAAATCGGATTTTATCTAGTAAATCGGCGATATTATTCCGTTTAAGCTTTCCGTTATTGTAGTGTCGTCGGGATGGGTTTGTGTGAGTTTATTACTGATCATAGCCTCTTATTCATGGCCCAGTTGTTCAGCACCAGCCTCCCAGTAGCTGTGCGGGAGTTCGTGGATCGGCCTACACTCAGGTGGGTTACTTTCGATCCGGGCTTTAGCTTTTTGGCCCTCTGGTTGCTTAAGTCCAGTCGGACACCTGTTTTTGACTAGCCTGCTGATTATACCGATACAACCTATGATGACTGCATATATATCACATGATCTCCTGATAGACATTGATTCTTTTAGACTCATCATATATACCTGCTGATTTTATCTAGATTAGCCCTGATGATTGTATTGACATGTCCTATGATTAGTCCTGATAGATCTTGATCTACGTGAGACATATCATATGTACCTGTTTATCAGTTTTTACATTTCAGTACATAGATTTGCATGATCTGGTTATACATGTTGATTCCTGTCAGCCGATATATTGTTGATATTCCGATATGTATAATTGATCCTGATCGATAGATGTTGACTGATGATTCCCTGTTGGGATCTCGGCACGTTGCCGACTACCCGGTCACTAGACCGTGAGATTGATCATTACGACTTGCCACGCATCGCTGTACTTCACGAACATGGCCGGGGTAGCTCCCCGTGGAGATTGTTCTTTACCGGTAAAGTGGTCTAGAGTAAGGACCCGTGAGCCCCAGATAGCACTTATGGGTGCGGGGTTATGTCAGTCTGATAGGTGCAAGATAGTGGTATGAGCCTGAGGTCCCCGTGACCAATAATGGCATTGATTGGGTACTTGATATTCTTGTGATTGATGCATAGATTCTATATTTCCATGTTCTAGCATAGTTTTCAGTACCTACTCCTGCTCTGTTATATTTGATTGATTCTGGTATTTTCCGTACCTGTATATGCACAGTAGTATGATCATGATAGATTCGCTTATTATCTCTTGTGGATTTCGTTTACAGGATTTTCGGATTTGTCAGTTATAGCTTGACTAGCATCATCTATAGTACTCATTATGTACAGTCACTTGATTATGCTTCATGCCAGTTTATTTCACATACCAGCTTTTGATTGATGCCTACCTATACAGTTACTCAGCATCCCTATTTCAGTACCGGTTATTACTTGATTATTCATATTCAGCTTTACCCCTTGATCTATTACTATTCGCAGATTTTAGTACCCAGTAGGTACGACTCTCGGCTCGTCGTGCCCACTGGGATACATGTACAGTGTATCTCACACCCCCTGGGTGACCATTTTTCAGGTCTGTCGGGTGGTGAGATGTCGGGACGATCCAGTGAGCCTGTCACGATAGAGCTGTCCCCCTGATGACATAAATCGATGATTGAGATCCCCGATTATCTGTAGTTGACTTTCATTTATATTATTTTAGCTTCCAGTTTATTTAGATACTTCAGATTGATGATAGTATGATATTTCGGATTATTACTGATGATTAGTATGGTTTACTTGAGATATCTATTACTCTCTGATTGATGATTAGATTAGCCTAGCCGTGCATGTATAGGGAAGTCTCTGTCCTTGGGATAGAGAATTTTCTATATGTGTGGCAGTTTGTTACGCCCAGTTTGCGATCTGAAAAAAAAAAAAAAAAAAAAAAAAAAAAAAAAAAAGTTTACCGGATTTTTAAAACTCGGGCGTGACACTCTCTCTCTCTCTCGCTCTCCCCTTGCCTCCCCTCCTCTTCTTCTTCTTCGTTCCCGTCGTCGTCGTCGTCGTCGTCGTGAGGGTCGCTAAGCTTTCCAAGATCTCCCGGCGGTGGCGGAGGATCCTCGATCTTTGAGGTGAGCGTGGCTTTGGTGAGTTAGGAATCATAAGTGCAACTCTATTGTTTTCGAGCGATACAGCGAAACACAACAAAGAGAGAGAGAGAGAGAGAGAGAGAGAGAGAGAGAGAGAGAGAGGAGAGAGAGAGAGCCATTGGAGGAGGAAGAGGAGGAGGAGACGAAGCTCGAAAAGGATTCAGTTCCATTGCTGCGAACGGATTCGATCCCAAATTCCCCTTCGAATCCTCTCCTAAACCCTAGTTTTCGCGTTCGGTTCACAAAAATCAAAGCGGTGAAACCCCGCTCCCTCTTCCTCCATTTTCTCCAGCGTTTTCTCGTAATTTATCGTCTTTTCCCCAATTTGTGGTGATATTTTGATGGGATTGGACTCCTCGGAACCGTAGGCGATCGCGTTAGGGTTTAATTCAGCTCAATTTCGCATTTCTTGGGGAAAATTGTGAGTTGGGGGAGGGAGATTGAGCCATGGGCTTCGATGTGGGAGCTCACCTGGTGCGAGTAGGGATCGTTTTGTCGACGTCGGATCACGCGTCGGTGGTGTCGATCAACATCTTCGTCGCGCTCCTCTGCTCGTGCATCGTGATCGGCCACCTCCTCGAGGAGAACCGATGGATGAACGAGTCGATCACCGCGCTCATCATCGTGAGTTTTTTTCCCCTTTTTTTCCCTCTACTGTAGTGATAAAAATCGGATTTTTGGTATTTATTTTGTAAGTTGGATTCAACATGGTGGTAATTAGATCCAAATGGTAACAGGGGTTGTGCACTGGGGTGGTGATTTTGCTCACAACCAAGGGGAAGAGCTCGCATCTTCTCGTATTCAGCAAGGATCTCTTCTTTATTTACCTTCTCCCGCCGATCATATTCAATGCGGGGTGAGTTTTCTTCGCTCTTTTGGTGTCTAAAAGTTCCCATCTTTATAGTTGGTTCCCTTTTTTTAGGTCTTTTTTGGCTATAATATTGTTAAATGCATCTAGGGCCTTTGTTTCACTCTAGAGATTCTGAGTTGGAATCATCCCCTTTCTTTAAAAATTTGATATGAAAAGCAAAATTTTTAAACTTGAGCTTGAGTTAATGTAGTTGGTAATATTTGGAAGGAGGTGATAGCTATCTATTAGGTAGCTCTCTTTGCTTTTGTTTATTCCCACTCCTGGAAAGCGGTTTATCATGGGCTAACTTCTTTTTTGATGTGATTCAGAACCTTTGATAACAAATTAATTAAAAAAAAAAAGGTTATGAAAAATTCTCCGACGAAGAGTATGGTTTTGCTCATCCAAGCCTTCGTGATAAAAGGGTATAAAAAGTATACGAGATTCGAGAGTCCAGGACCATTCGGCATATTGAGTTGTTTCCTTCCCAGTTAAAGATAAGTATGCGCACATAACAACGAAAAGTTCTTTTGTTTAGGGATATTGCCGCAGTTTCTCGGTGGTTCAAAACTGGAGGTGGTTGAAGAGAAAAGAACAAAATTATCCACTTTCATAAATTTCTAAAAAAATGAAGAGGACAAGAACCTTAAAATGGTATGGATACATCCAAGGAATGCAAACTACATATAGTCAAGTGATATAATAGAGAAATAGTTTGGTAGTGAGCATGCATTTTTCTACTCAACAAAAAGATTATGTTTAGAAACTGCTGTTTGCGGGAGCGCATTAGCAATGGTGTCGCTTTCATCCTGACATATAGGGACAACTTTAAAGCTTGAAAGAATGCCTTTTTTTTTGGGGGGGTAGTAAAAATGTAGAAACTCCATTAGTTTACTAGAACATGGATGAGAATAATTTTGATCTTATCATATGTATCACATGAGTAGAAGAGTATTTGATCTTTCAGAACTTGTAAATGAATATCTCTTTCTCCTTAATCATGAAGTCATTTTGTTCTTTTTCTTGCTTAAATTTATATACCAAATCACTTGGAAATAGGAAGCTTCGCTGCTACAGCCCGTGCAAAAGATGCCTACGTATTTTTGTTAGGGCAAAGTGCATATTAATTCTTGTGTAGAGTATAATAGATTAATAAATTTAATTAGATATATAGATTAAAATAAAAATTAAATAGTTATCACTCCATATTCAGGAGAGAGTGTTCTTCGTTGTCCTGTTGTGCATTTGTGTTCGTTCTTCTTGACCTTAATGATAAAAATATGTAACCCACTTACCATATTAACTCCAAACCTTTAAAGATGTATGACAAACTAGATGGGTTTTTTTTTTTTTGCCTACAGCTCTCAAGCGCACAGGATAACTCAAAGCTTAAAAGGCTTAAACGTTCTAAGAAAGTTGTAAGTTCTCTTTTTCTTGCTTAAATTTATATACCAAATAAAAATACATGTATCAAATTGTATTTTGAGTTTGATAATCTTTCACTTTGATGATTTTTCGGATACAAAATTTAAACTGCTTGCTTACTTTAATGAATTTGTAGTTACGTGAATTTTATAAAATGAGAGCACCCGATCACTAAGTAAATAATGCTTTACAGAACATGAAATTTGGTTTCTAAGAAGTTCAACGTTTCAAGAGATTGATATTTCTAAAAGCACTGTAGCTCAATACGCATCAGTTTCCTCTTATTTAAAGGACATGTCCCAATTTTTTTCCTCCAAAAAATAAATATAAATAAATAAATAAATAAAAACCTGTCGTAACTTTCTGAGAAAGTAGCTAGCTAGGCATGCATGTGGTCTGCTCCTGAGGAGAGTGTTTGAAGGACTTGCCCTACTTTTCAATCTTTTCTATGAACTTGGGTGGGGTTTCTTTTGCAGGTGTGTAAATTAACATGAGTTTTACATTACACCTCCTTAGCTCCTTTTTTTACAGTACTAGATTCCTTTTCTCTTTTTCCTTTTTTTTTTTTTTTTTTTTAGGAGTGTATGCTTTAGTTAGTCATCTTATGATTTTAGCTTATTTGTGCTAGCTTTGTAATACATTCTATATTTTAAAAACTTTTTTATTTTGTTTAATTTGCTTCACCATTCATAAACACAAAATAGGGTGTCAAAATGTTAATATGTAAGATGCTATATTTATAAAACAGCAAGGTGTACAAATTTTTAAACCACATAAATTTTGAGAATTTTAAACCACATCAAAGTATGCTTTGAGTGAGACTTAAATAAACCACATCAAAGAAATTTTGAGAAATTTTGAGTTTGGCATATTTAGTTTGGTGCAAAAAGCCTAATCATGGTGTTTTAGTTTGATGTAAGAACAGGCACTGACTTTTGTTTCACTGCAGGCTTGATTTGATGCAAAAAATATGTTTTTTGTAAGCATCATTTGGTGCAGGCCTCAATAAAAGAATGGTTGGCATACTAACATTAGATAATTTGAAATGAGGAATAAGTTAGCTAAAGTTAAATGGATGAAGTTCTCATTAGGAAAATGTTATTTGGGTTTTGCGGTTTCTAATCCATTACTTTGTTATGTTGTGTATGTGTTTATTGCGAACTATGAACTATCACAGGTAATTTTCTTGCGAAATTGGTCGGTTAATTATATGGTTAGATGTTCTCTGGGCTATCACTGCTTGAATATTTTAGCTTTGCAAATGTTTGGTTGATTTGGATAAATGCATAGTTTACAATACCATGTTCTCCACTCTTATCAGATAACGGCTATCCTTTCATGAATTGAATCCTCTTATACCATTGTAAAGGATGCCAAGTTCATTTTTTGTGTTAAAACCTTAAATGTTTATGTCTTAGATTTGGAAAACTTTTATTGCATGATCTGTAAGGTTTATTACCTATCTTGTTAGTGCAGAAAACTTAATAATACCAGATGGGTTTTTTTTTTTTCTACAACTCTCAAGCACAGGATAACTCAAAGCTTAAAAGGCTTAAACGCTATAAGAAAGTTGTAAATTCTCTTTTTCTTGCTTAAATTTATATACCAAATAGAGATGCATGTATCAAATTGTATTTTAAGTTTGATAATCTTTCACTTCAATAATGTCTTGTTCATTGTCAAGTAATGCCATTTTTTTAGGATGAAATGATAATCTAATACTATAAAATATATTCTTTCAGGTTTCAGACGTATCTAACGCTCATAATATTCATCCACAATCTCATTGCTCATCTAGTAAACATTAAACTTATCTTAATTAATTTTTATGTTAAAAGATTATTTGACTAATCTATTATTAACTTGAGTATTATTGAATTTGCAGGTTCAACATCTTAATTTCGGAGCTCATCAAGACTAGATCTGATATGATATTTTTACTTTTTGTTATCATTTGTCTTTCTCCTGGATTAAAAAACTTGCATTTGTTGGTACTGATTTAGTGACTAAATACTCATTTAAAGATATGCATATACTACTTTGAGACATTTCGGTGTTAATTAGTATAGCTATAAAATTTCTTTTATATTTTCTTTTGTTAATTAAAATCAAGACAAATCAAATTAAAAATATGCTAAGTATGCTTAATGATAATAAGTTATCATAGAGTGGTCTTATATTTTAAAAAATGTTACGTATCAAGAAAAAATAGAATAATTTTTTAAGAAATGGGACATTTATTAAGTGTCACTGAAATAAAAAAAAAAAAAAGTGTTGCTAGATTATAATTTTGTAGCATTTTTATATGCGGCTAAAAGCTTAAACAAGTGTCGGTAATTTAGCAGCACTCATTTTAGATTATACCGATACTCTTAAAAACTGTCGCTATATACCTAGCGACCCCACATATAGCAACACTTTTTAAAAGTGTTGGTAAGTTAGCCAGCAGCACTTTTTTTGGCATGTAGCGTCACTTAAAAGTGTCGCTATATATCGTTTTTGTTGTAGTGATAGCATAAGTCATTGGTGTTAATAGGTTTTAATCCTTGAATGAAAAGATGTGCGGTCAGAATGATAATAGCATAAGTCATTGGTGCTAATAAGTTTTTGACCCTTGAATGAAGAGATGTGCGGTAAGGATGATAATGGGCCCCAAAGGTTTAGTGGGTGGTTGAAAAAACAGTATGATCTTAAGAGGTGAAAATGATCAAATAACTAAATCTAACGGCGGAAAATTTGGTAGCACCAAGTGCTTGGTGATATCGATAACATAGTAGCCGAACTCTCATATATATATATATATAATATATATATATATATATATATATATATATATATATATATATATATATATATAGAGAGAGAGAGAGAGAGAGAGAGAGAGAGAGAGAGAGAGAGAGAGAGAGAGCCTGGAATACTATCGTTAGCACTGAGTCATTAGTGTCACCAAATTTTTAGCCCTTGGATTAAAAGATGTGCGGTTAAGATAATAGTGGTCCCCTAGGGTTTAGTGGGTGGTTGGTTGAACAGTAAAAATCCTACGAGACCACAATAATCCCAACCGCATATACTTTCATCCAAGAGCTGGAAACTTAGTAGCACCAATTGCTTGGTGCTATCGATAGTATTCCGGCCGGACTCTCTCTCTCTCTCTCTCTCTCTCTCTCTCTCTCTCTATATATATATATATATATATATATATATATATATATTAGAGCTTATATACTTTTAAAAGTATAAATCAAATTATGCTTGTGAATTTTTTTTACCATTGAATTTGTATTTAGATTCGTGCTATTATACTTTTTATTTCTCTCTCTTTAGTTGATTTTACAATAGCACAAATCTCAATATAAATTCAATGGTAAAAAATCACAAGTATAGTTGGCCTTGTGCTTTTAAAAGTATAGAGTCCGGCTACTATGCTTGTACAAGCACCAAGCAATTGATACTTGTAAGTTTTCTACCGTTAGATCTATCCTTTGACTAATTTCATCCCTTAGATCATTCCACTCCATCAACCACTCACTTAACTCAAGGGGCCCACTATCATTCTAACCACACATCTTTTCAGCCGAGAGTTAAAATCTACAAGCACCAATAACTTGATACTTTGCAAATTATAGAAGCTCAGTAGTTATATATATATATATATATATATATATATATATATATATATATATATATATAGAGAGAGAGAGAGAGAGAGAGAGAGAGAGAGAGAGAGAGAGAGGCTGAAATACTATTAATAGTACCAATTATTGGTGCTATTAAGTTTTTTAACCGTTGAATTAAAATATGTGTGGTTGAGATGATAGTGGCCTTTTTGGGTTTAATGGATAGTTGGAAAAATAGTAAAATCTAACAGGTGAAAATAATTAAAAGGCTTGATCTAAGAGTAGAAAACTTGATAGCACCAAATGCTTGGTACTATTAATAGTATAGTAGTCGGACTATATATATATATATATAATATATATATATATATATATATATATATATATAGATAGAGAGAGAGAGAGAGAGAGAGAGAGAGAGAGAGAGAGAGAGAGAGTTCGGCTACTATGCTATCGATAGCATCAAGCACTCAGTGCAACAAGTTTTCCACCGTTAGATCTACCTCTTTTATCATTTCCACTCCTTAGATTATACTATTTATTTCAACCACCTACTAAACCCTATGGCCCACTATCATCCTAACTACACATCTCTTAATCCAATGGCTAAAAACTTAATAGCTATGTGGATAGAATATATAGTAGCCTAGTTATATATATATATATATATATAGAGAGAGAGAGAGAGTGTGTGTGTGTGTGTGTGTGTGTGTGTGTGTGTGTTCGGTTACTATGCTATCGATAGCACCAAATACTTGGTGCTACCAAGTTTTTCACTGTTGGATTCACCCCTTGGATTTTTTTTTACCCTTTAAATCATACTATTTTTTCAACTACCTACTAAACCCTAGAGTTCCACTATCATCCTAACCACACAACTTTTCATCCAAGCGTCAAAAGCCTAACAGCATCAATAACTTGGTGCTATTAATAGTTCACTATGATGAAATTGGAAAAATAGTATGATAGTGAAAAATAGTAGTTCACTGTGAAATTTAAAATTGCAATATTTGATTAAAAATTATCAATCTATTACAGTAGATATGCAACTTTCAAAGAGAAAAACCCTTCTTGTTACAGCTTATTCGAAGCATTTCGCGAATCCCCCTCCAAAATGCATCTTAGAATTTCTCTAATTAACTTTGAAAGCTTGAATCAAGCAAGAAGAACAAGAGAGATTTTTTTTCCAACTCTCTCGACACCTCTCTTTTCTATTACAAGAAAAGAAACCTTTATAGCAAGGATTTAAGTGCCATGGTACGGGGTCTTGCCGAAAATTTGCCGGCACGGTGCGTGCCGAACCGTGCCGATGAGTGCTGGTAACAAAATTTTTTAATTACTTATTATGTATCTTTATCAAATATTTTGAACTTTATTAAGAAAATTACTTAATAATTTTAAGAAAAAAGGATTTTGTACTGTGTCATCAGTAAGAAAGTTGTATCGTGCTGATATCTTTTTGGCACGATACGGCACGGTAGATACGACCCGTGCCGATGGATACTTAAAATCTTGCTTTATAGAGAGCAAAAGGGAAATCACCCTAAAACTATATCAAATAGAATTCTTATAATCTCACCTGGCCTAATATATTAATGGGTAAACTAAAACCCAAAATTCTTTACTAACTAGTTTATTACATTAGTTATTAAACTAAACCTAAAATGAATCAAATAAACTAATAGGTGAATTTAATATCGCTAAATTCAACACTCTCTTTTCGTGATAATAACTTCACGAGACTAACAAGTTGAATTGGGTGACCCAACAAATTAAATGGAACTGCGGTCCTAAATCTAACGATAAAAAATTCGATAATAAATTTAAATATTTAGAGATAGATTAAAAATGATTTGATTGAGTCCTTAAACACGGTGGACGTGTCTTTTTTTTTTTTTTAATCACCAGATATTTCTGAAATAGTTAATTCACACATCACTGCATTAACTTTGCTATTTAATTTACTGGAGCTGCCACCAGCACAAACAGTTGGGACTGGGCTTGAACAACTATACTCCAAAGTTTACAAAGTTGTGATTTTTACAGAAAAGTCCATTAATTATAAAAATATTTTAATTTAATCTACTTTTAGTGAAAATTTTGTTTATGATTTGTAATTAATAACATAATTTTATTCCAGTTACATTTTTTGAAAAAAAAAAAGTAAAATTAATTCTTACATACAATTTACCAAAATTTCAAATTAAAAAGGAAAATATGCATAAATTATAGCTACTCCAAACTTTTTAAAATAGCAACATATGTAAGTTATCGTTTACTCACAATTTCATCAATTTTTTTTTAAAGTAAATTTTTGCACATGATTTATTAACTTTTCAAACTACAAAATGGCTATATATATATATAATTATAACTTTTCAAACTATTAACTTTTTAACTATTGAATACTTAGGATTTAGTGGAGATTGGTAAAATAATAATAATAGAAGGATGAAAAAATTAATAATAAATATCATTTATATACTATCTAAAGTATAATAGGTGAACTCTATATAATTTATAGTTTACTATAGAATTTTTAAAATAACAATATGCATGCATTCCATAAAATATTCATAAATTAGTTGGATCTAAATGTAAAAAATATGTTTCACATGATAATATATAAAAAGTTTTTTTTTTTCTTTTTTACTCCTGACTACAATTAAGAATTTTCAAATTTATTTACAAATTATTAAAGTACCCTTCTAAAAATCAATTCCATTAATAAATTCTAGAGAAAATGGGGATATTAATTTTAAGAAATTTTTTTAAATCAATAAGAATATTTTGGTCCTCTAAGGCTATGAAAGTTATTTTTTAAAATTTTAAGGACATATTAAAAAATGACATATTAAAAATGGAAAATACTACATGTACACCCCCAAAGGGGTGTACATCTCACACCCCCACCCATCTATGGTGGGGGTGTTTTTTAGGGGTCACTTCATGTGACCCCTAAAAAACACCCCCACCATAGATGGGTGGGGGTGTATGATGCACACCCCCTTTGGGGGTGTACATATAGCACTTCTCATTAAAAATTATGCCTATATAGAAATATATAAATTGACTGTTCAACAAAGTGGCTCCAGATGTCAATAAATACAGATACCCAAAATTTTATCCGAATCCGAATTAATTTTACGTTATATAATATATGTATATATAAAAATTTGATATTATATTTAAATTTATATTTAAAAAATTTTAATTTAATATAATATATTTTAAAATATTATATAAAAAAAAAATTATTTCGGGTTTGATTTTGAGTTCGGGTTTTGAATTTTTTTGTCGGATTCAAATTTGGATATGAATTTTTAAAATCCGCGGATTCGGGTTCAGATTCGGATTTGGTAGTCGGTTCAGATTCCAGTTCGGATTTTTGGAAAATTCGTCCAGAATTCGATCCGTTGACATCCCTATTCCAGGTTGAGCCTTCAGGCATGTAAATAAATTTTAAAATGTACATTAAAAAACTTTATTATATAATAAATTATTTAAATATTTTATATTATATTATATAATTTTTTTTAAAAAAAAAAAAACGTAAGGGAGCTACGTATATATTTTACCTAAGTGCCATGGGATTCCCTCAAACGTGGGATTTGGATTTTAATTAATGAGGTGAGAGTGATTGTAATTAATTAATTGCTAGAGGTAGGTTTGGAAAGTTAATTTACATAATTAATTAATTAGGTAAATTATAAAATTCTAAAATTTATTTTGATTAAATAAAATGAGAGAGCATGGAAATTTAGTCAAAGGTAATTAATTAGATTTTCGAAGAAAGGAGGATATTTCTATGGATTTTTTTTCTTTTATTGTATAATGCAATAATTATTTTTTTTGTTTATGATTAAAAGTAAGTTTTACTACAAAAAAAAATTAAGTTATATTGACACATCATTGTGTGTTCTATCTATATTTTATCTATATCCAAAATTAAATTAGTAAGAACACATTATAATAATGTGTCGTTATACATCCTAGCGACTGCATATATATAGCGATACTAATTATAATTGTCGGTATTTTTTATAACGATATTTTTTTAAAATTTTAAAAATATTTAAAAATATTATTATAGTATAAATTTATTTAATGCCCGCTGGCTTATTCAAATTTAAAATACATATTTTATATATAATATCCTTTATATAAATTTATGGTTGTCATCACATCATTTTCTGCCTAGCAAACTAGAGGTCCTAATTTAGATCTTTGTCCACCAGAGCTTAAAATAAGTTGGAAATCGATTAGCTCGTTTAATAAATAAGTCGAAAATAAATTAAATTTTTTGGCTCAAAATTTTAACGAGTTGGACGTAATATGGGATCAAATTACTCGTGTTCTGCTCGATTTAACTCGAGAATATATATGTATATAGTAAAGTTAGAATATTATTAATAGTATAAAATTAATATTTATTGTCAATTTTTTTATTATTGAATATTTAATATTTAGTAAAAACTAATGCAATAGTAATAATGAAAGAGTTGAAAAGTTAATAGTAAATATTTTTTATATACTATAAATCTTGTACTAGCTCAACTATCTTTATATATAGAGCAATGCTACTTGTACATCACACATTTCATTCCATCTAAGAATGGGATATACATCACACATTTCATTCCATCTAAGAATGGAGACTAACCTATCGGTCACTTCGAAGTGATCGGTAAAATTCATCCCATCCTTGGATGAGTGGGGTGTAAAATATACACCCAACTTGGAGTGTACAGATAGTATTAACCTTATATATATATATATATATATATATATATATATATATATATATATATATATATATATATATATATATATATATATAAATTTATACTTTTAATTAATTTCGTCTCTTATATCATATTATTCTATCAACTATTCACTAAATCCTAACAAACTACTATCATCCTAATTGTATATTATTTTATTCAAGAGCTGAAAATTTATAATCATCAATAACTTTGTGATTTTAAAAATATAGGAGCTCAATTCATTAAATTTAATGTCAACATTAAAAAAAAAAAAGTATTTTATAGATTTTATAAATTAAAGTTCAACTTTTTGTACGACAGTAAATATAACAATCTAATTTACTGTTCACGAGCAACGCAACAAAATTTTTCAACTTGATTTTTTAACAAGTCAGCTTGTGTACAGTACACTAGTACACTCATGATGAATATATATATATATATATATATATATATATATATATATATATATCAACTATAATAAATGCATTAAAAAGTCAAAAATAAAATACATAAATATCACTTTCTTGATGGTGTTGTGGCCATCACCAATGCCACAAGATTTTCATAGAAGTCGTAGACTTCAACCACACACAATATCTCTTGGTCTCCGCAACCATCCTAATCAAGTTGGATTAGAAAATGTTGACAGCAACTTCACTTTTCTCCTTCTTTTAAAAATTTATATTTTATTTTTTAAAAAATTTAAGTTTATGCATTTAATTAGTCTCCTTCAGAAATTTTGTGACACTCAATAATCCCACATCGAATAAAAATATATTGTGATTGAATATATAAAAGACATAAGCATTAGTAATAATAATTAGGATTAAATATTTTTGGTTGTGATTTGAACCCAACGAGTATTATTGCTAATGGATCAGGTCGTTATATTTAGTATCAGATTTACAGATTTAATAACCAGCTGAAAGTATGTGACGAGTCTCGGCTGAGCCTAGATCTAGTTACCAGCTGAAAGTATGTGACGAGTCTTGGCTAAGCCTAGATGTAGTTTCACTTCGTTTATTTTTTATGATTTATACTGAAAATATTATTAAAATAAAAGAAAATATAAAATATTATTAAAATAAAAGAAAATATATTAAAAAAAAATTAAAAAATTATAGAACAAGTGTAATTTACTTACTTCATGTAATGGGTCCCTCTCTGTTAACCTTCTTCCTGTATTCCTCTTCCTTAACCTTCTTTTTGTACTCATCTAAAATAGGGTATATCCCTGTTTAATCAAAAAAAAGTAAGTGTAATTTAATAATTTCATCATCTCCATTAATATCGTAATATTTTAAAAATTATTAAAGGAGATGATGAAATTATTAAATTATACTTATTTTTTTTTTGATTAAACAGGGATATACCCTATTTGAGATGAGTACAGAAAGAAGGTTAAGGAAGAGGAATACAGGAAGAAGGTTAACGGAGAGGGACCCATTACATGAAGTAAGTAAATTACACTTACTTGTTCTATAATTTTTAAATTTTTTTTTAATATATTTTCTTTTATTTTAATAATATTTTATATTTTCTTTTATTTTAATAATATTTTCATTATAAATCATAAAAAATAAACGAAGTGAAACTAGATCTAGGCTTAGCCGAGACTTGTCACATACTTTCAGCTGGTAACTAGATCTAGTCTCGGTCACATACTTTCAGCTGGTTATTAAATCTGTAAATCTGATACTAAATATAACGACCTGATCCACTAGCAATAATACTCGTTGGGTTCAAATCACAACCCAAAATGCTTAATTCTAATTATTATTACTAGTGCTTATGTCTTTTATATATTCAATCACAATACATTTCTATCCGATGTGGGACTATTGGGTGTCAACAAATTCTGGCAGAGGGAGACTAATTAAAAAAAATGCTAGATGTACACCCCAAATGGGGTGTACATCTTACACCCCACCCATCCTAGGGTGGGTATTCATCCACTCGTTACCTGACGAGTGGATGAATACCCACCTAGTAACGAGTGGATGAATACCCACCCTAGGATAGGCTAGGTGCAGGATGTACATAAATTAAAGTTTATATTTTAGTAAATAATATCAGTTAAAAATTTTAAAATTTGTATAAATTTTAAAATTTTAAAATTTATTAAATTTATAAATTTATTAAAATTTAAAGTTACAAATTTTAAAAGTTATAAAATTTAAAATTTCTTTAAATTTAAAAATTTAAATTTTAATTATCTCAAAAAATGTGTAAAAGATGGTGCAAAAATTTTAATTTTTAAATTTTTATAAATTAAAAAATTTTAAAATTTATATATACAAAATTTGTATAAATTTTAAAATTTTACATTTTTTAAAATTTTTAGATTAATAAAAAAATTAAAGTTAAAAATTTTAAAATTTATAAAATAAAAAAAAATTAAATTTTAAATTTTATAAATTTTAAAAAAAAATTTTAAAAAATGGAAACAAATATTGTTTCCGATGGAAACAACCTTATTCCCCCCAATGCATATTACAACTGTAGTGCGGTTGTAACTACGTACAACAAAATAGTTGAAATATAATATTACAGAAAAAACTAACAGAATTTTTTTTTTATATTTTTTAATTACACATAATACAAACTCTCCATAACCCAAACAAAATTAATAATTTTTTATTATAATATACAAAATAAGGTATTACGTACATAAATGAATAAAATAATATTTTATTAATTTTTTTAAGACTAAAATATACAAAAAAAAAAAAAAAAAAAAAAATGTAAAAAATTATTTTTTCACTTTCTCCCCGTAAAAGAACCTATATTTTATCTTCTAAAATTTTAAAAAATATTTTTAAAATATTACGATATTAATGGAGATGATGAAATTATTAAATTATACTTACTTTTTTTTATTAAACAGGGATATACCTTATTTGAGATGAGTACAGGAAGAAGGTTAAGGGAGAGGGATACAGGAAGAAGGTTACCGGAGAGGGGCCCATTACATGAAGTAAGTAAATTACACTTACTTGTTCTATAATTTTTTAATTTTTTTTAATATATTTTCTTTTATTTTAATAATATTTCAGTATAAATCATAAAAAATAAACAAAGTGAAACTAAATCTAGGCTTAGCCGAGACTGATCACATACATATTTTCAGAGCTGGTAACTAGATCTAGGCTCAGCCGAGACTCGTCACATACTTTCAGCTGGTAACTAGATCTAGGCTCAGCCGAGATTCGTCACATACTTTCAGCTGGTTATTAGATCTGATACTAAATATAACGACCTGATCCACTAGCTATACTCGTTGGGTTCAAATCACAACCCAAAATGCTTAATTCTAATTATTATTACTAGTGCTTATGTCTTTTATATATTCAATCACAATACATTTCTATCCGATGTGGGACTATTGGGTGTCAAAAAATTCTGGCGGAGGAAGACTAATTAAAGGAAAATGCTAGATGTACACCCCAAAATACTTAATTCTAATACATTTCTATCCGATGTGGGACTATTGGGTGTCAAAAAATTCTGGCGGAGGGAGACTAATTAAAGGAAAATGCTAGATGTACATTCCAAAATGCTTAATTCTAATTATTATTACTAGTGCTTATGTCTTTTATATATTCAATCACAATACATTTCTATCCGATGTGAGACTATTGGGTGTTCCAAAATAGCCCGTTAAGAAGGATAACAAATTCTTTTTTTTTTATTATTATTATTATTATTATTATTTTTTTTTTATGTTTCGGAGATAAAATATTATCTCTCTTTTGTCCCCAACTAAACATGCCCTGATATTGGACTATTTGTTACCCAATATTAATTATACACCACCTTATTTCTAAACTATTTCTAGCTTGTGTCACGTATTGCTGTACACCACCTTATTTCTAAACTATTTCTAGCTTGTGTCACGTATTCCTGATGTAAAAAAAAAATTATTTGTATATTTTTATGAAAGTGAATTAATTTGTTTGACAAAAATAAGGTACATTTCATCATTAATAAACCTCATCAAACTAAAAAGAATAGTCATAAACAGCTTCTCTCTATTAACAGTTTTTATTTTGATAAGGGCACATCTAATCCACTATATTGACTATTCTGCTCATATAAATTTGAACAGTGACTATTCATAGCATTAAAATTGGAATTTCCATTATTTAATAGCAAAACATGAATTCTTAAGATGAAAAAGTGAGGAGAAAATTTGTACGAATATTATCAGATCGTTGGTGCTAATCATTAATTTTAAAAATTTAAATTATTAAAAATATATAATTAATTTATTTAAAGCGTACAGATATAACGTCGGTGGGTCTTAATTGTGACTCGGTTCAACCTAAGTTTTCGTCATAGTGCATCCAATGTTTACACAAATTTATAATATGCGAGAATCAAATTCATAACTTTGGCCCTGATATTATTTGTCGGATCGTTGGCGCTAACAATAAATTTCAAAAATTCGAGCCGCTAGAAATACACTGTCAATTCACTTAGGGCGTACAGACACAGCGCCTATAAATTTCCATTGCAATTAAATCCAACCCAATCTCGTGTCATTTCGAATATAACTTGATCTAATCTGGCCTTCCGCCACAGAGCAGATGCTGATCCTTTTAAACCATAAAAATATATCTTAATTGATCAATAAGCAAACGAGAAAAAAAAAAAAAAAAAATGCAAAAAGAGTCCCCAATATTTACTGTTCATACGGCTTTAAAACTCATGCTGCTCTCTTATGATGGATTGGGACCGAAACAAGCTGAATCATTAAAATATTAAATTAAAAAATTTAATTCTTACTCGATTTATTTATTAACGAGTATATAAATTAGATCATCAGCCTATTACAAAGTGAAAAGTTAAAAATAAAAATTAAAAATTAAAATCTTAATTTAATAATTAAAATTCAGCCAATTAAAATTTTAAATTGAAAAACTTATTTTACAATATATTTATTTAATAACGAATAATCAATTTAGAACGTATTTTGTAATGGCCCGGCACACTAGTAATAATAAGTCGTTAGGTAAACCCAATCACAATTCCATCTCCATTCGATGTTCCACACACACAGCAGCCCAAGATCACCAATATCTGAGTTGACTTAAAAAAGAGTTGATCTATATATAAATTCAGCCAATTAAATTTTAAATTAAAAAACTTATCTTACAATATATTTATTTAATAAATAATAATCAATTTCGAATGCATTTTATAACAGACCTAATCCCAAACATCACCAATGTCCCACACACATCTAGACCCAGGTACGAGATTTGTCCTGTACGAGATTTGTCCTGCCATCTAGGACATCTATACCTAGTCACATCTAGATCCAGTTCAATCGAAACTCGTCAAACACTTTCGACTGATTATTAGTTCTGATAAAAAATAATAATTTATTGAGCCCAAAGTACAGTCTAAATTACTTAATCTCAATTATTATTACTAACATTCATATTTCATTTAAATTCAATCATAATTTTATTCACATATCGCATTCGATATGGGACTATTAGGAACGTCGCACATTTTGAACCCAAAGGGTATGTTTGGATCGGGGTTAGTGAATGGGATAAGGGGATATCCTCTTATCCCTCCAAACGTATCAGGAATAACAAGAATATTTTATTCTGGTATTTCTGGTATAATATTTTATTCTGGTATCACTATATTTTACTTTCCTAATTCACCCCTAGCACACCATCCGAGGCCAACTTGATTTTGCTTTTGATTTTAATTTTATCTTTTTTTTTTTTTGTAAAGCTTTAATTTATTAATTAAAATAAAGAAATTAGAATTTAACAAATAAAAAATTAGAACAAATAAAATATTAAGTTAATATATTATTTTAATAAAATATAATAATTTGATTTTGATTTTGTTTTTTATTTTGATTTTATCTTATTTTTTGTAAAGCTTTAATCTATTAATTAAAATAAAAAAAATAGATTTTACCAAATAAAAATTTAAAGCAAGTAAAATATTAAATTAATATATTATTTTAATAAAATATATTTTGATTTTGATTTTGATTTTGATTTTATCTTTTTGTATGTAAAGCTTTAATCTATTAATTAAAATAAAAAAATTAGAATTTAACAAGTTTTATCACATAATAAAACTTGAGGATAAAAAGGTCATTTATCCCAACTAAACCTCTTTATTTTTCTTATTCTTTATTATCATACCAAATATAAAATCTCTTATTTCTGTAACCATTCCAAACGTTTTTTTATACTTATTCCTGATATAACTGGTATTATCTTGTTCCGTTACAAACGGTACCAAAAAAAAAAAAAAAAAAAAAAAACACCCGAACAACAAGATGAGCAGCCAGCCTCATCATGGTCGACGGATGAAACAAGACCGTCTGCAACGCGAACAGTCCAAGTCAATTAAGTCCCCATCATTGGACCGTTCACGGGTGACGTGGCGCACCAAGTCCACCCAATCAATCAATAAGATTTTTTTTTCTAGGCTAAATTACAGAAAACCCCCCTCTAATATCCCGCTTTTCTACTTTACCCCCCTGTCATTTAAAAGTTGACAATCTGCCCCCTCGTAATTTCAGAAATGTCTTTAGGGGGCAACACCGTTAACGGAGGGGGTAAAATGACCATTATGCCCTCCTTTTTTCTTTTTCTTTTTTTTTTTCTTTTCTATTCCGAAGTTTTTTTTTTTTTCTTTTTCTTTTTTTTTTTAAGGGATATTTTCCAAGGGTATTTTGGATATATGAAATTATATTTTCAAAAAAATTGACGGTCAACTAACGGTCAACTGACGGCGGGGGGTTATTGCACATTTCTGAAATTACGAGGGGGCAGATTATCGACTTTTAAATGACAGGGGGTAAAGTGAAAAAACGAGATATTAGAGGGGGGTTTTCTGTAATTTAGCCTTTCTTCTAATTGGCCGCCACATGGCTTGACCATTCTCTCTCTCTCTCTCTCTCTCTTATATATATATATATATATACATTTCTTGGATTTTCTCCTTGAGTCAAAATTGCTTCTTTCTCCCTCCAAAAAAATAAAAATAAAAATTCATACTATTCTATTCGTAGACCCAATATTAGAGGTAGGATGTACACTCTTATCAATTATGGAGATTTTTTTATTAATTATTTTAAAATAATCAATAAAATTTATGTATTTACATTCGATTTCAAATATGTAATAAGTATTTTTTTAAAAAAAATACTTTTCTCTCTGAGACCGTAGAGAGAGAAAAAAAATACAATAAAGACGATATTTATTTATCTAGATAAAAATTATTTACTAATTTTATTTATTAAATAAACGAGATATAAAAAATCGTAAGAATAATTTTTTAAAAAATAATAAAAATAAAAATATAAGAAGACCACCTTAAATTATATGCTATATTGAAATTCACCACCCATCTTCTACTTGTGAGAAAATCAAGTATTGATTTCTGAGTTAAAATCTAAGATAAATTTAATAATTTTTTTTTTTTGACTGAAATGATTAAAAAGTATAAAAGTTGATGGGGTAATTTAAAAAATGTCATATAGTCAAGGGGCTCTCCATACATTTTCCCCAAAAATATTGAAGCATTTTCCAAAAATATTACCAGCCACACTATCTTTAGAGAGAGAAAGGGATGAGAGAGAAGATAAGTTTTTATTACTGAGTAAAAAATTTGGTGATTCTATTATTTATCATTCTCAGTTAATCTAATTATTAAAATTGATAAAATTATTAATAAATTTAATAAATTTTAACTAAATAATAATAATTAAAAATATTTTGGGTAAATTATATAAAATTTGTATGTAAATACTTTTTTATTTTTATATTTTTAATTTTTAAAAATCTATATTTTACTCTTTTAAAAATTTAAATTAATTTATTTGGCCCCTAATTTTTTTTGTAATTTATAGTAAAAATATTTTTAAAATAACAGAAATATATTAAAAATTAATTTTTTTATATAAAATAAGTAAGGGTAATATAGTTATTTCACCGTCCTTGTTAATACCGTAACCCTCTAAAATTATTTTTTAATATTTTAAGTAGGTAAAATATAAATTTTTAAATATCAGAGAGAAAAATAAAAAGAAGTATTTATAAAAAAATTTTATGCAATTTTTTATAATTTATACTGAAAATATTTTTAAAATAGTAAAAATATATTAAAAAATAATTTTTTTTATAGAACAAATAAGGGTAATATAGTCATTTCACCGTCCTCATTAATACCGTAGCCTTATGAAAATATTTTTTAATATTTTAAAAAATAAATATAAATTTTTAAAAGTCAGCAAAAAAAAAAAAAAAAAAAAATGTACAGGAAATTTTATGTAATTTAGCTTTTAATTAAAGGAAAATAAATGTTGAACGGGGCAACTTTACAAATATCATAAAGTTGAGGGTCTCTCCATACATTTTACTCAAAATCATTACAACCACACTGTGTTTTTAGAGAGAGAAAGAGAAGAGGAGTAGGAGAGAGAAAGAGATACACATCTCGATTCCCTTTCCTTTATAACTCACGAGCTTTCACACCCCTCCCCTTTCTCTTTTCCCCTTCCTTTTCCCCTCCCTTTTCCTCTCTCTCTCTCTCTTTCTCTCTCTCTCTCTCTACTTCTCTCTTCGATCCATCCACCCACCATCCACCTAACCCTAACCCTAACCCTAATCCTCCTCCACCTCCTCTTGCGCCTCGTCCATGTAGAGAGAGAGATAGGGGGAGGAGAGAGAAGGAGATGGAGTCGGGGTCGGGAGCGGCGGAGGGGGCGCACATCAAAGGGGTTTCGACGCATGGGGGCCGCTACGTCCAATACAATGTCTACGGCAACCTCTTCGAGGTCTCCTCCAAGTACGTGCCCCCGATTCGCCCCGTGGGCCGCGGCGCGTACGGCATTGTTTGGTGAGCGACGACGAGGACGAAACCCTGATCTCGTGTTCTTTCTCTTTATCATCCTCGTTTTTTTCTCTCTTTTGGTTGTGTTTCCGTTTGATTCCTCTATACCGCTTTTTTTACTCAGTTGGGGTCGAGATTTTTTGATTTAATGGGAGAAAATTAGGTGGAATTTGATTTACTTTATGAAAAATCATCGCTTTTTTCTCTATATCGTGTTTTTAATGTTTATATTCATTTTGGATTATTAGACTCATGATGAGATGTTCACATATATTGGCTCTAAGTTGGATTATCAGTTAAAGTAATGTGAAAAAATCGTCTGGGGTCGATATTTTTTGATTAAATGGAAGAAAATTAGGTGAAAAATTATTGCTTTTTTCTCTAATTAATGTTTATATTCAACAGGGTCATATATATTTTGAATTATTAGACTCGTGATGATCTAGTTCACATATATTCCCTTTGCGTAAATTTTGTGATAAGATGAGGCCTAGTGTTATTACCACTTGGCATGAACTGGAAAATGGTAATTCATAGCAGTGTTACCAGAAGATTGCTCGATCTGGATCGTGTGTTCTTATTCATTTCACAATTTATTCGTGATCTGGATCACAACAAGTAGTGAACTGGGAATAGTAGGACAAGAATTTAGATTCTTTAGATGTACCAATACAGTATACATCACTGTGCACTGTTCCAGTTCACACTGATAGAGAGTCTAGCGGTACTGTCGAGTAGTGAACTCTAAGTAGGATATATTGAATCGCATCACGAAGTAACTCTCAGCTATATATATTTCGTGACTAGGTGAGAAGTGAGGTTCTTGAGGAGTTTTAGAACTTTATAGATGTAGTATTCATTAAAGAGTTGCTTGTAAGATGGGCCTTTTCAGATTTTTCACCATCATCCAAAACTACTGGTTCTTTTGAGGTGTTGTGGAATGAGTACGGATATATGGTGCTTTTTCATTGTCCTCCAAATCATAATTTAATTGAATGAGTGTTAAACAACATATATCAGGTTGCTAAAAGTAGGGATATGTGGAGTTTATCGTTTTTCTTTTTTTTTTCTCCATATCCATCTGGTCAAGATTGAATTGATACGTATCAACTCAGAGAGAGAGCTGATGATGCTCTACTCTTGAATATTAAGTGGTTTGAGAATGGTACTTTGATAATAATGGAGCAGTACTCTGTTGAATGTAGCCAGTAGACATTAGGTTGTAGTGAGAAATGGTAGAATAAGTTACTTTTGTTTGCAATACCTTTTCCATGTGATAAATGTTAGATGGTTCAAACTCCAGAATTCGCATGCCCTGCTAAAGGGTCAGATTTGTAGAATTTGCCATCCTTGTAAAGCTTATTTATATTTCTTCATTTTCTGTCTCCTCCATGCCTGTTCAAGCTATAAGTTGAAAAGAAATTGGGCCTTTTTAGGTTCCTCCGGAATTCCTTTTGAAAATGTTGGATGTTTAAAAGCTTATAGCCCAGTACTGATGTAGGATGGGATATAGGGTCCTAAACTACTGATTTAGGACGGGATATAGGGCCTTTCCTACGCTTTAGAGGGCTCCAAAATATAATTTATAATATTTTTTTGAAAGATTTTGAATTTTTGAAAGTTTTTAAAATCCTTTTTTGAATTTTTTAGAATTTTCAGAATTAAAAAAAGAAATTATATTAATTATAAAAATTGAATAAAATTTTAAAAATTTTGCAAAATAAAAAAGAATAAAAAAATAAAAAACATAGGAAAAGTAATCAAAACTCACTCTTGAACCGAATTCGCTTTGGAGTTGGACTAACTTCGCATTTGCAAAGAAAAAAAGATTGCTCGCGCACCAAAGCTCCGAATTTTTTTTTTTATATTTGTTAATATTATCATCCTGTCACAATGAAGCTCTACACCTTATTTATACTATCCTTAGCCTTAGATACACATAACTAATTTTGGATTTGATCTTATTTTAAATTACTAACTAAAAAAATTTTATATAGAGCTTAGCTAAATGATAAAAATTTTAAAATAAATAGAGATAAAATCAAATAAGAGGATAGCTAAAAATCCTCATTTAACTAACTAAAAGATATGCAATTAATCTAATCTAATTTAACAAACTGTGGTATTTTTGTTTTGTGTGTTTATGTCTATATAGTATATTGAATTTTTTGAATCATCTATTTCTGTCATATCCCAGATAGTCTGATATTGAAAAGTGATGGGAAACTTGGACTTAAGTATTTTGCGCCAAGTGGATTAGACCCAACAAGCTACTTATACTAATGGGTCAGCTTTGGCGTACTACAATTTCGAATGAGGCCTCTTTTCTCTAGACATTTTTTTAAGTCACTGTTGGTATTCTTTTGGGACTAATTACTTTCACCTTTTCTTCTTTTCTTGCAGTGCTGCTACAAATTCACAGACCCGTGAAGAGGTTGCGATTAAGAAGATCGGGAATGCATTCGATAATAGAATTGATGCTAAACGAACTTTGAGAGAAATAAAGCTACTTCGGCACATGGACCATGAAAATGTAAGTTTGCCTACCTGCTTGTTAATGTTTCATTTTCTTCAAGAAATTGTAGGTCTCTTTTAATCAAGCTATCTATTCAGTAAATTTGACTACTTTGTGAAAACTGTTATGCATAACTTTACACTTCACCTTAGCTCTCAATTTTGGTTAACTGCATCTTTGTACTTCAGTCTGTGATCTTTAATTTTGAACATTCAACATGTCAAGCTCGTGTAAGTCTCACTAATGGGGATTGATGGGAAGTGCTATAATAAATGCTTATGTGAGTTCAGGAAAACATTTGCTTCAACTTAATATTGGGCACTAAATGAAACTCAGAGTTTAAGGAGTAAGAGCATAATTAACCCATTTCAATTATGTCTTAGTTGTACATAACGGGTTTGCTCATTTATTATTGCTTGACAAAGTCCTTTTTTCCACTGGGCTTCATGTTTAAATTTGAACTGATGTTGGCCACCAGTCATGTTTATGAATGACTGATGCGCTTTTTTTATTTCCGAGGTTGGACTCGAACGATTCAATTTAGCTGCTAAGGATGCTCTAGAATTTATGTTAGACAAAATTTTCTTGGAATTCTTTTGATTAACAGTGCGTAATGTGCTGTTCAGGTTATTGCAATAAAGGACATTGTACGTCCTCCAAGGAGCGAAAACTTCAATGATGTTTATATTGTTTATGAGTTAATGGACACTGACCTTCATCAGATAATTCGGTCCAGTCAGCCGTTGACTGACGACCATTGCCAGGTTTACTTCTACCACCTTGTGCATTACTTATTCTTGTTAATGGATTGTTCAACAAATGCATTGGCACACATTTATTGCCTATTATCATATATATAAAGTAGAAGAGTAAATTCTGTGTAAAATCCATAACTTATAATGATTGTATAGTAATTGGTGAGCTGAGACATCTTATTGGTAAATTAGGTTTTGGTGTATAGGATTTTCATTAGCATATGTCATGTGAATAATGTCTTATAGGTTTATTTCATTTTATGAGGCATCTCTGGGAGGATTGCTGGAATATTATGTTTTGCCAGTTGCATGCAAGGATTTTTTTCAGGCAATTTAGGGTACCTAAGAACACTCCTAGGCACTGCAAACTGTTATCTTGACATTACCACACATGCTTCTGAGTACTCCTATGGAGAAAGCATTAATCTTTTGTCTAAAATTGAATTAGAATTGAAGCATGACACTGTAAATTTGTATGTTCTGTTTCTTTCTATCTCTTATTTTTTTGGTGCGCAGCAACTGTACACTGGACACTTTAGTCTTCTGTTTAAGCTACAGACTTACACCGTGGTTGTATTTATCCGTATGTTTGTTTAACAATCTGGTTCACTTTTTGGGTATGGGCAGAACTTTTTCAAATTTGAAGCAACATAATTTTATTACATTATTACGATGAATGTTTTTTAAACATAATTGGAGATATTAAGTTTGCCAGGATAACTTACTGTTATTAACTCCTGCTTACTTGTCAGTTTATCCAGTTAGTTTGGAGACTAAATAAAATGGCTGTCATCATTCATTCTTGTTATGTAACTTACGGTAAGTTGGTTTCCTTTGTGAGTATGTGAATGATGTGGCTAGCTAAAAAGGCCGTTATAAGAGGCCTGTAACAGCCTTTTCCATTTGCGCTGCGTAAAGAATATCTTATGACCTTTTCCAGTTGTTCAATAGTTCCTCTTTTTATGGAGTAAGAAAAACCATTTAAATTTTTTGTATTGTTTGCCACATTACAAGGTGGCTACTAAAGTATAGTTTCTCAAAAAATCTTCTGTATCGAAAGAAGTCTTTTTAGACCCTTTCTAGGCACTAATAAATGTTCTTCTGCAATGCTTTGGATTCAAGAAGCTAATATTCAGCAGATTTGCTATTTGACAGATAGGAAGATTAATCGACCTTTCTCATTTCACCCAACTGCTTCCATCTTTTTGAGTCAAGAATTTTTTAATGAGCTTCTATTTGAGAGAAATTAACTAATGAACTTTGTCTGACTAATTTGGCCTTTGATGAACAGAACCAGTTCACTGTGAGTTTTGAAGCCATGATGTATCTAGAACTTGTTTTAGACCATCGTTCATTTCGTCTATTTCTCCTGTCCTTTCTCGTTTATTCTATATAGGCAATTTGTCGACAGTGGGTATATCGAGCCTCAAGTGCATCTTCTGTGTAAACCATTTGTATGTACAAACCATTTGAGTTGTTCACACGCCAGTGTTGAATCAATTCCCTGACCGATTAAAAATGGCCGTCCCTTCTAATTCACCATATGAATATTAGGTACTGCTATGCTATCGTTGTGTCTAAAGTTTTAACCAGCCAACCGTGTAATAGATGCTATATGCTACTCCCGTTCTTTTGGCCATTACCTCATGCCTTTAATCATGAAATACGATTTGATTTGAAATAAAATTCGATATCACCATGTAGGATGTCTCTGTTGCGTCAATCATCAACTAAAGCTTTATTGTCCGTGAGCAGTCAGGGAAGGATCTCAATTTTATATAAACAAGATGCATCTTAATACAGAACTGTAGATACTTCAGTACGGTCCTTGATGCAAGTTTATTGTCACCACAAATGCTAACTGTTTTTGTTACCGCATGCTGGTTTTCGCTCTTGCTAAAATGTCTTTCCATTCTTTTGTGCCACCAAATAAACGCGCTTGAATGCTTATATAAGTTATTGCTAAACCAAACGGGCCCATACACATATAATTCCTTCTGGTTTTGAGGAATTTTTTTTTCCCCCTTGGAATAGTTCCCCAAATAGTCAATCAACTCGTTACTTCTCTGGCATAGGCATAATGCTTCCTTCGTAATAACTTCTCTGCCTTAATTTGAGAGACCATTAGAACAAGAAAGGAAAGAAAAATCTTGCAAGAAGACAAATATCCATTCTTTATATTAGTTCATGTAGCAAAGAGCTTAGCTGTTGTCGTGATGAGTATCGAAACTGCGAGCAGTAAGTTTTATTTCTGTTTTTGCTTCTTCTATCATGAGATGCCACTTGACAATTCACATCAGTTGCATATTGGTTTCGGCTTGTTCATATTTGATGCTAGAGCAATAGGTTAGGTGGTTGGATAGAAGGAACTTGCTTGGGTTTTCTTCAATCCTAAAGGTTTGCTCCACAAAGTAGATAAAGCTTGAATTTAATGCTACCAACCACCCATCATAAAAGAAAATTATGGGGCACACAGAGGAGAAGACGTGCATTATTGGCCAAAAATTCATTAGGTTTCTTATGGGTCTAGAATGTGTATGTTCACATTACGGAGAAAAATATTTGTAATGATGACGTCTACAGCCAATCAAGGAGAACCTGTCGAAATTTTTTTTTCATGTTTTTAATAGACATAATCAAGTGGTTTAATTGGAGGTTGGGGTCCCATGAGAAGCGATGAAGAATAAAGTGGCGTGGAGATCAACAATCAAAAGGGAAATGATGACTATGATCAAATGGGGGCACAATCCCTGGAATAAATAAACAGATAGAGATGACTTGCGTCATCAGTGTTTGTAGGCTTTCTTCCAATTGTTTGTTGCTACTCGTAGGGTTTTGTATTATTGTGTTTTAAGGTGCTGAATCTTAAGTGTTTGTGTATATGTCCATTAGATTTTTCTATTTAAATATGTTGGAAATTTGTGGGAAATAAATACTTTGTGAGGACCATTGTGCATAATGGTCAATTTCAGCATATCAGGTAAATTGGGTAAATTGCAGTGGAGGTCCTCAAGCTCTCTCTGTAGGTTAAGTGTAGCCCTAATCCTTTCAGTTGTTACAATCAAGTCCCTAACCTTTGTGCTTTACTGCAATCTCCACCTGCATGGTTAGACACATCAATTGGTGTCCTAACTTAACAGCAAAGTGATGGTGATTGCATGAACATATATTCAAAGAATTCAGTGATCGGGGTGTGATTGCAACACGATCCTAAACATAGGGACCCAATTGTAAAACTTGAAAGGTCGCAGGCCAAATTGAAGACACTTTAAATGTTCTCGTGCATTTTATGCTTATAAAAGTTTTGTACTAAGCCAATATAATTATGCATGACTGTTAACTTTTCCGTTGCAGTATTTCCTTTACCAATTACTCCGCGGGCTGAAATATGTGCACTCAGCAAATGTATTGCACCGCGACCTTAAGCCGAGCAATTTGTTATTAAATTCAAACTGTGACCTAAAGATTGGAGACTTCGGGCTTGCGAGAACAACTTCCGAAACCGATTTCATGACGGAGTATGTCGTCACTCGTTGGTATCGGGCACCCGAGTTGCTTTTGAATTGCTCAGAGTATACTGCTGCTATTGACATTTGGTCGGTCGGGTGCATTCTTGGAGAAATTGTTACACGGGAGCCTTTGTTTCCCGGAAAAGACTATGTTCATCAATTAAGGCTAATAACTGAGGTATGATTGCGGTGCCTGTGTCTTCTTGTTTGAATATTTTGCAAATATAATCTTCTTGTTCTTCAATTGTGCAGTTTTGGTTTGCTACTCTTGTTTTTTCTGTGTTGGACCGTTGGATAAAATATTTTTTCTACTGAAATGTCCCTCGTAGACAATTCAATAAATGTACGGTGTAAAGATCTCGGCTAAGGGCCCATGAAAAGATATTTTGATCCCAAGTTGCAAAATCAGAAACAACCGTAGTTGCAAAAAAACGATGAGGGCTTTTTTCTCGTAAAATGGCCTTAGGAGTTCGAATTCTTGGAAGTGTTTTGAGATATATGACTCTTCTGTCTGTTTCCTCTCATGGTAAAGCTAATTGGTTCGCCGGACGACTCGAGCCTCGGGTTTCTCCGAAGTGATAATGCTCGGAGATATGTGCGACAGCTCCCTCAATACCCGAGGCAACAGTTCCGCGCTAGATTCCCCACCATGTCAAGCGGAGCTGTCGATCTGCTGGAGAGAATGCTCGTATTCGATCCTAGCAAACGAATAGCAGGTACTGATCAATAGCCCTGTACCAAGTCCTCGACCCCGGTTTATGAATTTGATATTTCCGTAGATAACTCTGTACCCGAATTTTTACAACATTTTCTAATACAAAACGAGTGTATCTCATGGTTTGGATGACACCGGAACTCGAAATAGCGTATTCTTTGTAGGAAACTGCAGTTTCGCTGGGTATATATAGATCATAGGATTATAAATGTAAATGCCCTTGTCAATTTTGAGTGACAAACTCAAATCAATCATTCCTGTTTCTTGCAGTTGATGAGGCTCTCTGCCATCCATATTTGGCATCCCTTCATGACATAAACGACGAGCCCGTCTGCCCAGCGCCGTTCAGTTTCGACTTCGAACAGCCGTCGTTCACCGAAGAAGACATCAAGGAGCTCATTTATAGGGAAACCGTGAAGTTTAATCCTGACCCGGTCCACTAAGAAAAACTTTCCGTTGTACATTGCTATATGTATTTGCCGAAGATAGTTGAAAGGAACCTCTTGCTATTATTTGCTCTTCGAATCGGTACATTCCGCCTCGGTAACTCGACGAACCAGTGACCACTAGGGCCACTGCTTTTCCTCACTGTTGTATTATTGGTTGTATAATTTCGATGTTTGGTGGAAGCTTGAGATAAATAAAGGCTCTCTTAGGTGTTTTGATACCCCACACACTCAGATATAATCTCCTCTCGGATTCTTCGTCTTTAGATGAGATTGTATTGTTGTTTTTAACAAGTATTAGCACAAGCTGTTTATTTAAGGAGATGTAGCATCATGTTTGGTGATTCTTGTATGAAAATAGTATTGTACTGAAGATGCTGTTTATATCCTGTCCACACTCTCAATTTCTTGAGATCTACGAGTCTCTGCGGTTTAGTTTAGTAATGCGGTGGCTAAAAAAGCATCGCTTTATTCAACCAGATGCTTCTCCAGTGACATATATTGCCCTGCATGTGTTTTTGTTTTACTTGTGAACACAAGAGAGCTAGTAAATATGATACCAATTTGGTATAGGTCATAAAAATGAGTGAAACATGTGAACAAAAGAAAATGGAAAAAGGTGACATCAATGAGAGATGAGGTTGTCAACAAGAAGGTTCAACAAGAATAACGTGAGGCTTACCTTCATTATTAGGGCAGCATACACACCATTGGTTGATCAACTTTATTGCAAAATTTCACTTTATCTTTAAACTTTAGTTTGTTGCAGCTCACACACTGAACTTTTAATCTCTCTTATTACTAGGCCACTTATCTAAATCCTTCCAATTCTTTTACTAATTCAGCTGCCAAATCATCTCCAGGAGTTGTCACATCATCTCAATACTATAATGATTAAACTACCACGTCGCGTCCTATCTCGAGATGACATAGTAATTGAATCAGCAGACACACCATCTAACCAACTTCATGTTATCTCTTAAAATAAGTAGCCATGCCATCTCCAGAAGATGGCATAGAAATAATACGACGACTGATTCAATTATCACATCATGTCTTCGTTACAAAATAAAACGAAATAGATTTTCAAGTTTAATACATCAAGTTCAACAAACCAAAGTTCAATAATCTAAGGCGGCGGCGAAGATCCTTCGCATCTCAAAGTTCGCGCAAAATGATACCAACCAAAAGAAACATAAATTAGACTGCTAAAGAATTTAACCAATGCCGCATACTGTAAGGTTGAAATTTTATCATACCAGCATCGACAAAACATAACATACTATAACTCACAAGTAACCATATTACCACAAATTTCTAAAATGATACCAATACAAGCTCCTTTAACACACCATAACAATACAATATAAAAGTCCCATCAACTCAAGGAAGCTCTATATCTCATTTGAGAGGAGAAGGCAAGTCTCTCACAGCTATTTACAAAACCTATGGGAAAGTATATCATTATAACTCACTGTAAAAATTGAGGCGGTTACCCAAAGCGAATCGTCCCTCACCTGAATCATCCCCGATTTGCAATGAAGAGACGGCCTGAGCAGCTATGAAACCAGGAGAGATCTCAGTTTGTTGGCCAGTTTCTTCAAAATATGGAGCAGAGCTATCTCTATGAAACCCAAAAGAAGGTAATGATTGTTCGACCCCCCAGTCAGTCCAATTCCCCCCAAAAGAATAAGCACTGGCCTCCCAACCATGTTCTCCAAAAGGATGCGTCGAAAAGCTCTTTTGAGATGCCATTGAAGGGCTTATGCTGTTAGAATAGCTGCAAGGGTTGAATTTTCTGTAGTCTTTAAGCATCAAATGACGGCAGGGTTCGTTCGCATCTTCTTCTATTAGGACCTGAAGGGCAACTGCTTCGGCTATCGCAGCTCCTTCCTCATCCAGCCGCTGCTGCTCTTCTTTCTTTTTCTGTTTCTTTTTTTCTAATTCAGAGATAATGGCCGCAGAGGTTGCAAGTGCCTTTTCTAGACGCCGCTTTTTCTTCTCAGCTTGTTTCAGGCGGTCCAACTCATCTTTGGCCTGTTTCTTCTTTCCTTTCTTCAAGACTTTTACTGATTGGCCACGCCCGGCTTTCTCCATGCCTTTTTCTATCGTTCTATTACCTAATCTCAACTAAATAAATTTATTTCTAAATTTCTAAGTGCACTTTAAGGAGATCTCCAAAGCTTCTGAACTCTTTTTGAAGCTGAAAACTCCTTGACAGATACCCACTAAAGAACTACACACATTCAGGTCTGAAGGAGTACCTGATTTTGCGAAAGATGCAGTCCCAGAAAAAGACAAGAGGAGAGAGGAGGAGAGAGGAATAATAGGTGCTCGTCAATGCATCTGTTGTAGCTTTTTTCCCCTGCTTTTCGAAGCCAAGACTTTGGCCCATTGTAGTCTCGCCACAATCAGTATATTATGATGTCCACAGCACGATACAAAGGGTGAAAATGTACAATGGAACAGCTCATAAGGTTCTCCTACTGCATGGGGAAAAAAAAAAAGAATAATTAAATCTCCAAGGAAAAAAACTTTCCTGCGTAACAAAACAGCATAGTAACACAAGAAGGGAAAACGAAGATCAACCAACAAAGATATAGGTTATGAAAGTCTCCCCACCTCTAGATTATATTCATTATATTTTAAGGATTATTTATTTGTAAATGGATCAACCAGCTATTTTCTTATGGTCCTATATCATTTATTGAGTGTGCATATATATAAAGTAAACACAGTTATTTCATCGCTCATTTATTCCCTTCCCCTCTTGTCGTAAGAACTTCACTAAGTTGTAACATCAACAAACTCTGAAATATTCTCAGATAACCACAATCATAGTAAGAACTTAGCTCGCCCGAGTGTCAAGAAGCGTCAAATAAATGACAATTATATAGCAAAGAAGTAATAGAAAGATTTAAATGAAGCTAATTTAATCTTCGTTGAGGCCTCATCACCCCTATCCACCACTTCTAGTCACAAGATGTAAAGGTCAAATGTCCACCTCCCACACATGACCATTACCTTCAGGCTTCAGATTACGAGAAAAAGACAATCAAGGTAAAGCCTGCTGGAAATATTCCGACAAACCCTTTAGAGCACTTAATGAGCTTCTCACAGAAGCAGCAGCTCAAAAAACTTGAAGCTTCTATTACAGGAATTTAACTAAAAAAGTCGTTACTACTTCTTCAAACAGCTCTACCGCAAGAGCACATAAGCAAGCAGCTCCAGCTGGGCCAAAACTCACCGAGGCAATAGGAAAAATACCAGATAAGTATGAGAAGAGATTGATACACCGCACATGAAAATTCAGCTGTGTGGTCGGACAAAAATCTAAAGACCTTCCTGTGCCATACTTGCCTGATGATTTAAAACTTATACAATACTTCCTCTTATAAGAATTTCGCCAAAGCCTAAAACAGAGCATTGTATATCTAATCCACCCTAATAATACAAACTTACGACAAGCCATCATGAACACAAATCTCTTAAAAGTGCTAGATGCCCCAAACATTGGCTAATTTGTCACGGGTCGCAACAATTCTACTCTTTTATCTATTCTTCTTCAAATCCAAGTAATTTGTGCCATAACTAAATCCCAAATTCAGAGAATGGGCAATCAATAGCTTATCAATGAGGCCATAATCTAAGTAAATATACCTGATCATATAACCTTTTACTAAATTTCTAACTGCAATCTACATATGAGTAATCGGAATGCTTCGATCCAAATTCTACAAAAAGATCGCATCCTCATTCGATCCAAAGCTAATCACCGCTCCACTCCAACTCAATTCCCAAATTAAACCCTAAATTAACCTAATTAGCCCCCCCAAAACACCCATTTCCTCAGATTCATTAAGAAATTCTCAGATTCGAGCAAAAATAAACACCAGATCCATCAATTCACATCAAATTAGAGCAAATTGAAGGGCGAAATCCAAAACGAAGGAAGTAGGGTTTACCTGCCGGAATTGGAGAACGATGCGGACGATCTAATCCCTCTTCGTCCTCATCAATCTTAGAGAGAAAGAGAGAGAGAGAGAGAGAAAGAGGAGGGATTCGATCGTATTAGCCTCGGATTTGAGGGGTGGGTGGGTGAGGGTTTGGATCTGAGATTTGTTCGAGACCTAATTCTCCACACACACGAGGGATAGAGAGAGAGAGAGAAAGAGAGAGGAGAGAGAGTGAGTGGATTAGGAAACGAAATCACGTGGGAGGGGGGGGTCACGTGCGTGGTGACGGGTCCACGAAGGCACGAAAAGGGTATTATCGTCATTTCACAAGGATCCGGCGCACACACTCGCTGGGGAATTTTTCAGTGGACCGCGGTCTATAGACCAGGATATTTCTCAAAACAAAAAATCTTCTATTTTGAATTAAAAATAATGGATCAATTTCATATAATTTTCCGTGTATATATATATATATATATATATATATATTTATATCTTTACAAAGTTTAAATTTTTATATTTAATTTTTAAAAAATTTTTAAATTATTCATATATATCCCTATCGTTAATTTTCGTTAGAATTATATAATTAATCATAAGTTAAATATCTAAACTTGGTTATTGAGTGAGATAAATTTATTTATTTATTTATTTATTTATAAGGAATATTTGTAAACTAACGGCAGGATATATATGATCAATTTAAAATTTTTGAAGGGATAAATATGAAAAACTGAACTTTATAGAAATATATCTGTTATTCGATATATTTATAAGGAATTGTATAAAATTAACCTAAAAATAATTATTAAATTAGAATTTTTTTTTTTTGTTCCATCGAAAATGCCGTGGCCTTGGATCAAGTTTGGTTCACAAGAGACCGGGTCTAGTGGGATAATGAGGTGTGGACCAACCCGGCCCGATTTTTGCTGATCCGGTTCGGACCACAATCGAAAAAACCGGACCGGGTTTCATCTCAATACCCAACCCGGTTCGTATACGCTACCACTTTGTAACCTAATTGGAACGAGGGCGAGTCGAAGAGGAGACTCTCTCTCTCTCTCTCTCTCTCTCTCTCTCGGGCGACTCCTCTCTCTCCGGCGATCTCGCGGCGGCGGAGGAGGCGGCGGAGATGGTGGTGGCAGCGGAGGAAGCGTGGCTGCGGCGGCTGGAGAGCCAGGTGGAGAACGGCGGCGGCGGGGCGTGGGAGTACCTGTGCCTCGTGCGCAAGCTCAAGCTCCGTCGATCCGACCTGGTGCTCCGCCATGGGCTCGCCCTGTTGAACGACCCCAGGGCCCGATCCAAGCTCGGCGGAGAAGGTCTCGGTCTCGTTTCGATCTCTTTGGGTTGTTGTTGGATCCTGCGATGCGATTCTCATCCCAGTAATTAGCTATTTTAGGATGTTACTTTGGTGGAGTGGATCTAATTCTTGTTAATAATATCTCAATTTAATGGTTGCTATTGTGAAAGTTGTGATTTTTATGATTAATAAGCGGATCAATTTTAATGAAGGGAAAGTGGATTGCACAGATACAGTGATAAAACTTAGTAGCTAATCCTCGTAGATTGAATCAGATGCCCTTTTGCCAGTTTTGTAAGTGATTGTTCAAAAGAGACCTTAGTTCAATGTGTTCTTAGTTTTAATTTTATGTTGGATCTCGGTCATTATGAATACTTTGAGGTTAGGACTTTTGCAAGACTTAGGACTATAAGACAGTTAACAACCCATTTAGGATGTTTTTTAGTGTGAAATTTATCGAAGTTTGTGATCTGTTTGGCAAGAACACTAGTCTGGTGTAGAAGTTGTTGTAAAAGGCTTTGGTTTATGTTAAATATATTCATTTTTCTATTATGTTGTGCATGTTGGCTTTTTATTGATCGGTTAAAATAGGTCCAACTTCCTGCTTCATGACAATAGGCTCCGAAGACTAATAAGTTGAGTTAGGTGAGCCCAATAAATTGAGTAGGGCTGCAATCCATAATAAACCTAACGGCAAGAGACCCAACAATAAATTCAACATTCAGATGGGTTGAGTCCGGTCGAAATCCGTGAGCATTGTGGTTGAGTCCTTAATTGCGATGGGTGCGTCTTTTCTATCAACACGTGTTTTTAGGATAATTGGATACTAACCATAGAAGATATGAAAAGGAAAAAAAGTTGTCTTAGGGAATTTGATTAACACTAAGGATTTACGTGCTGAGGTATGGATTTGTGCTGAGGACTAGCTGGAATGGTACACTTTAGACAGAAGACGATATCCATGTACCACTAACACAATATATATGTGTTTTTTTGAATTTGAAATATGGTCAGCGGCTACTAACTACCCGTGATTGAGAATCTTTCAACATGGGATATTTTTCTTTGTAATTCGTGTAACATTGATATTCTGCCAAATGCTTCGTGATGGAATTATTGTTAAGCAATTAGTTTTATACTGTTTCAATGTAGATTTATCACAGTTTGTTCAGTACCATAAGTGTTGTACTGCTGATTCAATCACCTTTCTTTGATTTCACACTTTAAATAACTGTTTGAACAGTTTTAAAGACCAAAACTGTAATTCTCATTGTACTGTTTACTAATGCAGAATGGACTCTCTATGAGCAAGTAGCCATTGCTGCTATGGATTGTCAGAAGCTTGATGTTGCAAAGGTAATGAAATTTTTTCTGAGTCGCGTATACGAAGTTTCCTCTACTTCCACCTTTTCTACTTCCATGTTATTGTCTTACTTGCTTTATCATAAAATGTTAATTGCTTCTTTCCTTTTTGAAGTTTATTGTAAAAGCTGATTTTCTCTTTCTTTTTTATCCATTAGTTATGTTCTCCTCAGAAAGCAATGTGAATTAATTTGTACTTATTCTAATTTTGCAGGATTGTATTGCGACCCTTTCAAAGCAGTTTCCCTCCAGTGGTAGAGTCGGTGAGTACTATTGCATCTCCATCAAACTGCATAATACCTCAGCCGTGTAAAGTACCATACAACTTTTACCGCTTGGAACTGGCTGCTTTGACATGATCAGATGCAACTCCCTCTTTTATTGGGCTGTGAATTTGGCACAAATGACTGATTACTATATAATGAAGTTCTAGGAAGTATGGAATTTTATCATGCTACATTGTAAGCATGGCGAGCTTTTGGTATCTGCATTGATCCTGATGTTAGGAACTAACAATATTGGTACAACATATGGTGCATCTCATAAAATAACATGTACTAGTCTTTGTCATATAGGTTGACAATTTGAAGGGTGCGGCATCGTTGTGGGTGGGAGCAGCTAACTAACATTACCTATAAGTTAAACAATCTATCTTAAGGCCTTCTTGATGTAATTTGAAGGTAGTTGAGAAAATGAGATAAAAAATATGGTTATTTAATCAGAAATGTCAGGGCTGTGTTAACGCCTGTAAGAATAGATCAGTCCTCTTGCAACCCTGATTTCTGTAGGCTTGAGATTGTGTTTAAAAGATGGTTCGCCAAGAATTTGCTTAAACAATCATAAAATAAAGATACAAATATCATATCACAGATTTCAATTTCTATCCACTGGTCTATGCCAGTGAGTTACAGGAGTTTATGTACTATTCGACATTTACTCATGCATTGAAACGGTAGCCATTTATCAATTGATTGCCGACGCTTCAGAATTTTCCGTCAAAATACAGAGTAAATTGAGTAATACACAGTTGAACGCAGTTCTACTTCTACCTTCCACTTCACTTTTAACCGATGTTCTTGTTGGCGTGATGTACTTCGTAGATGTGTAACCTTTTGTAGTAAAGTGGTATATTTTTTGTTATTTAAATACAAGTGTACAAAATGGGAGGATTCTAATGCATAGTACACTTTCTATGTCATATGCAAATTAGCTTTTAATCCTTATTGGTGCTATCCCATCTCTTAGTCTTTCCTTGGCTTTGGAAAATTCTCTCAGGCAGATTAGAAGCAATGATGCATGAAGCAAGGGGAGCATGGGCTGAAGCTGAAAGAGCTTATGCACTCCTTTTAGAGAATACTCCATTTGATCAGGTAATTGCAATATTCACTTCTCAAGATGCCAATTCTGGTTCTAATTGGCCTATTTTGTCTCTCTGGGGCTTTTGTAACAGTGCTATTTTAGTGTGACAACTTCCTAACTATAATTGCTCAACTGCTTCTAGCTACAGCAGAAGCAAAAGCTTCAAATCAGGGCTTTTGTTCTTGTGGCCCAAAACTCATTTCAACTTCATGCACTCTTTTTGTTTGCAAAGTGTCTCTCTACTGCTTTTTGGAGTAGAGCAGTTGTTTTAGAAGCTAGGACTATTGAATTATGCTGGATTTTTGGTGCCCAAGAAATCCTGCTGGAAAGGCTAAGACCAATGCTGCCTTTTGGTTGGAACTACTTTTTGATCCCTCTGGTCTAGCAAAGCATCATTAGTATAATTTTTTATCTCTCTAACTGCCTCTCATTTTAAGAACTCTTATCTCTAGATTGCTCAGAAGAGGAGGGTTGCTATGGCCAAGGCACAAGGAAATATCTCAGCTGCTGTCGACTATCTCAATAAATACCTGGAAATGTATGCAATTAGTTTCCTCTTCCTGCTATGCTACTTGTAGAATCCTTCTTTTTTTTTTCTTTCTTTATCGTATGACTACAATCACAAATGAAATGCTGAAGTAGTTTGATATATCATCAGATTTATGGCAGATCATGATGCCTGGAGAGAGCTTGCAGAAATCTATGTATCCCTTCAAATGTGAGTTCAAATATATTTCATGCAACTGAAATTTCTAATTCGGTGCTCATTAACTAAAGTCACGTTGTTTGTTTTCGTAATTAGGTATAAGCAAGCGGCCTTCTGTTACGAGGAGTTAATACTTGCTCAACCAACAGTACCTCTTTATCATCTAGCCTATGCAGAGGCAAGTATCTCACCTGTAATATATTGTTCCTTTACAGCACGATATCTAATCACCATGATTTTTATCTGTTAATTTGACCGTTTATCTGATACACACAATTATAAATAGAACCAAATGTATGCATAGTATTCACTATTCATGAATTGCATGACTGATCTTTCCCAAAGCAATCATATTATGGAAATAAATGAAGTTGGTATTGTAGTTTCGATTTCTTTCCGTGATGATAGTGAAAGTTTCATCTTTAAGTGCTTACTAAACTAAAGTTTCACTAGATGCCTTCCCAGTCCACTCATATTCTTCGTGCGCTTCCTTGGCGATTATTAGCTTACATGCTACTGTAAATAAAATTTGTATCTCCAATTCAACTTTGGAGTTCTTATGCAGTTATCATAAGCTGCTTTGGAAAACTGTTCTCATGGAGCTTATCACGCCATCATTATTGTGACGCCCCAACTTCCTAGAGGGTCACCCATCCTAAAACTACTCTAGCTCTAGCACGCTTAACTCTCTTAACCTCTTGGGTCTTGCTACCATCCAAAATGCTATAGCTGGGTTAAGGGATTTAGTCCTATTATATCATTTATATATAGGACTATTTCAAATTCCGGGGGTGTCACATTCCTCCCCCTTTAGGCCCTGACGTCCACGTCAGGCTCAAGCACATTCACTAGTACCAGGCGATGTGAGACTCGTCTCGCTAGCCTTAGCCGACCTTGTAGGGAACTGCACTCCACCTACAACGGTCATTAGCCGGGGAGCCACGCTCTACCCGCCATATAACCCTGGCTCAGCCGAGACTCATCTCACATTTCCGGCTGGTGATTGCCTCTGATACCAATTGTGACGCCCCAACTTCCCAGGGGGTTACCCATCCTAAAACTACTCTAGCTCTAGCACGCTTAACTCTCTTAACCTCTTGGGTCTTGCTACCACCCAAAATGCTATAGCCGGGTTAAGAGATTTAGTCCTATTATATCATTTATATATAGGACTTTCAAATTCTAGGGGTGTCACAATTATTGCCTTTGCCTTATTATTTTTTATTTTTGTAATACCATATCCATCCTTCTATGTATTCCCCTATTTAGTCTTTGTGCCTTGATTTATCGAATGCTTGTTCTTGTTAGGTGCTATATACTATGGGGGGTTTAGAAAATCTACAAACAGCCAGAAAGTACTATGCATCGTCGATTCAGCTGACCGGCGGCAAGAACACTCGAGCTCTCTATGGCGTATGCTTGGTAAGAAGTATCCAAATATTTTTCTCAGCATTTTACAGTTATAAAAACAAGAAATTCACAACATACGCTCGTTTTTTTTCCTTTCTTTCTTTTTCCAGTGTAGTGCGGCGATCAATCAACTCACAAAGGGGCGGAACAAGGAGGAGAAAGAAGGCTCCGAGCTCCAATCTCTAGCAGTGGAGGCCTTAATGAAGGATTACAAGAAGCTGGCTCCCGCAAAGCTTCCTCTTCTCACAAGCATGCTGAGGAGCATGAAGCTCACCTCGTAATCCTAATTACTATAATTATTTAGCAGTTTTCGATAGAACACCTGATCCTCGGAATTAGTGATTCGGCAATGATTCATTTCGATGAGGCTATTGATGTGTTGATTTTGCTTTGTATAATAGCCGAAAATTTAAAAGCCAAATCATGCGTCGGCCTTGTTAAGTCGAGCGCTTTGGTTCAAGTTTCGATTTCTTCAAGCATAAAAGGGCGGTCCCCAGTCGAAGCAAGGCACTGTGTACTGATCTTGTAAGTGGGGCAAATAATTTAATTTTGGCTGTACTCTTCAACGAACTCAATTTAATATTCTTCGAGTGCTTATATCTGTTGTCGACGATTTCATGTTGGAGTTACAAGAAGCTTCAGAATCGAGCTTTTATCGAGGGGGGGGTTCTTTCTTTGCTTCGTAAGTGCAGATGATTTCTCTGGTGTGAACTGCTGTTGATTCTGCTTCTTTTTTCTTCTCCTTGGTTCTTCCTTTTGTTTTGTGCTCTTTTGCTTCGGTGGAGAATTGTATGATATGATGCGCGCTGGGAGTACTCACGCGCAATCGTAGTTATGAGTTTGATTAGCAGATGCATGGCTTGCATGTGTACAACTCGTGGAAGTAGAATAGGCGTGCGTTTTAAATGCACAAAAATTTTCAGCCTAAATTCTTAGTCCAACTTTGCTAGCTGAAATGGGCTGTCGAGAAAATTCAATTTCAACTAGGATGTCAATGGATTGCATTCGGAGCGAATTTTTAAAATTCCGAATCCGACTATCAAATTCAAATTTTATATATTAAAATTTGAATCCGATTAAAAACTCAAAATTCGAACCCAAATTCGAATCCGAAAATTCAAATCCGAAATAATTTTTTTTTTTTTTATAATATTTCAAAATATATTATATTAAATTTAAAATTTTAAAATATAAATTTAAATATAATATCAAATATTTATATACACATATATAGTATAACATAAAATCAATTCAAATTCGGGTCAGATTCGGATTCGGATCGGATACAATCAAAATCTATATTCAAATTCAAATCCGTCGAATTTTTATTTTTTATATTCATATTCGAATCCATATCCGTTTAATATAAGATAAATCCATCTCATTCGGATTCGGATAAAATTTCGAATATCCGTTACCCATCGACATTCCTAATTTTAAAACACTTTTTGTAGGAGATGAAGACCCATCGACATTCCTAATTTTAAAACACTTTTTGTAGGAGATGAAGAGACTTACTGCTGTCATGGATACTTTCAAAACTTTTAATCTGGTGTAAATAATAGAGTATTTAATTTTTGTAGAACTTTCTCAATTTCTCTTTCTTGCGCTCAGTCTTTGAGGGCGCAAAAGTCCAGACCAGCAATATCGCGCCAAGCATGCCCATCTTCCAGCAGTAAAGCGACACACGAGCTTTTGCGATTAAAAACCTTAAGCTGGTAACATCGCCTGGTGATCTTGGACTGCTTGGACTACTGTGTGTGTGTTTGGACTGACGAGAACGTCAAACTAAAATAGGAGGAATCTGTGACACCCTAATAGTCCCACATCGGATAAAAATATAAATATATTTAGATATATATAAGATATGAACACTGATAATAATAACTGAGCTTAAGCATTTTGAGCTGTGAGTTGAATTCAACGAATTATTATTGCTAGTGGACCGGGTCGTTACACCATTACGCGAACACAACAAATCATGTCAAATGACTCAGATAAACGTAGCATATTACACAATTCAATCTCTAAACACTTAAACATTCAAATCACAGGCACATTCGACACCGACTGCGTCGCGATAAACAAGTTTCCAAGTATGAACACCAAATTATTTGAATATCTCGCATGAATATAGACATGAACTAAATATTTCTCCATATTAACAACTTCAAATCCTGAAAACTAGAAGCAGAATCAAATCAGAAATCCCCCCCAACATGCATTCTGCAACACCATGCGGCAGAAAAGTAGAAAAAGAAAACGAGCAACACCATCGACAATGTTACAAGTGAGGCCATCAAATATCGAACGATAAAAGTTTTCTCTTTACCGTGAAACAGCAAAAGAGCCAAAAGATCGGGCGCAAAAGAGCCAAAAGATCGGGCCACAAAACTGGAATACAATAATCGGTTAAAAGTAATGCTGTATTTTAATCATACAGAAAATCTCTGCATAAACACTGCAACTTCGTAGTTTGTACTGCTACATTTTTACTCAGATTCCTCCCGACATTGTACTTGAATTTCTCTTTATTACTCCACAAAAAATTTCAAGAACGCCTGCTCGAGAGGTTTTTACGAGGAAATAATGCACCACTACATCCAAATTAAACTTACTACGTACAATCTAACTCTCCAAATACAATTATACTATCAGCAAGGATTAGTTCTTTTGGATAACCTGTAAACATATCGAATAGCAGATATATTTCTACAAAGTTCAACTTTTTTCATATTTATTACTTCAAAAATTCTAAGTTGTTCATGTATGTCTCTACCGTCAATATCCGTTAGAAAAATATTATTAACTATAGGTTAAATACTTAGTCTTGGTTAGCGAGTGGGATAAATTTACCTTTTTATCCTTTCAGATATTATACTTAACTATAAATATATTTTTTAACCATTGGAATTTTTAGAGGAACATATTTGTAAGGACAAAATTGACATTCCACTTATATTCTGTTAAAAAATAAACAGTAAGCTAACGGTAACAAACCAGAGGGACATATGAACAACTTAGAACTTTTGAAGGAATAAATATAAAAAGTCAAACTTTGTAGAGATATATCTGCTATTTGATATGTTTATAGCGACCTGTATGAAATTAACCCTTACTTTTTATACACACATACATAGGGCAATAAAGTCAGGAAAGAAGGCAATGTTATATCCGTAAACCTTGTTTTGCCTAAACATTCGGACTTGATCATCTATAGGTACTTGGAAGTAATGCTAGCCATGAGTTTGATTTGAAATGCAGAAAAAATAAATCTTAAAAGAACCAAACCAAATAAAAAAGGTTCTTTCTGGAAAAAGGTTGTCCCCCAAGTACATTCTGATTTTTCTCAAACACCATACTGATTCGCTTTCCTAGTAAAAACAAGACTTAACAATAACCTCTTCTACTCGACGAACAAAAGATCAAATGAAAGCCACAACATCATCAGGGCGTTGACTTGTCCAGGAATGAGAGTAATCTATATATTTGGTAAACTTATGTAAAGATATACCTCAAATTTGTCATCCTCTGCTAAAGAGTATCCAAGCACAAGCCGGATAATACATGCTCACAAATCAGATATTAAGCATCAGTACTTTACACTGCATTGTCTAATCTAATAATGCTCTTAAATAATCATTAAACAAGTAACAGAAAGTGAATCCAAACTAACATAAATTGGCAACCGGTGGTAGATATCGTACCTCAGAATGTCGAGAATCTGGACAAGAACAGCAGCAGAAACCTCAGTAAGATCGAAACAGACAGGAATGCCACAATAAGAATATGCATGTATACTTTATAAAATGCACTTTTATTCCTGCAGCTGCAACGAAAAAATGATAATAATAGAAGTAAAATGATAAACACATGTTTGTTGCTCTAGACCGCACACGGCGTAACTTCAATGACGAATTATAACACTGTACAATCATAAGTCATTCTCTAATATGTAGCAAGCATACATATAGGGAACAGATAACACAATGCAGAGAAAATAAGATGAGGTTTCTTTAGTTAACCAAAAAAAAAAGTTTTCTATTTGCATGTCGAAGGTCAAAGAAAAAGCGACGGCATTGCAAATTTGCTACCTTGTGAAAATATTACCTAGAAGGAATACTACAAACTTTTTAAAGTCTTAATAGAGAAAAAGAACAAACAGCTACAGTAAAAAGACAAAAATAATTATGCATGCCAAAGGACAGTAACGCGCAGGTAATAGTTATTAAACCGCTTCATTGTTGTTACGAATGGTAAAACTAGTCAAGAAAACAAGAATAATCAAAGATTCTAGAGGGCGCTAATATCAATTGCTAACTATAATATATAAATAATGCTTCAACATTGGAAAATCTCATGCACTATCTTAAAAGAGCCGATGAAAATGGCACTGGTATATAAAATATACAATTCCCATCTGAGGTATTAATAAGCTGAAACAATTAATAAGTTAAAAGGGATCACTTACTCGGCTCTGCATGAGGCGGCAAAACAACATAAACCTACTTGAAATTTTTTCCAACACTGGAACCCATCATTTATCTTACAAAAATCCCTTTTAAAGCTTAACCAATATAGCAAATGTAGCAGCACTACACCTCCATCTCAAAGAGGAGCAGCTTGACACAGATTCATATGGTCTGCACCTTCTATATCTCTACACTGGACTCCAAAATTTCATCAAACTTACATATATCCACCATTTAAACAAAATCAAAGGACATGTAGCGTTAAAAAATAAAGTGAATATTGCAAAGATAAACTAATGGATTAGAGACATGAGGGCCTTGTTTTCACTCAAGGCCACATCAGCTAACCATTGCAACTAAAATAGCTCTTTGCAACCGGCACATTAGAGCAGAGGAAAATCTACCACCAGCCCGGCGCACCATGCAGTTATACTGCTGTTGGTTGGTATAATTCCAGCATTGTCTTCAAATTTCAGAGAGTTCCGGATAATTCTCTGTGCCGTTTCGATGTCTCTCATGCCAGATAGCATTGACGCATTGCTTCCTTTTTCTTTTTAATTAATCGGACATGTCTTCCTCCCCACTGAACTGATCTCCGTCTGTGTGCATATATTTATGTTGTCTTTCCATGTCGTCGTCATCATCAAAAGATCTTTGCCGCTTTGAATTTCGAATATCCGCCTTTTCCTGAAAGATTTGAAGTTTGCGTGTTAAGAACATTTTGCAATTCACTTGTAACAATTAATAGTTTTTCCTGACCTAGATCAAAACCTATACAGAATCACATAATCTGGTGGTGTGCTAAGATTTATGAAAAGTAAACGCTGTCAATTCCACTTAAAAGCAAATGGGTAATATATAAAATGTTTGACTTAGCATTCACTGCTAAAAAGCACCAGCCTGTTTATCTGCTAAACACTAATCCTGCTGCTTTTCGGTGTAGAAAAGCTACTGTAGAAGCCAGGATCACTGGCAATAAGCATATGCTCCACAGATTCTTTTCCACCTTGCCATGCATCGAAGCCAAAACGGTAAAACTATATCTTACATGTTTTCTAGTTATTTCTTCAAGCTCCTTATTTTCTATAACAGCAACAACTGATTTCCTCCTCACAGTAATTCTTGAGGGCACTGGAAAGTGTTCTATGTCATCCCCAGACCTGCCTTCTTTTGCTTTCCTCTTTTGCAAAACAAGCTTTGTAGAAAGAGGCTGCACAAACAAGAAATGATAACATAAAAAGAAATGCGTAACTGCATAGTTCATATAATGAGAATATTCAGTTTTACCAAATATCTCGCAGCACCATCACCAAATGTGACGAGGTATGTAGTTGGGTCATCAACATCATCACCCCTTACCTTCAGCATTAAGAAAAAAAAAAATTCTCAGACAAGCACATTATACGTCATGTAATTGCTTACGTAAATAAAATGACAGAGACCATGACAAAAGTTAAGTTTATATTGGATATTATTTACATATATACATCTGCAAAATTATCTTTTAGCATATATATTCTAAAAGATCTGAATATCCATCTATGCCCTTCAGAAGCATAACTACAAATGTACAAACACTGGTACTTACAAAAGAGGCCTCTTAATAAAACTTACATAATACAAAACCAACTCCCCCCATCAATTGGATGATTCTAAAATTACAATAATGATATCTTCGTAAGAAACTATGCTTGCGATAGGCACATAAGGAAATTCATATTTTAGAGGGTATAAATGCAGCTAGACTATTTTGCTAGGAAATAAATGTAAAAGTCCCAAAGAAGTAAACATAATCAAGTTTATCAGCCATACATCCCAATGATATTCTCTGATCCATGAGTATGACAGCTCTTCATTTTCATCATACACATCCTTGGATATCTGCGAGCACAAATAAAGCAAATGTTCTCGGAGTGATTGTGAAGTTCAAAAAACATGTATAACAGATGAGAATAGCAATTGTGCAAATTGGAAAACAAAGAAGAGCAATGGGATTATCGTAGACAGAAGGAAATAAATTCTGATTTAAGGTGAAAATTATAAAGCATGTTTCAAAAACATTAACAGCTTTTATATTAAAACCCCCTAACAGTGTCCAAGTTGTCGCTAGAAGCAGAAGTTATCAAATAAGAGCATCTCCTTCTGGGAAATAAAAGCAAATTTCGACATGCTGGCCTAACAATGCTTTGGGATGTTTGTCTTGTCAAATGCCTGACTTCACTTCTCAGGTCGAGTAAGTTGTTAAAATAGCCAGGCCAGGGAGATACATAATTCAGGCAAACAACTCGAAAAGTTAAGATTCATAGAGACAGAAATACAATACCTCATCAGGCGCAGGTACCATATATGCCAAAAACTTCTCCGGTTTTGCAGGATCTGAACCATTAACGATGTAACTCTTCATTAAAGCCTGCCATGGCCAGAATGAAGAAGATTCAGCCAAAGGTACCAGAGGAAAGAAAATCAACATCAGCATTTTAATCTGATTGGTGAGAATGATAACTTACAAGAGAATTCAAAGCATCGAATATGTAAAAAAAATCTTCAGCACTTGACAGAATAATATAGTATACAAACTTACGACTGATCGACAGTATCATGTTCTTTTCAGCCATTAGGCCGTCAATTTACATTTGGCCTCAAAGACCTAAGTTTAAATGTCCCTCTATTGGGACCGAAAGTGGTTTCAGGAAAACCAAGTATAGATTAGGCAGTCGGCAGGCAAAGAGCCCCGTAGTCCGGAAGTTCAGTTTGAGCTAAAAGAAGCAGAGCATTCTATTATTTTCTGGCTTGTAATTGTGACAAGGTAAAGAGAGAAAAATTGGGGTACACAAAATATATCTTATTACCATTGTCCGTGAGGCACAACATACAAGCCAATAAATCTAACTAAAAGAAATGTATTCTAGGAGAAACAGATAAAATACCCAATTACAAACAGAAAAGGAAATATAACTCACTTGTGATTCATACTCGTCACGAACAGATCTCTCCAGCTTGTTGTACTGCTCTGAATCAACAGTAGGCTCTCCGTCAAGAGTTACCATAACAAACCGATCATCATACCTAATGCAGCAAATTGTAGTATGAATACTTGTTAAGCAAATGTAGAGCAACACCAAATAGCAAAAATCAAGATTTGATCAAATTGTCTAATCAAGCTCATTCTTCCAAGATGTCATCTTGAACTGAACAATGCCATGCATTGAAAAAAGAAAGTTTTGGAAGGATGCATAAATGTTAAAAATCTTGAGGAATATACCTATCCAAATCAGGCAACAAAGGCAGAACCCACTCAGCTTCCATGTTAGATTTAGTTTGATGAACAGGTCGCAACTTGGCCGCTTTGAAAGATTCTTCAATGGCCTGTATTTGCTTTTCCCTGGTATATACAATCGAAGGCTGATATACTGACTGTTGCAAGAATATAATCTCTAGCTATTCTGACAGATCTGTGGGAAATATAAATTTTCTTGACTGCAGTGATAATGAAATAGAATATATAGAGCTTACCTGCTGTTAAGATTCTCCAAGACAGAATTACGACCCTCTTTTGTTTCACGCATTTCCTTTGCTTGTTTTTCAGTTATTGACTGAAAAACCCAATATTTAGCTAATTATATGAATGGGTGTGTTGCATTAGACAAAAACATTGAGAATAAAATCATTTGCAAGTACCATTTTGGCTTCGTCCATACTAATTGGCGAAATGTACTGAGTCTTGACCAACCATGAAACGCCTATATCACTAGGCCGCTCCTTCCTTCTTATACCATCTTGCTTAATAGGGGTCACTACTTCATCATCACGCAGCAGTTCTTCATCTTCAGGAGTCATGGAAGAGTATATAGGAGGAGGACTGAAGCATAACATATGTATTAGAAATGGTATTTTTTCAAAAAAGAACAAAGAAGTTGACAAGCAAGTTGTATATAATCTTTACTTGTATACACTGATATCCAATAGGTCAAGAGGTATCCCAAGATCTTGCTCGGGATAGAGTTTGGGCTTGTACAGTTTCTCCAATGATGTTATCGTGTATTTGGTATATCTGCAAATAATCACATAGCTTCTTTTTAAACAATGAGACTGAAGAAGTGATACAGAATTTGTCAAAGCACCTTGCACAAGGCAGAAGTCGACTAATAATCACTGAAAACTAGCTTTGAAAAACATATGAATAATAACACAAATCAATGTTCTTCTGTGCTAAGAATATCACAACACTCTCCAAGTAAAGGCCTAAACCTAGTAGCATCTTCATTTATCACATAAAATTTGCCTTATATTTAAATGATATAAAAGCAGTAAAATCTCAGAGTTTCATAGCCAATAACATGGCAAGCAGTAAAGGGCCTTACCTAGTTCAACCAATCAGTGATGAAGATCAAAATCAATTAATCAATTCACACTATACGAGGATTAATGGCATAAGAATAACGGTTAAGAAACTTGACTTGAAAAATTAGAGGAGAATGATAGTTTTCCTTCGCATACATCAAAGGAGCAAGTTTCATTAAGAAAGAAGGGATAATTCATCTGTGAGCCCCGTGATGAACAAACTATCAAAATGATGTACAAAGAAAATCACATAACGAAAGAGCAACTAGTCATACAAACCTATTATTATCGGTATTGAGGGCTAGTAATTTTGGTTGCGCCGTTGGATCTGGCAATTCATTCCTAAACCTGCAGAAATAACAAAAGATCTTTAGGATACTCTCAGCGATGCATAAGAAAGAGAACTTCCATAACAGAAATTATGTAGCAGGCAGGCCATAATAAAAAAATATTGCAATGCAACAAATGCTAGTTCGAAGAGCTTAACATGTTCAGAATCTCAGTATTTAGTAACACAAGATATATAAAAGTTTGAAGCATTGAATAAAAAATTACGGAAAAAAGGGAATCTGGTAGGTAAAATGAAGATTCCTCACCTACTCGCTACTTATTATGCCAACACATGAAGCTTGTTGAAACCCTGATTTTCAACTCTTCTTATGAACACAATGAAGATGATAGGATTTCACGCATCTTCATTTGATTGTCATCAAATGTAATCTAGAAGAATAAACATTATGTAATGGCATGAGAAAGTACAAGTCAAACAATACAATCTCTTACATACATTGTGACCAACAATTTATCCAAGAACAGGTTTACAAGCCCCCGTAAATTGTGATCCACTATCACCCAAGAACAGGTTTACAAGGCCTCATCTCTACAAATTTTACATAGAAAGCAATCATAGGTATTAGCTAATCTAGGGTACATGGACACAAATAAGGGACACCGTACACTGGACATGACACGTCTCAGACACGGCAACTCATCAGCTTGGAAAAGATTATGACAACAACTTAGCAGGAACATGGCTAATAAATATAAAAATATATAGGGAAAAAGCATCTACCTAGATACATTTTCATCATGTTTTTAAATGCAATAATCCTTCCCTAATGATTTCCTCACTTACAGAAAGCAAATTAATCTTTCTTAACTGGCAGTAAAAAGACATTAATTATATTAAGTTTCATAGAGAACAACTGCATTAACTTAGATTAAAGCATCTGCTTAATTCAATAAATTATTCATAAATAATGAGGAAACAGAATATTTATACCAGCGATCACCTCAGACACTGTCCAACAGAATAGAAAATTGGCTCCTTGTATTACCTTACATTTTTTTGCATTGGCCATGTAACCAACACGCTTTGGACACAAAATGGATGAGCATGATCATACAGGACACATAATAAATATGTGAGGTCACACGAAGAGTTGAGTAGGACTACAGACACACAATGGGCACGTGAAGTGTCCAGCTAGGACACTACACCCAGCACAACACGACTTGACACTGCAACATTTTTTAAGTGTCACAAATGAGCTATTGGCATTGGCAATAACTCATTCATGGTCTAAATTACACCGACATGGACATGGGACATGAACCATGACAGGACTCAGAAATGGCAACTCATAAACTATGCAAAAATAAGGCAGGTATATGGCTTATAAATGTCATAATTTTGATAAAAAGACTAAATATCTTAAGGCATTCTTATTAATTTTGTAACGTACTTACTATAACTCCTCATGTATAGTAAGCAATTGAACTTTCTTAATTTGTAGATGTATAAAACAAAACAATAATAATAATAATTTAGAATGTGAAACATATATTCAAATCAAAGAATCTACTATGCAACATAAAGAAAAACAATATTTATACCAAAAAACACTTAAAACATTATACAATGAAATTAAAATTTTAATTTCTCACATTCAGATTTTCTTATATTGGACATGCAAATCGAGGAACTATGAACTTGCAATGGATGCGCATGATCAAGAGGGACACGCAATGAATATATAATGGACAAATGAAGAATAAGTATGAGGACATAGAACTCAATGGAAACTTGTCCATGGAGTGTCGCGGTAGGAATCGCGCCCGACACTGACACAATACGGACACTGCAACATTTTAGAAGTGATGTTTCCTAATTTATGGTAGAAAAGCTTCTGAGAAAGAAAACCCATCATAAAATTGGTACTGGTTTTGCTACCTAACCATCATTACTTTTGCATTCAGAAATTTCTGTTAGGCACCGAGATGACAATATGATTTCCTTCAAAAAGAATTATTGAAATATTCTGTCAAAATTTTTGCCAATTCCGTTAGATAGCGACAAAACTAGCCAGTTTCCTTGAAAAGAATTATAGGATGTGCTGTCAAAATAGTTACAAATACTATAAATTCATGCATCTATTTTATATATTGTACTAATATCAACATTTTTAAAGTTCAATGCAAATTTCAAAAATTGCATAGCTCAGGTAAGGTCTATACATTTTAACCAAAAAAGTATCATGAATTCGAAGCAAACTCACTTCATCTTGCAGATGAATGTGGTGGGCTTCTTCAGCCGGTTCATGACCCTCTCTCCGCCCAAGAAAGGAGCGGTCACCATCCGCGATCCCGCTATCGAGCCATGCTGCGGCCTCATCTGCGTCTTATGCGCGACAGTCGCCTGCGACTGCTTCAGCATTAGCTGCTGCCTCCTCTCCTCCTGCTTCTGCTTCTCGTACTCCCTCTTCTTCCTCATCCTCCTCTCTTCTTCCGTCTCCACCCGCCCCGATTGCCCATGCGAATACACCGAAGGCTTCTCAGAGGCCGATGCAACGGGCTTTTGCTGCCTGGGAGCGGCGGCGGCAGAGGGTTCTTTGGAGTTAGGGTTGTGATGGTGATGATGATGATGGGTCCGGTGGGCGGACAGCGCCGGAGGAGGTGGAAGCAGGGCCGAGGGAGGGGGAGCGGGGGGAGGGTTCGGGGGAGGGGACGAAGGGGGAGGAGGAGGCGGAGGCGGTTCGTAAGGAGGAGGAAACTGCGAGGATTGGTAGTAAGGAGGCGGCGGAGGTTGCTGCGATCCCACAGATGGCGGCGGCGGCGGCGGAGGTAGGGTCGATCCGTACCCGTACTGCTGCTGCTGCTGCTGCGGCGGCGGCGGCGGAGGCGGCGGAGGAAGCATCTGCGGCGGAGGCGGCGGCGGCGGAAGCATATGCGGCGGTGGCGGCGGTGGAGGAGGGTTCCGAGAGGGATTGAAGGGGAGGTGGGAGGAGGGTGGCGGGTACCCGTAGCTCGGCGGCGGGGGCGGCGGAGCGGCGCCACGGTAGGGGTTCTGGGAGGGCGGCGGCGGCTGCGGCGGCGGCGGCATGGAGGGAGGAGGAGGAGGTAGCGGGTTCTGCGGCGGCGCCGCCGGGGGAGGAGGCGGCGGGGGGAACGATTGCGGCGGAGGAGGAGGGGGGAAGGGTCGGTACGACGACATGGGCCGGGGGGATCGGAGAGAGGGTTTCGACCCGATCGAAACCCTAACCCTATAATACGAATCCTAGGGTTTCGAAAGAGGTCGCGAGGAAGGGGAGGGCGAAACCGAGACAGAGAGAGAGAGAGAGAGAGAGAGAGAGAGAGAGGGAGGAGTGAGGAGGAGCGTTTGACCCGTGCGTCTTCGGTGTAACGTTTATTTATAACTTTTTGAGACACTGACACGTGGGTCCCATATTTGGTGGGCCCGCCTCGTCAGGGAAAGAACCATGACATGTACAGCTGCAATAGTGAAGATACTTAAAAATAAATAAATAAATAAATAAATAAATTACACCTTTTGAGGGACATTTTAATTTCTAAACTTTAATTCGGTATAAATTTTTTTTTGAACAATTTTAATTAATTATAATTTTTAGTTCAAATTATAAGACATGTAATAATTTAATTTTCAAACTTTTCAAATTATTACATCATCAAATAAAATATTATTATAATTAAAAAAAAAAAAAGTGAGAACTAAAAAATTACATGCTTTGCAATTCAAATAAAAATTTACAGCTAATTAAAATTTAAAAGGGTTAATTACATACGGCTTCCTGTAAACATATCGAATAGCAGATATATTCCTACAAAGTTTAACTTTTCATATTTATCCCTTCAAAAATCCAACGTTATTCATATATATCCCTCCGGTTTATTATCGTTAGTTTACTGTTTATTTTTTATAGATTATATGTGAAATGACAGTTTTGTCTTTTCAAAAATATCCCTATAAAAAATAATACAGAAATATCTGAAAGGATAAAAAGATAAATTTATCTCACTTACTAACCAAGATTAAGTATTTAACATATGGCTAATCAAATTTTTCTAACAGAGATAGACGGTAGGTATATATATATATATGAATAACGTTGGATTTTTTAAGGAATAAATATGAAAAGTTGAACTTTGTAGGAATATACCTGCTATTCGAAATATTTACAGGGAACCATATGTAATTAACTAAGATATTACGCATCTTATAATTTCAATAAAAAATTATAATAAATTAAAATTTTAAGACTAAAATATCATGTGTCTTATAAGAACCAAAATTGTAATTTACCTAACGGAAACACTTTTTGAAATCAAATCACATGTTGCTCGCATAGGGACATTCTTTGTACTTTGGCAAAGCCCAATTTAGCTTTAAATAAAAATTATAATGTTCATTTTTTGGAACCTCTTGTCTCAATTTACATGAGTTTAGATGTTTATGATCTTTTATAACAATTCAAACAAACACACAGCCCAAGATCATGCCTGTCACCTTATTCTTTAGATCCTGGTTCAGTCTAGATTCGTCATACATCTCTGATACCAAATGTAACGATCCGTCTTATTAAGAATAATAATTCGTTGTGTCCAAATCATATCCCAAAATATTTAAGTCTAGTTATTATTATTCGTGTCCATGATTTCTTATAAACTCAATCTCAACTCTAATCTCATCCGATGTGGTATTATTAGAATGTCACAATAGATGATTGCTAAATGCATGGTAAATTTGCTGACTCTACTTTATATAAATTTATTAACTGCATATTTCTCACAGGAGGTCCAGCTGAAATACTATCAATAGTACCAAGCAATTGGTGCTACCAAGTTTTTAGCTCTTGGATGAAAGTATGTGCGGTTGGAATTATACTGGTCCCCTAAGATTTTTACTATTCAACCAACCACCTACTAAACCCTAGGGGACCACCATCATCCTAATCGCATATTTCTTAATTCAATGGCTAAAAACTTAATAGCAGTAATGATCTGGTGCTATCGATTGTATTCCTTCAAATTTTATTATCATCTACTCTGTATAATAAGTACGATATTACTTATTGTGGCAAATAGGTTTATGCTAAGATTTGAGCTCAATTGGTTTGGGCTAAACTTGGATTCCGCCGAGGAGACGGGCCCGTAAGGTTTTGGTTGGGCTCGATTACATCGGCCCAAGATACTTTTGTTAGATGTTTGATTGGATTTTTGTTTAATTTTTCCAAGTTATAGAATGCATGAATAAGAGAAAGGGCATTATACAAAAAATTATTTGGTCGAATCGAATTACTACGTAGTTAGCTATGTATGTAGTTAGAAATATAACAGTGAGAATCATGGGCGGTTTTTTTTTTTTTTTTTTTCTTTTCGACATTGGTGATTTAAATTCCAAAATTTAATTTTACCACTCTTAGCCACAAATTAGGTATGTGCCTCGGTTAAAGGGCTGAGTTTGATAAGTTTGACTTGGTTCATTTTTTTTTTTTTTTTTTCTTTTCGACATTGGTGATTTAAATTCCAAAATTTAATTTTAGCACTCTTAGCCACAAATTAGGTATGTGCCTCGGTTAAAGGGCTGAGTTTGATAAGTTTGACTTGGTTCATTATTTGAGTTCAATTGGCAACCGGTATAATGGGAGATAAGAGGGTTATCCCTATTTTATACCTAAACAATATTTAAGTGTCGGGAGAACAGATGTTCTCCCATACCAGGTTATTCCGGTATTAGGATAGAACAGCTGTTCCACCCCACAGATGTGGGGTGGAACAGCTGTTCTACTTGTTACTTATTTTTTTTTTTTTTAAATTAATTTTTTTTAAATTATAAAATATTTAAATTTATAAAATTTTAAAATTTTTTTATTTTATTTTATAAATTTTAATCCCCTCTATTATTCTTATTCTTCTTTAACTTACCAAACACAATTTTTTCTTATCCCGGTACAATCCTTTTACTCAACCAAACACAAAATTACTATAATTCTTGCTTTTACCTGAACTTATACCTATATCCGAAATAACTAATTTTTACTTATATCCGAACCAAACGCAGTCTTAAAGTTGAAAGGCTGATATTTGTATATTTGTGAGTCGAGCTCACATTATCTCGCGATCTCAGTGCCAAATAAATTTGAGAAAAATTTTGTTTCATGTTTTTTAATCCAAAAAAAAAAATATATATATTAGGGAGGAAAAAAAAAAAAAAAGAAGCAAATTCACTCTCAAAATCATCAAATCACAAAGATCAAACGGTGGGGATACAGCAATCCAAACAAAGGCAAACCAGAAGCCGACTTCAAACGCGGTTTATAGTGAGACTGGAATCACCGCCGTCGATCAATCAGCACAGATCTTAAAGCAGCAGGAACGGCAATAATCCACGTCTTATCACTAAGATTTTAATTTTCCCCCTTCCTCTCCCTCTCCCTCTTCTCCAATCAATTTGAATTTGCCCAAAATTCAAGACTAATAAAAAACTGACAATTTTGCAACATAGCCCCTTGGAACTTTTACTCTCGAACAGTGGCCCCTTACTCCCTAAAACTAAGAGCTAAAAAAAAAAAAAATCATGGATTTAATGGATAAATTTTTTTAAGTAATACTAGTTGCCCATCTATTTTTCAATATATATTATATGCATCTTATTTATTTTAAAATAAAATAAAATTTATTAATTATTTTAAAATAATAAATAAAATTTATTTTATTCTGAAATAAATAAAATGTACACCATCCATTCTATTTAGAATAAAATGTACACCATGCATTCTATTTAGAATGTTAATATTTTTTAATTTTTTCTATTTATATACACTTCAAGAAAACCCTTGGACTTCTGAAAAATTGCATTACTGCCCCACTACGACGGGGGCGTAGCAGAGCGGGATCAGCGGCCGCGCGAGCTCGTCGCCGTCGCCGTCGCCGGAGCCGGAGAAGAGGGGGGCGCGGCAGAGCGGGCACGTGCGGCGTGCGTGCGCGGTGGCGGCGGCGGAGGCGAGGATCCAACGGTCGAGGCACGCGCGGTGGAACACGTGGCCGCACGCGGTTGTGCGCCGCACCTCCGCGGCGCCCTCGAACTCGTCCAAGCACACCGCGCACCAGGCCCCGCCATGGGCGGCGAGGTTGGGGAGTTCGAGCTCGTCGAAGCGGCGCGCGGGGAGGGCGCGGTCGATGGGCGCGTGAGGCGCGGTTAGGGTTAGGGTTAGGGTTTCGGAGGGGGAGAGGGGGCGGAGGAGGAAGGAGATGAGGCTGCGGAGGTGGGAGAGGAGGACGAGGAGGTGGAGGAGGGGCTTCGGGAGCTCCGTGTACCCCACGGGGAAGCCCATTTTGGGAAATATTAAAATAGAAAAAAAAGTTCTCTCTCTCTAGAACGGGTAGAATGGGAATGGGGTGGATGGGCTTCAACTCGCCTGCAAAAGCTCTCTCTCTCTATCTCTAGAGAGAGAAGAAAGAGAGGAGATTGTTGGGTAGAATGGGAAGGGAATTTGGGAAGGTCTAGAGAGAGAAAGTGCCTTGTGAGTTGTGTGTTATAGTGCTCTATATATAGTGCGAAATGCAATGCGATAGTTGTGGCTTGGTAGATATTTTTGCATATATACCCCTACAAATATGTAAAATTATATATATATATATATATATGGGATAATTGCCTGTGTACCCCTGAAATATGAAGAAATATCTGATTTACCCCTCTTATTTTTTTCTTTCCAATATACCCTTCATACGTTCCACCGTTATTAAAAATACCCCTACCGTTTCCCTTTGTTAAGTTAACTAGGGTTAAACTAGAGTTAAATAATAATCGGAGTTGAAAACTATCAGATATACCTATTTTGCCCCGGTTTAGGGTTTAGGGTTTAGGATTTTTTAGGGTTTTAGGGTTTAGGATTTAGGATTTTAGGGTTTAGGGTTTTTTAGGGTTCTAGGGTTTTAAGGTTTAGGGTTTAGGATTTTTAGGGTTTTAGGGTTTAGGTTTAGGGTTTTAGGGTTTAGGGGTTTAGGGTTTTTAGAGTATATTTGAAAGGACAAAATAGTAATTACACACAGATAACGGCAGTTTCAAACGGTACACTAACGGAGTTTAACTTCAGGGGTATTTTGGAAAGAAGTTGGAACGTAAGAAGGGTAGTTTTAATATTAGCCTTCTAAGAGGGGTAAATCTAAAAACAGGAAAATTTTTAGGGGTACGTAGGAAATTGCCCCTATATATATTATTATTATTATTATTATTATTATTATTTTAGACCTATTTTTAGATTTTTGAGAAAGATTTTGAATCCCACACCATGCGTTTTGTAGAGTATATTTTTTGTATTTTCAAAAGTACTGAAGTTTTTATATTTATAAATTATTTTTGATGATGAGTTATTCGATTTGATTATCAGTTTCTATAGACATAATTTACGTTATTTGAACTTTTTATAAATTAAATTTTATAATTTTTTGATATCATTTATCAAGTGATAAAAAAAATATTAAAAAATTACTATTTTAATAGTCGATGTGGTACGTTTGTAAGTTCAATGATATAGAATAATTCAAATTATGTGAGATTTGAATAGAAAATTTTATTTTATATTAAAAGAAAAATTAAAACTTTTGATTTGAAATTCAATTCTTTTATTATTATTTTTTTATAGAATTTTTATTTTTGGTCATTTATTTTGGAACTGTTCGTTCATAAGACAAATAAAATAAAAAAAAATTATAAAATTTGATTTCTAAATAGTTTTAATATTGTAAATTAAGTTTAACGGAACCGATCGCCGAATCAGCTGTCTTATCATAAAAAATAACTTACAATCACAGAGACCTCTATATTTTCGAAAGCGTAAAAGTCTAGCTCTATATTATAATATAGAAGCATGTAATTAGTTAGTGCACACATTCCAAAATATAATATAAATTTTTTAACACATCAATAATATATAAAAATAATATTCTGAAGTATCCTTAGCAATAGTGTAGATTTTGTATGTATACTACAACATAGGAATAACTTCATATCAAATAACAAGTAATTAATTTACTCAACTTTCTGTTCCGTAATAATAGGCTCAGGAGACTAATAAGTTGAGTTGGGTGAGCCCAATAAGTTGAGTGGAGCTGCGGTCCACAATATACCTAACAGCAAGAGGCCCAACAATAAATCTAACGTCTAGATGGGTTGAGTCTGGTCGAGACCCATGGGCGCTGTGTCTGTACGCTTTAAGTGAATTAGTTGCGTATTTCTAATAGCTCGAGTTTTTGGAATTAATGGTTAGCGCCAACGATCCGACAATTAATACTACTGATACACTTCAAAATATAATATATATTTTATACCTTTCTATCCAGAAACTATTAATTTTATATTTGTCACATTAATTTTTTATTTTTAAAAACTATTTAAATTTTTGTGATTTGTAGGAGGAGGATATAAGATTTATATCCTGCTTTTGAGGTGCATGTATATATAAATAGTATTTCTCTATTTGTAGGGGTATATATATATAAGCAAAATAGCTCTTTAAAGGCAGCTACAGAAACTACAGCTCATATGTGCTGGGGTTGCAGAACTGTGACAGTATTCTCTCTCTCTCTCTCTCTCTCTCTCTCTCTCTCTGGGGTTGCAGAACTGTGACAGTACTCTCTCTCTCTCTCTCTCTCTCTCTCTCTAAGTTGGGTTGGTTTGTTTGTGTGTCTGAGAGCAGAGGGAGTGGGTTGGCCATGGTTTTCTCTCTCTCTCTCTCTCTCTCTCTCTCTCTAGAGAGAGAGAGTAACAAAAAGTGTATCCCATGTGATGGATGTAGCCTCTGGATATGGAGAAATGAAACATGGCCTGCAGGCTGCAGGTTTCTTTGTTGGGATCTCTCTTTTGACTGCTCACTTTTATTTTAAGTTATTTTTACTTCTTATTCACTTGGCACTTTCAATTATTCAGTGATGTTCAATAATAGAGATTGATGATCTAGAGGTGGGAGTTGGATTTGCTGCTGGTACATTTATTAATGAAACAATTGAGCCCTATGTCACGGATTTAAGCTTTTCGTCTAGCAAAAATTCGTACGGCGCCTGCTTTTTTGCTCGAAGAGGACAAGCCTTACTCTCTATTTGCTAGCACGGACCTTCGCGCTCTACGACTAAATGCAAAAATAGAGAAAAGAGAAAGTAATAGTGGTTCCGCAGAAAAAACTAAATAATCTCTTTATTTAGAAAAATAACACTATAAGATACAACTCTCTCTAGTTGTTGAACAATGCGCCGCACGAACTTTTGCTAGACGAAAAGCTTAAGTCCGTGACACCTAGCTCTACTTTTTTTTTTTTTTTTGTTATTGCTGTCTTCTTAAAGTGGCTAGCATGCATTCTGTCTCATGACAGAGGATCAGATTGGATCAAATTATGTTCGAAATGATGAGAAGTTGAATTGGACGAGTCATGGTCTAAGCGGCGAGAGGTTGGATTGGATCAAATCATAATTGAGATTTATAGGTGTTGCGCCTGTACGCTTTAAGTGAACTAACCGTATCTCTTTAGTCAAAATTGAGCAACCTTCTGAAAATAAAACATAAAATTTTTAAATTCAAATTCGAAGTTGTAAATCTTATTCAAGATAGTAAAAATAATTTTTTTTATCAAAAATTTAATTGATTTGGATTAATTTGCACCATGTACTAGAAAACACTCTGAATAGACCATTGATAATGTCATTTTTGAGGTGTATTGATCACTAATAAGTAAATAATGTTGAATTTTTTTGAAATTTAGTATCTAAGAAGTTCAAATATGCTAGATTATGTCAACTATGTTTTGTTGCCAAACGAATGCCCGAACATCGCAATTGAGCTTATAGAACGAAAGTCGCGGTGTCATCAGTAGCACTTATATATATAAGCAATGCAAAGTAAGCACTTAAAAAGTGAGTATAAATTTTATATCAAACCTATATATTCAAATATTAATATATTCAAACGAGTCTTATTTATACTATTTAATATTAAAATCTAAAATTACTGTTTAAACTTTGGATGGATCGGTGTAAGATTTACATAATATTTTTTGGTGTACAATTAGAGAGAGAGAGAGAGAGAGAGAAATTTTAGCACTACAACTATTGTTTTATTATAATCTTACAACTCTATCATCCATTAATAATCCATATTTCTGCATTAATTTTTTTATTATTTTTTGTTATTAAAACTTAAAAAAATTTACTATACCCTAAGAAATATATAAAATTATAATCCTTCGATTATGATTGTAATTAATCTTATTTTTTTTTGCCCCTGTTTGGTTTGGGTACAAAAAGGGAATATCCCACTTTGTACCCAAACAAGATTGGGATGGGGGAATGGGATATCCCCCCTTACCGGGTCGTACCGGTACAATCCGTAAGGGGGATATCCCATCCCCCCCCCCCCCCCCCCCCCCCAACAATTCAGAATAATCCATTCCCAAGGCTCTCTTGGGAAGGGGCACACTGGTTTTTTTTTTTTTTTTTTTTTTTTTTTTTTTATAATGTTTCTTTTGATTTTTTTTAATTAAAATTTTTAAATTTTAAAAGATATTTAAATTTTAAAAAATATTTAAATTTTATAAATTTTAAATGTTTTAATTTTATATTTTAATAAATCTAAAAATTTTATTTTTTTGTTTTAAAAAAATATTAATTTTAAAATTTTAAAATTTATACAATTTTTCTATAATTTTTTTAAAATTTATATAAATTTAAAAATTAAAATTTTTACTCCTACTTAAAATTTAAAAATTAACTTTTTTTTTTTTTTGCTCCCACTTAAAATTTTTATAAAAATTAAAATTAATAAATATTAAAATTTGAATAAATTTTGAAATTTTAATTTTGAAAAAAAAACTAAAAAGGAAAGAATATTTTAGTCTTTTAACACAAAAGTCAACTATCTATTCCTCTTATTCTTCAATCACTACCAAGCGCTATTTTTCTTATACCTGGTACTAACCTAATACCCAATCAAATACAAATTCACATTATACCTAACTTATTCCTAACTTTATACTTATCCCTGATACTACTAATTCTCTCTAATATCCGAACCAAACGAAACCTTTGAGTTGTAGACTCAGAATATTTTATACAAGCAATGCATGCTACACATACATTTATATAAAGAAAAATACTTTTTGTACACCCCATTTTAAATATATGATGTATATTCCATCTATTTTAAGTGGTGTGAATTTTATCCGTCACTTCGAAGCGACGGATGGAGAAGACTCCAAATAAAATGTACCACTAGCATTGTTCTTATCTAAATTATCTGTTAAAAATAAAAGTGATAATGTTACCCAAAGGATCAATAACATTTTAGCAAAGGTATTATTATATATGTTACCATATATATTATTACCCTATATATTATTTTTTTTTGTTAGGATTGTAATATTTATATTACCATATATTTTACTTTCTTAACATGGTTTACTACCATATATATTTCTTTATTGTTATGCTATATTATCTTTCTTTACATGGTATGCTACCATATATATTGTTATGGTATATTATCATATTTTTTTTATATAATAGGATACAATCCTGTTCTTTCCATGTAAAACTTTTTTCTTCTCTCTATATAAGAGAATAGATTTAGATGAATAATATATACAAAATTTTTCAATTCTCTTGTTTCAATATATACATCTCTAAACAAAGTGATGATCTTACATTAACACTTATCTAAGAGCTATCTAAAAAAAATTTCTACCGAAGAGACGGAAGGAAAAATGACACGCTCTTTAATTAAAAAGGAGTATATTCAAAAAGAGAAGATATGTAATACAAGAGGTGGCTTCTACCGCCAATAATGAAGGTAAACTTTAGGGTACCGTTTGGTTCGAAAATAATTAGCTCGGGGATAAATTTTTTTTATCTATGAGATAGCTTGTTATTTCGGAATAGTTAGAAATAAAAAAAAAAATAGCGTTTGATTTATAAAACTGTTATTCTTAGAAATAGCTGAAATTATGTTTGGTTCATTTTTTGAAATAAGCGAGAATAGTAAAAAAAAAAATTTGGTTAAATATATAAAATACCAAGTTTGCCCTTAGCATTCTTCCATAAATATGTCTAATAAACAAATAATACAATATCTGATGCACTGTTAATTGGTTTTTTTGTTGGTTTAAATTTTATGTTGATAAAATTTTGAGTTCAGGACTTTTGAAGAGTTCATAATTAAACTAAATAAGTTTAGCAAATCAAATCACTACTTAATTGATTAATAAGAGTATATATATATATACATAATGGTTGGTGAGGTGACAGAGACCTTAATTAATTATTCTCAAATATTTTGATATTATAATTAATTGCCTTGATGCCTTTTGAAACATACCAACATCTCTTGCTTTGGTGGATATATAATTGGCCCCACATAGAAAATTATGGATCAACTAACTAGAATATAAAAGGGAGACAATGAAACTATACATTGATAGTGTCCAAAATATCATTAGTTAATTTTGTTTATTAAAGTTGTAGTATAATTAATTATAGCCAGGGAGTAGAACATATATAGTCCAATTAATCATTGGACAGTAAATTTTTTGGGGTTCATGTTCTCAATTTATGTTCTAAAGTAGCTATAGCGATATTTTTAATAGTTAGGATAATTTTTTTACTATAATAAAATTATGGTATAGCGACACTTTTAAGTATTGTTAAAAACTAAAAAAAATACTGCTAGAACAAATACCGACACTTGTCATTAGTGTCGCTATATGTGCCGTCGCTAGGGTGTATAGCGATACATTACTATAATGTGTCTCAAAAATATGTCCATATAACCTAATTTTGAATATAGATGGACTATAAATGAGACATTTGTAAAAAAGTATCACAAATATGTGTCCCTATAACCTAATTTTATTGTAGTGTTTATTGCCAAAATTAAATACTGGGGCCTAAATAAATGGAAGTGAGGGTACAAATTAATTAAGTCCTAGTAGGAGAGGATTTTGCGTACACGCATGTATAGTTAATCGAGAAAAAGATAATATCTGAATTATAAATCATTTTGAATCGACTAACTAATTTTTAATTTATTTAATTTGAGTCAGTCAATGATAATTTGATTTTAAAATTTGAATGTGTTATTTAGTTTTATATATTTAGTTAGTATACTTAATTTAACTTTGATATCTAAAATTAGCTTAAATTTTAAAGTCAAAGTAACGTTATCTGACTCAAATCAAATATGTCGAAAAATTTGATAGTAAAATTAAATTATTGAAAAATTGAATAGCCGACACAAAATGATCTATAATTTAAGCAATTAAGTTCCGTATGTTTTTACCTCAGAAAAAGGAAAGAGAAAACTTAATTACCCACCTAATGGTGCATTAATTTTTTGCAATACGAAATCTAATTTGATTCAAAAGAAATTGAGAACTTGATAGTTTTTTCGACTGATCTTTTAGATTTTGTGTGAAAATTTTCTAAGTTCTCGACATCAAACATAAGGTTAGGCCTAGTTTGAAAATATACCTTCACCTTTCGAAATTTAAAAGTGGACTATAAATAATATTTTATACATTTTTCAGTAGTTTTGATTAGCCAAATTTGAAATCGAACGTCACCACGTCGTTCAGTTCGACGAGATCATTAAACTCGCGATTTTATTTCGTCGCGATTGGGTCTTGTTAAACTAGATTAGTCGTTTCTTCAAGAGCATTTCAGAAATTTAAAATTTTAAATTATAAAAATTTTAAAAAATTTAAATTTAACTTTAAATTTTAAAATTTAAAATTTACAGTTATTACATATGATATCTAATTACATCTGTTTTGGAAGGCTTCTTAATTATTAGTTGCAATAATAATTTTTTACAACTAACAAAATCATTACAAAAAGTTATAATAAATCTTGTGGTAATAAATTACTAAAAAATATAGTTTGTATTATTATGATAATACAAAGTATTGCAATAAATTATATATTGCAATAGTTAAAATTAATTTTGATGTAATCAAATTGATGCAATGAAATGAAATTATTGTAGGGACATTTTGAAACCACTTTGATGCTTCTCCTATTTACTTTTTTCTATCACCACTTCTTGTGTAAAGGCCCTTTTAAGTCTTAAAAAATAGGATTAATTGTATACGACTCTCTATAAACATATCGAATAGCAGATATATTTTTGTAAAGTTTAACTTTTCATATTTATTCATTCAAAATCCAACGTTATTCATATATATATATCCCTACCGGCTATCTCTATTAGAAAAATCTAGTTAACCATATGTTAAATACTTAATCTTAATTAATTAATGAGGTAAATATTAAAAAATTTTGTAATTTCAAAATTCGAGACAAATCTAACAAAACGATTGAGATATTCCACGAATGTACCGGGTGCATGCAATTTTGACGCTCCACTTCTCAGGAGGTCACCCATCCTAGGTCTACTTTAACTTTAGCACGCTTAATTTTCTTAATCTCTTGGACCTTGTTATCATCCAAAGTATTATAGTCGGATTAAGAGATTTAGTCACATTATATTATTTATATTTAGAACTAATAAATATTTCGGAGATGTTACAGCAATAGTTTCGACTGATCAATATTCTAGTGTAAGATTCATCTCTTGTCTCAAAACATGGCACGTTAAATATGAACTGGATTTCACGTTACACCACGGCCTCTCTCCCTTGTCCCTTTCGCTTTTATCAATGTGTACGTGGGGGAGAGAAGGATCCATTAATTCAGTGATGCCAATGAACCTGGCCTTGTAAGTTAAGGGGCTGATCTGTACCCATAGCTCTTTGTCTATAGGATGACTTGGATCCAACCCATGAACATCTAAAAAGAAAAGTTACTTATAGCCAATGTGAGAGTGACTAGCTGGCTCATGTGTAACGACCCGGCCTATTAGTAATAATAACTCGTTGGACCTACACCATAGCCCAAAATGTCTAAGTCCGGCCTATTAGTAATAATAACTCGTTGGACCTACACCATGGCCCAAAATGTCCAAGTCCAGTTATTATTACTAGTGTCCATGTCCTCTTATATATCCAAACACATCCACATTCGCATCCGATGTGGGACTATTGGGGTATCAGGACGTCAGCCCAAACACACACACAACAGTCCAAGATCACCAGGTGATGTGAGACTTGTCTCGCTAGCCCTGTCATCTAGATCCAGACTCAGCTGAGACTCGCCACACACTTCTGGCTGGTTATTGGTTCTGATATCAAATGTAACGACCCGATCCATTAGCAATAATAACTCGTTGGGCCCACACCACAGCCCAAAATGCCTAAGCCCAGTTATTATTACTAGTGTCCATGTCCTCTTATGTACCCAAACACATCCACATTCGCATCCGATGTTGGACTATTGGGGTGTCACATCATGCATGCCCATGTACTTAATTGGCTCATCTTTGTCTTGAGTTGAGTGAATCTCATGAGTTAATTAAGTGAGAAATGTAGCATTCTATCCGCTTTGTTTATTTTTTGAAATAAATTTAGCTGGAAATGTAAAATAATTAGGTTTCGAACTCGGATCTCTTGGGTATCAACCACCAATTAAGTCATTTGCCGCTTGCACTAAAGACAGTTTAACAATATACTTAACGTCTAGATTGATTGAGTTTAGTTGAAATTCGTGAATACTGATGTGTGCGTTTTTTCTATCAACACGTGTTTTTGGAATAGTTTACTAGCGCTTAAGATCTGCAAGTTGAACTAAAATTCAAATGAAAACTAATTTTCCATCTATGTTTGCTTGAATTGCTTGATAGCAAGACAATGACTTTGGAACTATAATTATCCTACTTTTTATATTTATTTTATTAAAATTTTTCACCCAGCATGTAATTAAGAGGCTGAACAAACTTACAACATTTATTTTTAATTATTTTTTCTCTCTCTTTTTTTCTGTCCTGATTGATTTTATGCTGAGTGGAGTTTTTACAGAAGATTTAATTTATAATGAACCAAACAATAAAAAATAATTTTTACGGTAAAAAATAACTTCAGGTGCATAAATGTTTGCAATGATTTGATTGTTTTGTTTCATAATTGTATTTTGTTAATTTGTGGTTTCACTACAATAAAATTATGCTATAGCGATACTTTTAAATGTTTCTAAAATCTAAAAAAAGTGTCGCTGGTAAAAATACCAACACTTATGGTTAGTGTTGTTATATGTGCCGTCGCTAGAGTGTATAGCGACACATTTTTATAATATGTCCCAAAAATATGTTCCTATAATCTAATTTTGGATATAGATGGAATATAAATAGGACACTTATATAAAAGTATCACAAATATGTGTCCCTATAATCTAATTTTGTTATAGTGTTTATTGTATATGTAAGGATAATTTTGTTAAATTAAGTAAAAATTTAATCATTATTCACTAAACACTTAAGTTACTAGATAACAGTGTTTTTATATTTTAGATTCAATAAAATTTTCTCCAAAAAAGAAAAGGAAAAAACTAAAACACTTGAGCTTAATTTACTCATTAAAAGTTTTATTTATAAATTCCATGCAATATATTACTCCCTATCCAATTAATTAAAAGGGATAATATAGTATAAAGGCTTATTCTCTATTACACTTAAAACACATAAGATTTGCCGCATCCAATCAAATATCTCTATATTACATAAAAATACAAAAAAAATATTTAAACAACGCTTTAGCGTATAATATATTACAATATATTACCATATGTGTTTGGACTCTTCTCCATTCACTTGACACAATATGATCCATTTGGAATATATATTCTAAGTGTTATATGTAACTGTTGCACTGAAGATCTTTTCAATAATGTAGGGTAAAATATGAGAATAAATTAAACATTTGAATGATTGATGCGTACTAATTAATTTCCCGTGATCTGAGATAGATGCACCACTTTGCTTGGGGCCATATTTATAAGATTGAGTTGCTTTGAGTAGAAAAAAGTAGCAGAACCATATACCAACTATGGCTTCTTTTCGTGCTATCATTTTTTCTGAGTTCACAAACAAAATTCTATGTACTTAGTTGGATTTGGATTGGTGATCTAGGGATGTCAACGAGCTGATTACGAGTTGGTTCGTTAAAATATTATGCTGAAAAATTAACTCGATTCATAATTAATAAACAAATCGAACACAAGCTAGATTTCGGACAACAAGCTAGCTAGTTTGTCAGCTTTACTATTGGATGAAAAGTTTAAAAAAATTTCAAAAATTAGAATATTAATCTAATAATTAAAATTCACAAAATGTAAGTCTCTTTATATTTGTGTTGGTCTAAAATCTAAGGGCTAAAAAACTACAAATACCAAAGATTTGGTATTTTTTAAAAAATAGGAGCTTAATTTTATATGAATCCCGCTACTATATTTGTAAAAACACCAAATAATTGGTACTTATAAATTTTTGACCGTTAAATCTATACCCTTGACTAATTTTATCTCTTAAATCATGCTATTTTATTAATTAACCACCCACTATCATCTTAATCGCACATCCTTAATTTCTTTCAAGAACTAAAACCTACCTGCACCAAAGACTTGGTACTTTTAAAAGTATAAAAGATCAATTTTATATATATATATATAATTGATCGGCTATTATGCTATCAATTTAGCACAAAGTACTTGGTGCCACCAAGTTTTCCACCATTAGATCTAACCCTTCAATCATTTTCACCTTTTAGATCATACTATTTTCTTAACTACTCACTAAATCCAAAGGGCCCCACTATCATCCTAACCGCACATCTTCTCATCCAAAAATCAAAAACCTAATAGCACCAAAGAGTTGGTACCATCGATACCATAGTAACCTAGTTATATATATATATATATATATTCGAGTTATATTGAGCCGAAAACAAGCGAGCTGACTCCGGTTCGTGTTTTGCTCGTTAAAATTTAATTTTTTTATTAAACGAGCAATCAATCTTGTTCTCATTTCGAGTCGAACGCGAGCTGACTCATGAACAGCGAGCTAGATTGCCAACCCTAAATGTGTCCGCCAATAAAATTTTCTATTTATCATCATCTCTTAGCTAACAATGCAAATCTTGCCAAATGTTGGAAGCCATCTTCTTCAAATAAGCATAAAACTGAAAAAAAAAAAAGTTAAGTATTTCATTTGTGTTGCCAAACATGTACATTCCACATGTGGAGTGTGCAAGTACTCATCCGCCCCCGCCCCCCGGCCCCTCCCCCCAACCCCAAAAAACAAAAAGAGAGCTATACTTTTTGCACTCATAACTTTTAAATAGATCAGTTATGAACTTTCCTAATTAAGTTCACATGTTGTTCTCAAATTACTTAATCTTTCTTTCAAATAACAAAGATAAAGAAAAAGAAACTTTATCCTCTTTGTTCGACATATTCGTGTTGCTAGCTAGTTGCTTAATTCATGCAGTTATTAATGTTAGTAAATGCTACATCTACTGCGGCGTTTCATTGCGGAGTCAAATAAAGCTAAGAAAAACATTTTCATCATATAACAAAAGATTTTCTTGCGTTAGTTCTTGATGAAGTCACTACAACAAAATTAGGTTTTAAGTTTTGACACTTTTTATAAATGTCCTATATATATATCTATATCCAAATTATATATAGGAACATATATATATATACATTATATATGTGTCGCTATACACCATAGCAACGGCACATATACAACACTTAAATAAGCTATAGCGTCACACTTTTAAGATTTCTAAAATCTAAAAAAAATATCGCTAATTTTGTAAATATCACACTTATTTTAAGTAATTAACTATATGTATATATATATATATATATATATTATATATATATATATATTATATATATATAGTTAGTATCATTACAAAGATATGTCCCTATAATCTAATTTTGTATATAGATGAAATATAAATATGACACTTATACAAAAGTGTCACAAACATGTGTTTCTATAACCTAACTTTGTTGTAGTGTATAAGTAGTAAGTATATATATAAAAAGCTTACCTTTTGTTTTTGATCTCATAATATTGAATTGCTAAACATGTGATTAATTGATATATGATAAATAATTAGGGTAAATTACACTAATAGTTCTTAAACTTGTGCCCATGTTTCACTGTGGACCTGTGGTCCTCAAACTTTTGAGTTTGACATTAATTTGATAATTCCTAATTAAACTCTTGATTAATTTATTTCACTTTGATTGTAGTCCTTATTTATTATTAAAATAATGTACACCTCGTGTATCTTTACATTAATGCTCTATATTGCATCTATCAAAACCCTAAATATTTCATCTCATGCATATTTCAATATTCCTTCCAATTACTAAGTTTCAGCCTTTTTAAATTTAGAAATAAGATTGTAGAATTAAGGAGTTGTTTGGTTGCATGCGATTGTAATTGCACTGTAGTTATAACTACATGCAGATTTAAATACCATATTTGCATGGTTTATACATTTAAATCCAACTATTGCAATTGGAACTGCATGTGGATGCTCAACAGAAGCAATTGAAAATTTACCTTTGATCACCTTTTAAACAAAAAATATATATTTTTCTTCTACATTGAGGGTAATTTCACCACCTTAGATATACAGTGACAAAGGTTGTAAATAAGGTTTTCAAGTACGTACAAACCAAACAAAGTACATCAAACCAAATAAGATGTACATAGTTATAATTACTATATTTTCAAGTGTATATAACTCTTAACTATAATGTATTTATAATTATATCCATATAAACAGTTCTTAATAGTATGAGATGAATGAAGACATTAATTGATGGATTCGTGGTGCATATATATATATATATATATATATATATATATATATATATATATATATATATATATATATATATATATATATATATATATACAAAAACTTAATTAGGAAAACTAAGCATAAACTTATCAATAAGCCAGGTGAGAGTAATAATATTTACTCAACTCATTAAATGAAAATTAGTTTAAAAGCTTGGGATCTCAAATATATATGACCGGAACTTAATTTAAAGAAAGATTCAAGCACCAAATTGAAACTTGATTAGAGGTTCAAGGGCTATATATATAGTAGGGCAAATCAGTAAGAACAATGCTAGGTACTCTAAGATCCACTTTGGGTTGTAATTAATCCTACAACGACTCTCCTGGTTCCAAAACTACCTTTTTTGTATAAGTGATCACATCATTTTCTTTTCTTCTTCTTTTTTAACTAAAAACCAGAATGGGGTTAGTAAATTCTGCAATTCTTGGATAAGGGGTTGTAGAGATTACTTCCCCTTTTAGTTGTAGTCTTAATTAGTATTTCTCGATCAGAAAAAGTATACAACAATTGAATGAAGTAGTTGTATGTATATTTTTCAACTGAAATATTTGGACATGCATATGCAAGCTAGCATCTAACAAAGACACTGCAACTGCACCCTCCTATTGTCCATTAATTCCATGCAATCATAGAAGCACCATTTCAGTGCAACTCAATCATACAAAGTACAAAGTATCTATAACTACTATATCCTAAACAATTTTTTACAAGGGAGATAAAAGTTTCCTCACGTACATACTTAGTTTCTCTCTCTATCCGTAACCTCTATAAAATTGCACCCTCCTCTAGGTTCTCTCTCTCTCTCTCTCTCTTACCCAGCCATGTCGTGGAGCAACTGAGCACCCATCAAGTCCCTATAAGGGAGAGCCTGTGCCTCTCCATCTAACATGGAGAAGTGAACTGGTTGGTTGCCGTCGATATGGTCTCTGGCAAAGAGAAGAGTCGATTGTTCGGGGGGCGGCGCAAACGATAGGCTCATCCCTCCACCGCTATGCTGTTGAAGGCCCAACGTTAACGAGACGCCTCTCCCTAAGTTGTGGCCACCATTGTTGTAGGAGGGGAAGTCCCAATCCTCCATACCAAAGCTGTTGGCAATGTCATGGTGCCTTGTGCTCTTCATGGTTGTGTTTTCTCCTTGGTCGCGACTGTGGCCGCTGTTGACGACCGACGAGAGGGAGTCGGAGTTGGGTATGAGCAGGTGGCCCGGTGGCGGCTTCTCGTCGAGGCCAGGATGAGGTTTAGGGTTAGGGTTTTGGTTGGTGATGATGTCTTGATGACCACTTGGTGGATTGGAGGAGTGCTTCTCCTTTTCCTTCATCTCTTCCATGTACATCTCCTCCACCATGGGTTTCCAAAGCCTCACCCTTGCATTAATAAACCAATTGGACACCTATAATAAATGCAAACAATGCAGTTTAGAATATAGTTTTATGTTTAGAATGGACCAAGAATGTGAGGACACTAATGAACAAAATAAAGCTACTCAATGCGAAAGATGATATAGAGTGGGAGACAAGTGACTAGGCACCTAATTGTTAGTACATAGAATAATTCTAAAGAAAATATTGTGGATATGTTACTGTGTGTGTATATACATATGTATATATATATATATACCTGACTTCTCGAGAGTCCGGTTTGCCGCGACAATATATGTTTATCGACATCGTTGGGATACCTGTTGTAAAATTTATGAGGTAATTAGTTCCATAGAATCAACAAGAAGCTAGAATATCCATAGTTTCTGCTAAACAAAGTTGCTAGCAATGTTATGCATGGAATTCAGAAGATTAGCCTAAACCATGCATGGGTACATCATTCTTATTTATTACTGCATTACACCTAGCCATAAATTAATGAATACATGACATATTGTGAGCTAAAGCTAATAGTTTCTCAAATTAAACAAAAGAGAAATGCTAATCTATACAACCCTTCATCCTAGGGTTATAACAACTCCTCTAGGGTTTAGTCAATCATCCTTTTTGGGTTTCTAGTGTTTTTTTTTTTTAAAAAAAAATGGAGAGTGATAAAATTAGTATAAAATTTATGGTCTTTGGATGAGGGTGCAATATATATATACTTATACTGGGGCTATTATATTTTTGGAAGTTGGTGCTTTTAATTTTTGGGCCCTTGAATTTTTAGGATTTACCAATTGGTGATGGTAATAGTATGGATTCAAGGGTTCAAAAGTTGGAAGCATCAACATCTATAAATAAGCATAGTAGCTCAACTCTCTCTCTCTCTCTCTCTCTCTCTCTCTCTCTCTCTCTCTCTCTCTCTCTCTCTCTCTCTCTCTCTCTCTCTCTATATATATATATATATATATATTTCTGCTGATTCAAACCAATGGTAAGAGAATCATAAACTCTGGGTTCCAAAGATGTAATTTATTAACAGATATATAACTCTTGATTTGTTTTAACTAAGAAATTTGTACTCTAGTAATATATATTTGCATGGGTAATATTTCCAAAGTTAGAGAAAAGACATGATGCATGGTTCAAAACATATATAGTAATATTTGGAATAAAAGTAACTCTCTTCTCCTTACTATGAGTGAGCTAGAGATCGAGAGATCGAGAGAGAGAAAGAGGGAGAGTTACGGGTGAAGGAAATGCTCGAAGAGCCAAGCACGGAGAATCGAGACGGAGCGTTCGGGGAGGCCCCTCTGCGGTCGCCACGGGTGGGTCTCCATGAAGCTGCCCTGTTGAAATGCCTTCTGCTGCCTCAGGCATTGATCGAGCATCTTAAGCCTCGGCGTCTCACCCCTTGTCATCCCTGGTGCAACTGGCTCCTTCTCTCCCATGGCCTTCTTGGTTGCCTTAATCTGGCCCACGATGGCGTCCCGTAAGCACCGGAAGTGCCTCGACATGGCCCTCGACGCCAGCTTTGAGTAGACGGCCGCCGCCCCTACCCCCGCAACGGCCTCAAATGACGACACCACCGCCCTCATTTGTTCGCAGTATTTTCTATACCTCCTATCCACCTAGTTCAATATAATACAAGAGAGAGAACAAAGTAATTAACACTAGCTCGCTAATCCATCCTTGTGAAGATATGGAAAATCATGCATATTAAGAGAACTATATTTGTTATGGACAGATAATTAGTGTACTGAACCTAGTCAATATTCATATACCACCGACTAAGTTGACAAACCTAGCTAGTAAGTATTCATATAATATACTCGACCAGATTCAATACACTTAATTAATCATCTGTGCGTAACACTACTTAACGATAATCAGTGATTGTTCTTAGGGTTATTTTAGTTAACCAAGTGACTAGCTAGCACAAATATATATATATAGCATGTAGATAGACTAGTAATAAAACAATGTAAAGAAGTAAACCAATAAGGACAACGGTAGTAACTACAGTAGGAAGAGAGAGAGAGAGATATGGTGGGATCCATTTAATGAGGGGGATATGGAAGAGAAAGGTAGCTAGGGTTTAGATGCCTAAGTAAAGGAAGGGGAATAGAGGTTTCTAAAAGTAAGTGGAAGAGTCCCAAACAGCCAATCTGTCCCTACACTGGCTTACCACCACTCTAAAGGGTGGTGTTGCAGAGACCCACATAACTGATGAGTCCCACTTCTTCTCAAGTTTCCAACACCAATCAACTTGATTCCTCATCAAAAAGCTTGATAGCTTGCTAGGCCTACAGTTCACCTTTTCCCTCACTATATATATATATCCATGAAAACAACACCCCAAAAAAACAAGAATATTTAAAAATCATTTATATATATATATATATAACATATTTGTTTTTTTTAAAAAAATCAAAAGAGTTAAAAGAAATTGTTACTGACCTCTTCTAGCATGGTAAACAGCTTAGCCCTCCTCTTCTGCAACTCCAAAAGGTCCAAACTATGTAGAGACTGATGAGTCCATGAAGTGGAGGAAGAAGAAGCTCCTTCCTCCCACTGGCTTGTCTTTTGGGGCTTCTTCATTAAGCTGCTTTCCGCTCCAAGGCTGCAAAACTCATTCAAAAGTTCCCTAGATGGAATCATGTACTTAGAACTCCCCAGCTGAAAGGGTTGCTGTGAATGAAAAGCCCTTATCCCCTCCTGCATGAGAAGATGCTGCTGATGAGAAGCAGAAGCAGAAGCAGAAGCAGCAGCCCTTGAGAGAAACCCATGGTGATTATGACTTGCATCTCCCTGGTTGAAGGGCTCATGAGCCAGCCCGAAAGCATCTGATGAGGGCCTAGGATTTGAGAGGGACAAGGATAAGCCCCCACTGTGGTGCCTTATCGCGGTGTCGTCGATGGGCCACGGGCTTACCGCAGAAGCAATATTGGAGAGCTCTTTTGGGAAGAAGCCTCTCACATGGTTGGAGCTTATTTGGTGCTTAGAGGAGAAGCCCACCATGTCCAACCCAGAAGCCGCTTGGAGGGCGAAGAGGTCGTGGTTCGGGTCGAAGCCATGCATCGTCGTCGGGTTGGAGGAGAAATCAGTGTAGTTGGATTCATGGGCCATCATGCATACATATGATCACTAGCTAGGGTTGGTCAAGATCCAGAGCCCCATGAAGAGTAAACTAAAGATATACAAGAATATATATATATATATGTCTCCTCTTTTAAACTACCATGGACATTTCTAACTAACTTTGGGGAGCTCAAAGATACAAGAGTTTAATTGCTGTATTGGAAAGGAGCTCACTAAGTGACAAATTTTCTACTGAAACTCAAGTTCTTCTTAGTAAAAGCAAAAAGGAATCTAGAGAGAGAGAGAGAGAGAGAAGAGAAGAGACTAGGAGAAAGGAGGAGATCAAAAGGAGCATGAGGAGGGGATCTAAGTCCTCTCCTTGAATAACAAAATAAACCAATTCATAAACCCCTTTGCACCACCCTATTCAGCAAGGCTTCTTCTCTCTAGCTTGCTTTCTCTCCTTCTTACACCAAGTAGTCTTTAAGTACTTCAAACACTTTTAACAATGGTAGTTCCATATTCTTTCCTTTCCTCTTGTGGTACAAAAGGTTTGCTGGGATTGGATTGGCACCAAGTCCAACTTAGTTCAAAGTGAGACTCTTTCTTACCTTTCACTTGCTTCCTGTACTCTCTCCTTGCCCAACTCCTTTAAGTTAGGCCTCTTTCACCTCTCTTCCCTCTTCTACTTTGTAGAGTTGTGTCACCAATATTCCTTTACTACCACTTCTAAAACTAGAGAGAGAGAGAGAGAGAGAGAGAGAGAGAGTGTGTGTGTGTGTGTGTGTGTGTGTGTGTGTGTTGTGTGTGTGTGTGTGTGTGTGAGAGAGAGAGAGAGAGAGAGAGAGAGAGAGAGAGAGAGAGAGAGGAGGAGGGGAATGCAAAATATTCCCAAAGGAAGGTATTGGGGACAACCAAGGAAGGAAGTGGTCCTCAATTCCCAACTAATCCCCATTAAAGGGCAAATTAAAGGCCTCATGGGACCGCAACAAGTCATTCTCTCTCGTCCCTTAGCTTATACTTTTCTCTATTGCCACTTAACTTATTCTTGGTTTTTTTTTCTTTTGTTTTTTTTTTTCCTCCTTTTTTCTACCCTCTCAACAATATTATTCTACTCAAAAGCTTTCTATTTGTTATTCTTTGCACGCAGCTAGCTATATATATCCTTGTGGTCCTTGCACCTATGATCGCTAGCAAATCCAATTATTGGTCCTTGGTTTAAAAGAAAAATCACTATGATATTGCCACAGTACCTAGTAAATCAATATTGTTAATTTATAAAAGACTTTTAATCACTGTAACACATTATCTACAATGAGCTAATATGTTATTTGTTAGAGCAAAATGATATAATCAAAATCTTAATATGTCATGCATGAGCAATGAATGGTGGTGTATATATATATATGGACTCTGCAATGTATTGGCTTAAATAAGACTAGCATCAATCCTATCCTGGGGCGAAAGGATAGGTTGGGCCGAGTTATATCTGAAATGGCGTCGGATTGGACTAAGTCATGTTCGAAGTGGCGGGAGATTGGTTGAGCTGAGTTATAATCGAGTTCTATAAGTATTATGTCTGTACTTGATTCGGGAATAAGCTATTATAGGTTATTCCTAATATAGATGCAATTCTTGGAATAAGCAGGAATAAGACCAATTTTGCGTTTGCATAAAAATTAAATTATTTTCGAGAATAAAAAAATAGCGTTTGGAAGTTAGATTGGAATAATAAGAATAAGAGTAATTATAGTTTTAAAATAATAATATTTTATCTAATTAATTAACATAAAAATATTAATTAATAATAATTCAACTTATTTTATTTACTAATTAATAATGAATACTGCTAGATAACCCTAAATATTAATTAATTAATTAATTAATTAACTATGAGTATTGTTAATCAATACTTTAATTAACCATAAGTAATTTAAAAAATTAATAGATTAATAAATTAATTAGTTAATTATTTAATAGTTAGATAATTAATTTAAAAAATAATTAGATTATATATTCAAATTATTAATTAATTAATATAAATATTATTTATTGCATAAACAAACTAAATAATAATTATTTAATTAGCTAATTAATTAAAAATAAGAAATTAATTGCTCAAACTAGTAAATTAGTAAATAAATTAATATATAATACATTAATTAATAATATTTTATTATTAAATTAGTAGAAATATAAGAGGAGGAATTGTTGTTCCACCATTTTGGTGGAATAATAATTTTAGCCTCTTAATGAATTATTCTAATTAAGAGGGGGAATTATTAATTAAATTTTTTCTTTTGAGATAAGGAGAGGAATAAGATCCTTAATTATTCCCCTTATTTTCTTCTTTATCCCCAAATTAAATAATATATAAGTGATTGGTTGTATATTTCTAACAGCTCAAGTTTTTAGAATTAATAGCTAGCATCGAATTTTTCTTAACTATCTGTATATTTTATCAGTTCCATAGTAGTTGTAATGTTTCTTTTGATTTCTTTGGAACAGTAAGAGTTGTGTGAGAGCTAGAATGCTTCTAATATCTGCTAACTTTTCAATCACTCAAGATGTACTAATTAATTTTATGGTTATATATATATATATATATATATATATATATATATATATAGTGCAAGATGTAAGCTGATTTTCCATATAAGAGGACATATTGCTAAAAGAGAAAGAGAAATGCCAAAATGTTATGGACACTATTGTAGCCCTTCATATTTTGCACATGTTTCTCACTGATATATACTCACAACTCATAGCTATTTCACTGTAGGCAAATCAAATTCAGATTGAGAAATACTAAGTCTGCAGCCCAAAAGAATAGTAGAAATACAATTCTTCACTACAACAAAATTAGGTTATAGGTACACATATTTGCGATGTTTTTTTGCGAGTGTTCTATTTATAGTCCATCTATATCCAAAATTAAGTTATAGGGACACATTATAGTAATGTGTCGCTATACACCATAGCGACACTAATGATAAGTGTCGGTATTTTTTTTTTTTTTTTGATGAAACAGGGATGTACCCTATTTAGAACATACGGGAAGTGTCGGTATTTTTTTCAGTAGTATTATTTTTAGTTTTTAGTAATATTTAGAAGTGTCGCTATAGCATAATTTTGTTGTAATGCTTCGTTCAAGAGTTTAAACCCTTCCTCTAAGGTCTAAACAACTTCTTTTTTGGGTTTTAGAACTAAAAAATGGAAATTGATCAAACTAGTACTGTAGAAAAGTAGCCCTTGGATGGTAGAGAGTTCTAGGATTAATATATATATATATATATATATATATATATATATATATATATATATATACCTTATAATTAGGTTGTAGGGCTAGCACAACTCTAATATTTTACCTTACCTTCTAAGCGACATAATTATATAGTAGTTTTGTCCATATTAGAATAGCTCTAATTCTCTTTTTTTAGTTGTGCTTTTCTTAATAAATTAAAACTATATAAAAAAAAAAATAAAAAAATGTGTACATATTGATGAACAGGATTACCTGTACTACAGCTACTGCTGCTGCTGATGGGGATGCTTCTTTCTAAATAGTACGCGCATGATTTGGACAATTCCTTGGTGCACTAAAATTTTGACATAATTATTGATATACTCCTTAATTAAAAGTATCCCACTATTTACTCTAATTAAAAGGTTTATTACTTAAGCTTTTATGAAGTATAAATACAAAAAAATACGAGTATTTTTGAATGGTACGTAGATAATTAATTACCTCTAAATTTTAAGAAATTCCCTACAACTTTTTTTTTAAAAAATTATATATTTTTCTTGTGGTGCCACATATAACATGTAGTACTAATCCAATCCTTGTAATCTCGTACATACAGATGCACCCACCACTTTTGTGAGATCCACGTCATGCTTGCGTCATTAATGTGAAAATTAAAGTTTTGCATATTAACATAAATATTAAAGAAGCTGATTTTAATATATATAAAAAACATTAATTTATTAAATTTGACTATTATTTCTGAATAATTTTAAATAACTTTTAATGAATTTTGTATTCCCTATCTGAAAAAATTCATCCATATTAATCACTTCATTCAGCATCTTAATTATCCCTTTTGTGTTAAAAATTATATTCCATTCGTAATGAATCATATATTTTCCACATCCTAAAATTTTAATATTCTTTTTTTTTTTAAAAAAAATAGTATATTATTTTTCTCTCTCTTAAAAAAAAAAATTATATTTTGATTATTGTCTCAGTTGACACAAAATGGTACCACGATCGTGTAGTTTGAATGCGAAACTTCACTAGGCCTACTATATAGTTTGATTTCAAAATTAATATTTTATTAGATAATTTATTTAATTTGTATTATTTTATTTTATTAAAATATTATAATAAAATTATATTATAGCGACATTTTTAAGTGTCTTTAAAATTTTTAAAAAATACTGTTAAAAAAATACCGATATTTATTATTAGTGTCGCTATATTTGCAGTCGTTAGAGTGTATAGTGATATATTATTATAATGTGTCTCAAAAATATGTCTCTATAACCTAATTTTGAATATAGATAGAATATAAATGGAACATTTATAAAAAAATATCATAAAAATATGTCGTTATAATCTAATTTTGTTGTAGTAAAATATATGAATATTCTTATTCAATAACTTGTTTTTTATTAAGTTTTATAAATCTGAATTCAACAATCGAAATTAATTTAGCATGCTTGAGACTCCGATTATATATGATGTAAAGTTTTTTTTTTTTTTTTTTTTTTTTTGGGTCATTTAGATATAGCCTAATATATATTAACCACAATAATATATATTAATGTATTCGATCCTCTTGTGTAATTAATGTTCCTAGGTAACCTGTTATTATTTAATGTGTCCTTAATTTGTAAATGTAAGGATCATGCTATTAATAAGGGTCCTAAATGTGGTGCAATAAACTCCACGCATATTACATTTATTGTCACCCACATAAATTCAGACACCCTAATTCATGCACTAGGTATTTGGTTGAACGTTATAAATCAAAAAATTAACATTTGATCAAACCATGCATACACATAAAATACTCAAAATTTAATGCCCTTGTGTTTATATATATATATATATATATATATATATATATATATATATATATATATATATATATATATATAAAAGCTGCACTATCAAAAAAAAAAAAAAATAAAAAAAAAAAATAAAAACGCTTTTTAGACGACGCTTAGAATAAGCTTCTTCAAGTATTTCTATAATATAGAGAATGGCGACACTTTAAAAAATATCGTCATATATGAATCATTTATTATATTAAAATAATTATTAAATGATGAATTTTATTATTTTTTTTAATTTTTTGACGATTCAAAGCGTCAGAATTTTAAAAAATTTTGACACTTTAAAGTGTTATAATATATTTTATCGACGCTTGACATAACCATCGGTATATACGTGACGACTCTTCATTTCCCGACGTTTTCACCGACGCTTTCAAATACGACGCTAGATTATATTGAGACGCTTTTAAATATCATTAAGTATACAAATAAGTGTTCTTAAATATTAGTTTTCTTGTAGTGCTGGAATGCTATCAATAGCAAACGGGCTCTGTTGCCACCTATTTGTTTTCAATGATAGAATTTCTAAATCGATAATTGGCACGGTTGAAGATAATCTATGCCATTAAAAATATTTAGAAATCAAATTTTAAATATTTTCAACATTATTAACCTAATAATCAAAAAATTATAAAATTTGTAATTTTAATTATAGATAAGAGGTGGTTGCTCATTTTACGGTGTAAATAAAATCTAAGTCAATTAAATTTTTGATTAAATTTTTTTTAAAACTATTTAAAATAAAATCTATACTCTCGATCTTGATTACAAAATTTCTATCCTCATTTTTTGAAGGATATTCATTTTCAGGCGTTCATTTTTGTATTAACTTGATGGACAAGAAAAAAATATCAAAAAAATATAAAATTTAATTTTCAGATAGTTTAAATTGTTTAGATCAAATTCAACGGTATCGATGGTCAATTTGAAAGCTCCATCATCGAAAATAAATGGGTGATAACGAAGCCCGTTTGCTATCTCTCTCTCTCTCTCTCTCTCTTAGGCTGGAATACTATTAATAGTACCAAGTCATTGGTACTATTAAATTTTTAGCCCTTGGATTAAAATTTACGTGGTTGAGATGATAGTGAGCCCCTTGTGTTTAATAGGTGGTTGGGGAAATAGTAAAATCTAACGGGTGAAAATGATCAAAGGGTTTGATCTAAGGGTAGAAAACTTGATAGCACCAATAATTTGGTACTATTAATAGTCCGGCTACTATACTTCTACAAACACCAAGCAATTGATGTTTGTAAATTTTCTACCGTTTGATCTACCATTTTGATTAATTTTATCTCTTAGATCATTCTATTTCACCAATCACTGACTTAACCACTACAACAAAATTAGGTTATAGGGACACATGTTTGTGACACTTTTGTATAAGTGTCCTATCTATATTCCATCTATATCCAAAATTAGGTTATTGGGACACATTTTTGGGACACATTACAAAAATGTGTCGCTATACACCCTAGCGACGGCACATATAGCAACACTTACAATAAGTGTCGGTATTTTTGTCAGCGACATTTTTTTTAGATTTTAGAAACACTTAAAAGTGTTGCTATAGCCTAATTTTGTTGTAGTGAACCCAATAGGCTCACTATCATTCTAACCACACATTTCTTTATCAAAGGACTAAAACCTACAAGCACGACTTGATATTTTTAAAAACATAAAAGCTCAATTATATATATATATATATATATATATATATATATATATATATATATATATATATATACATACACAATTTTAAAAAAGGAAAATACTAGTTGTACACCTTTTATGGGGTGTACATCCCATACCCCATCCAATCTAATAGATGAGGTGCGATGAGGGATCACTTCACAAATTATGAAGTGATCCCCTACCAATAGATGATAAGTGTAAGATGTATACCTTCTTTTGGGGTGTACATATAGTATTGCCATTTACAAAATTTGTAGGGTAGCTCCTTTCACTTCATGAGATGTACGTACCAACATCAACTAAACGCCTCCACATGTTTCCATGACCAATCACATTCACGTAAGTTTCATTCGACATGTTTCCACAGTTGTGGCTTGTACTAGGTTTACATATAGTAAGGTTAATTTTAATTCTATCCTAAAAGATGAAATGTGTTTCTTAATATTTTTAATTTGATTGACAATTCAAAGAACCAAATTCACATATAACTAAACAGTGGACCAGTATTCTATTATGTGGCAGGAGATCAGGTTGAATCGAATCACATTCGAAATGATATGAAGTTGGATTGGAGTGAGTAATGTTTAAAGTAGTATAAGATTGATAAGATCGAGTCACAATCGAGATTCGTGAGAAATATGTTTGTATGTTTTAAATAAATTAATTATATATTTCTACCAGCTCGAGCTTTTGAAATATTAATAGTTAGCACCAACGATCCGACACGATTTATTTCAATTTAACATAATTAGTCGCTCACTTGAATCATTTTAATTTTTTTCGTCGACAAATTTCGAGCATAAAATTTCTACATAATTAGGAACAAGATGGAGGAATTTATATTTGTTTTCAAATTGTCAAGTAATTTATTGACTCTAAATAATTTATTTCACAACTTAATTAGAATATATTATGATCCTCAATGGACCATCTAAGATAGTAGGAATTTAACTAAAACTAAATTAGTTTGTGGGGATGCAAATGGGTCCACTACTAGAAATCCAATTTTTTTCCCAATAATAAATAATAATTGATAACTATTTGTTACAATAATATATATTTTTTTTTGCAATCATTGCTATATATTTTGTGACGATAAATGAATAAATAAAGCACAAATTATTATAGTAAAATATTTTTGTTAGATGTAACTCCGAAATTTCTTATTATGATTTCGGTTCGCCGACGGCTTCGTGGTGCGACGAGAAATTTTGTGGATGTCTGTGGTGAAAGCGAAGGGCTCAGGCCGCTAGGAAAAAATCCAAAATTTTCTCTTTTGCTTGCCCTAGAGAGATCGAGCGAAGTTGTACAAAAATGAACTCTTATATTTCCTCTTTTCGACATAGTGAAATTCTCCTCTTTCGTCCGTAATTTTTTTTCTGCAAAAATTTTTTCACGTAAATCTATATATTATCTTTCTGTCGTGCATTTTGTGAATTTACTTTTATGTTATGATCGCCAATTAATTTTGGGGTATATATAAGTATACACTCCTTTAGGGGTGTATATCTTACACCCCACTCACTACAACAAAATTAGGTTATAGGGACACATGTTTGTGACACTTTTGTATAAGTGTCCTATCTATATTCCATCTATATCCAAAATTAAATGATAGGGACATATTTTTAGTACACATTATAAAAATGTGTCGCTATACATTCTAGCGACGGCACATATAGCAACACTTAATTACAATAATTGTCGGTATTTTTGTCAGCGACACTTTTTTTTTAAAATTTTAGAAACACTTAAAGGTGTCGCTATAGCCTAATTTTGTTATAGTGACTCCATCCTGGGGTGGGGTGAATTTCACTCGTCACTCGATGTGACGAGTAAAATAATACCCACTCCAGGATGGGATGGGGTGTAGGATGTACATCCCTAAAGGGGTGTACACCTAGCAATGTTCTTAATTTTGTTTGATTTGTGCGCTCGTTGTTAATAATTTTCGATATAACTAAATTTATGTAATAGAATAAAATGATTATAGTGAGTAGATTTTCGAAGGGGACTCGGAGCGGTCCCCTGCATGTTGCCACGTTTTTTTGATAGGTTGTTGGTGGTTTTATATTGATTCTTAGCCTCTCAATTCATTTTTGTTGGATTCAATTATTATTATTTTTTAGAGACAGATTCGAGTGAAAACTCCATCAACTCTGGACCCATTTGCATTCTTATTCTCAAGCGAACATTTAAACGATGACACAATGTGATTATATATATGGTGATAATTATCCGAAAAAAAAAAATTTTATATATATATATATATATATATATATATATATATATATATATATATATATATTCACTCAACACATTTGTAGAAACTAAATAGACTCCAACATTCAACCTTTTACCAAGTATTTTCCATGCATACTTTTCTTAGTCAATTTAAGATCTCTTCATCTAGATGCTTAATTAATTAGTGATGAGAATCTTTTTTTTTTTAAATAATAATAATAATAATAATAATAATAATAATAATAATAAACATGGGGCCAATATTTTCTTGTCCTAATTGATTGAGATGATGAGGCATGTCCATAGTAGGTGTTGTATACGCATTGTTCAATCACACGCGATTTTAATTTTGCGTACATGGTGGGTGTTGTTTTGTTGCTCAATCAAACACCGTTGATCAAAACATGGACTACATGTGACTATTCCATATGCATAGATATTCCTACAACTTGGACAAACAAAGTACCAAAATCTTTCTCTTATTAGTATCCCACATCTGATGGTCGTTAATTTTGACCACTTATTTGTGCATGAGAGAGAGAGAGAGAGAGAGAGAGAGAGAGAGAGGTTCTTACAAAGATATTATATAGGAATTGACTAGTTTTGGGTCTCCAATAAATGCCGTGCACACCTCCCTTATATATATATATATATATATATATATATATATATATATATATATATAGTAAAATTTATATATTTTTAAAAGTATAAATCATGAATTTTTTATTATTAAATTTATATTGAAATTTATATTTTTGTAAAGTCAACTAAAAAAGAGAAAGATAAAATATAAAGCACAAATTTCAATACAAATTTAATGGTAAAAAATTCACAAATTAGTGGGTTATCGATGAAATAGTATAAATCCTAGAGGACCACTATAATCTTAACCGCACATCCCTTCATCCAAACTCCGAAAATTTATAAGTACGAAAAGGTTTATACTCATAAAAGTATAATAGCCGAACTCTCTCTCTCTCTCCCTCTCTCACTCACTCTCTCTATATATATAACTAGGCTGGAATGTTATCGGCCGCAAACAAGTTTCGTTACTATTCATTTATTTTCGATGATGAAACTTTCAAAATAATGATCAGTACCATTAAATATGATATAGATGATTAAAATTATTTAAAAATTAAATTTTATATTTTTTTATATTATTTTTTAATCCATTGAGTGGATACAAAAATAAACGTTTGAAAATAAATATCCTTAAAAAGAAAATAATATGAGTCTTGTAATCGAGAGTATAAATCTTGGTTTAAATAGTTTTTTTTTAAAAAAAAATAACCAAAATTTAATTAATTTAAATTTTTTTATACTGTTAAATGAGCAAAAGATCCATATTTATTATTAAAATTATACATTTCGTAACCCTTTGATCATTAGGTCAATGATGTCAAAAAGATTTGAAATTTGATTTCTAAATACTTTCAGTAGTATTGATTATGTTCAACGGTACCAATCGTCAATTTAAAAGCTCCGTCATCAAAAATAAATGTGTGGTAACGGAGCCCGTTTGCTACTGATAGCGTTCCAGTTCAACTATATATATATAATGAAAAACTTGGTAGCACAAAGTGCTTAGTACTATTAATAGTATGGTTAATGCTACTTGTACACCCCAAGTGGGGTATATATCTTACACCCCATCCATCCAAAGGTGGGGTGAATTTCATTGGTCACTTCGAAGTCACCGGTAGGCTAGTCTCCACCCTTGGATTGGATGGGGTGTGTGATATACACCCCATTTGGGGTGTATATGTAGCATTGCTCTAATAGTATAGTACCTGAACTCTATAGAGTATGACTTGTATGTTTTTAGGAGCACCGAGTCATTAGTACTATCAGTTTTTTTGAATGAAGAAATGCGCAATTAGAATAATAGTGATCCCCAAGAATTTAGTGGATGGTTGGTAAAATAGTATGATTTAAAGGGTAGGAATGGTTAAAACAATAGATCAAACAACGAAAATCTTTGTAGCACGAAGTATTTGATACTATTAATAATATAGTAGTTAATATATATATATATATATATATATATATATATATATATATATATATATATATATTGTGAGGATCCGAATCCCCACTTAAGGGCTCATTAATGGATTAGTGGCTTCTGGGAGTGTGTGTGCGCGTGTCGGGCTATAGAAGTGGAATTCTGGAGTAATTGGAGCAAGATTACTTAACAGGAGGCCTTTTTGGGTGATTGAGATTTTTGCGTGCTTATTGGAACCAAGGAATTGACCCGGTAAGAAAAATGGATCAAGTTTACTTTTCCGAAAATTTTCAGAAAATTTTAGAAGTGGAATTTGGCCAAACGGACTTCGGATTTGGATTCAGCGCGCGAAAACGGTCAAGATGGACTATTTACTTGTATTTTTCGGAGTCCGGATGCGAAAACACGCTTTTCGAGGTGGGGGAGCACTGTTCCGGCGGCTGGAGAGGCGGCGGCGGCGGCGGACGGCGGAGCGCGGCGGTTGGTGGCGGTGTTGGCGCGCGGTCCACCGCGGAAGCGTGCACCCGGGCACTGGCCACGTGGCGACTCCCGGTTGGCGGGCGCAGTGGGCGCGGTCCACGGGAGAGGCGCGGGTGCACGGTGAACCGTGGGTGGACACGTGGCAGCACGTGGTTTGGTGGTGTTGTGCGCGCGGTCCACGATGCGAGGAGCAGGTACCTCGGGCTGCGTGCCAGACTGGCGCGCGTGGGCGCGCGTGGGGCGCGACGTCTGCGCGCTGACCCGCGTTTCCCGCTCGTGGGTGCCACGCGTCGGCGCGGGCTTCTGCCACGTGGCGCGTTGCGGTTGGTCCCAGTGGCTGTTGCCTGTTGGGTGGCCACATGGCATCCTGGGGTAAATTCGGGCGCGCACAGTAACGGGCCGGGCCCGTTACTGTAGCAGCCCGAATTATTCCGGGCGCCCGAATCTTTGGGCCAAAAGTCCAAAGTGCGGATTTTCGGGCTGGGCCTATAAATAGGCTGCTTGTTGGGGGTTTTTTCGCCCCTTTCCCGAGCTCCTCTGCCCATGGCCCCTTTAGCAAAGTTGTAGATCTTCGTGTCGCGCATCTTCTGGCAGAGGCCCGAAATTTTTAGAAGCCGCGGCGTCGACGACTTCGGCATCGGAGCACAGTGCGACGATTTATAGTTGGAGGCCCGTTTCCGTCGCACTTCAGTCTGAGAGGTCCACAGAGCTACTCTGACAGTATTTTTGGGCGATTTTTGCGGCGTTGGATTCACGAGAGCTATATCTTCGACTTTCGTGTTGAGTGTTTTGTCTATATATGGGTTTTTGGCACGATTTTTGAGGCTTTACTGAGCCCCTATTTTGCTGTGAGATTCCTGGACAGCAGGGTCTTCGCGGATTTTTATCTCCACATCCGGACATCGGAATTCGACGTTTCAAGGCTCTATCGACATCTACACTTCGCGAGGATCGCCGTTATATTTTTACTGGAATTTTTGGAGGTTGTTTTATAGGTGAAAATTTCGGATTAAAGGGACTGTTCCCAGCAGATTTGTGATACTTGGATTTTATGGAATTAAGTGTAATTTTTAGATCTATTTTGTACCCAGGATGCTTTGAACACTACTTTGGTACTGTTGGCTTGGTGATTGTGCTGGTATATCTGTTTCTGGGCATTCTTAGCTGTACGACCCTGGACAGTTGTGCACCTTCAGGTGGGTGGCCTTGTCTCCAAGACTTATGGAACGTTCATTAAATCTGCTATAGTAGGACCATGCATAATAGTGATACTCTTGTATAGTATGCTAGAAAGTGACAGTTGTTAATTCTAGTGTTATTTGATGATCATGCAATTCTCTTGTTTCCTATTATCTGTTAAATTAATGTTCTCTTGGAACTTGACCTAGCACCCCCATCATATGCAGCATGTTCAGCCAGACTTTAGAAAACTCCAACTTGGGCTAGGTTTATTCTGCTCTAGACATCCACACTTTTATTCCTCCTGGACTTAGTGTTTTACTCGCCCGGGTAGTGGGCCGAGTGGTCGGATTTCTTTTAGTGTGGGATGCTTTCTACACTCGTGCTTGGGAGCAGAGTGGAGTTTGGTAGAGGTATTTAATCGTTCATCTGTGGCGGGAGCCGTTTGGATAAACGGCGGTCCCGAGATATTTTATTTGTCGCCACTGTGTTAGTGGCAGTTGTTTACCCATGTCAGCAGGACCTAGGACCCAGACTGTTTTTTTTTTTAAACACACATGATTTCTGTAAACTAATATTTTTCTTCCAAATCTTGAGGGGTCGCCGGAGCCTATTCTTGTTTGATTCGGGTGATGGCAATAGCCCTTCGGGGTTAGAAAAAATAAAACTTATTTAAACAAATCTTCTTAAAAGAACTAAAATATATTAAATTGGGTTTCTCAGATTAAAATAATTTTCAGTAATAACTGTCATCTTTGTGTTGCAACATCCTCACCCGAGAGAGTTTGGGTGATCTGGGTTCTAGAGGCCGTTCCTTTTTCGGGACGAAAGCCACGGGGGCCGAGCCTAGAACCTGTTCTTGTTTGATAGGGTTGTAGGTATTGGTCTCCCGGGACTTTCGGGCCCTGGTTGATGTCTTCCGCTTGTTGTTCTGAGGTTGTCGTGTCCCCGAACTGTAAGGGGGCCGGGAACTTCGATAGGCGGAGCCTGGAGTCTGTTCTTGTTTGATAGGGTTCTAGGCACCGACCTATCGGGGTTTTCGAACCCTTATGGTGTCGGTCCTTCCTGAGTTTGGTGCTCTATGGTGGGAGCCGTCGAGTAGACGGTAGTCCCGGCCATGAGTATCTTTAGCCAGTGGGTTAGAGTTGTGGTATTAGTTTTTGTCGACGCCGTCCCTCTGACTGGCCCAGTTGTGGCAGTCACGGACACCCTACGGTAGACCCGTCCTGTTGAGGATGTGCGGCAGTAGGTGGGCGTGGGTTTAACTGGCCCAGTTGTGGCAGTCACGGTCCCCTACGGTAGACCCGTCCTGTTGAGGATGTGCGGCAGTAGGTGGGCGTGGGTTTAACTGGCCCAGTTGTGGCAGTCACGGTCCCCCTACGGTAGACCCGTCCTGTTGAGGATGTGCGGCAGTAGGTGGGCACAGGTCTGACTGTCCCAGTTGTGGCAGTCACGGTCACCCTACGGTAGACCCGTCCTGTTGAGGATGTGCGGCAGTAGGTGGCCGTAGGTTTGTCTGGTCCAGTTGTGGCAGTCACGGACACCCTACGGTAGACCCGTCCTGTTGAGGATGTGCGGCAGTAGGTGGTCGCTGGTTTGACTGGACCCTGTGTGGCAGTCATTATTAGATTGGGTTACTACACCTGAGAGTTAGTAGATGCATCATGTTTTTCATCTGTTTTACTTGTTGAGCATCTAGATAGGGGCATAGTAGCTGTAGAGATATTCTTTTCCAGCACTTCTTTCAGTATTTCATTTATTACCTTATACCTCTAGTAGACTTAGTGGGCAGACCGTTGGGCTTGTTGACGGCACCCACTGAGGACTACTGTGGGATGTAGTTCTCACACCCGTCATGGTGTCTTTTTTCCTGGGACTTCTGCACCTGTTCCTGCCGCTCCTGTTACTGCTTCTTCTGACCGAGGTAAGGGAGTCGCGAGATAGATCCCTTCCAGTTATCTCCTGAGAGAGAGAGTAGAGGTACCCTTACCAGTTTTTGTGAGTTTTTGAGTTGAGAGACCTTGTAGTGAGGTATAGAGTTGTACTTTTCTTTCTGAGTTTGAGAGATTTATGTACTTTGGTGAGGACTTTGAGTTGTATATATTTTATTTCTAGTAGTTTACTTCCAACTCTGATATCTGTTTAGTATAGCATCTTTCTTTTGCAGGTAGACGCTTCGTCTATACGGGGTTCACCGTATGGGCGGCGGATCTGTTAGCAAGCCCGGGTCGCAGTTTCGACCCCGGGGCGTGACATATATATATATATATATATATATATATATATATATATATATATATATATATATATATATATATATATATATATATATATATAAAGAGAGAGAGATAGAGAGAGAGAGAGAGAGAGAGAGAGAGAGAACTAGGCTGAAATACTATCGATAGTACCAAGTTATTGGTGTTACCAATTTTTTAGCTCTTGAATTAAAAGATGTGCGGTTAGGATGATAGTGGTCCCCTAGGGTTTAGTGAATGGTTGGTTGAATAATAAAAATCCTAGGGGGCCACTATAATCCCAACCGCATATACTTTCATTCAAGGACTGAAAATTTGGTAGCACCAATTGCTTGGTGCTATTGATAATATTCCAGCCGGACTATATATATATATATATATATATATATATATATATATATATATATATATATATATATATATATATATATATATATATATATATATATATATATATAGTCCGGCTATTATATTCTTATGAGTACGATCGACTTCGTACTCATAAGTTGTTTCTAATGATAGAGTTTCCGAATCGACGATCCATACGGTTAAATATGGTTTAGAGCATTTAAAACATCTAGAGTATAGTAGCACCGACCCAAACTCAGACTCAACTATTAGACAGTATTGTTTAATTGGATGAGATGATGTAGTAGCGGTTGAAACTCAGATATATAGCATGCGAAAATCGATTCAATTTTTGCTTAATTGGATGAATCAACGAAAACAGAAACAAACCTGTTCTTTTGTAAAGATCGTGAAAGAAGGTTTGAATTGTGTATCGAATATGCTAACCAGCTATCTGTAAAGTACATACTGATAGAAAGCATACACCCATGGTACTTAAGGGATCAATCGGAATTCGACCTAATTCAACTCATTTGGACGTTATATTTATTATTGGGTTTCTTATCGTTAGATCTATTATGAACTGCAATCCCACTCAACTTATTAGGTTTTCAAGTCTATTGTTTTTTGAGGGAAAGGCAGCGTGCTGCCGCTTCATTCATTGCAACGATGAATTTAGCTACAATGGTCGAGACAACCAGGCCTCGGAAAAAAAAAAAAAAAAAAAAAAAAAATTTTAAGGACAGGACACAGACCGGGACTCTGATAGGTCATGTGCTACGGAGCACAGATAGCCCGGATTGCGAGAGACCGACTCAAACCTCCTGCCGTTCCGCTTCAACCAGACGGACCACCAAGCTGTCCCAAGAGAGATGAGGTCCCCCTACCCTCGGGTGCTCCAACTGTTCCCGCACTCGTCCCATAGCACGCTAACAGAGGTGTAGCTATGAGCAGACACGTAGTTGGGAAGCAGGCAGTCCAGCAAAAAGCGCACTACCTCGCAAGAGGCGAAAAGATGGTCAGCGATTTCCACCATGCACGAGCAGAAGGAGCAGTTGCTAGTCCCGGCCCACCCCCATTTGAGCAGTCTATTCATGGTTAGCACTCTACGTTTAAGCACTAGCTAGATAAAAACTTTGACTTTCAAAAAAATTTTGATAGTCCAGAATTTCGTTTTCAAGTCTATTGTTATGACATAAAAAGTTAGATCTATTTTAGCCATTGATAAATAGCCAACATAAACTTTATGTCTGGAGTGCGATCTTGACTTTCAACTGGAGGAGTCCTAAGTTGAGATCTTTGTAACACATGAAAATCGTGAAGTAGAGATAATCGTATCCAGATGGGGCCTTAGTGCAAGTTATCCTCAATAGTGCGTATGCATTACATGAAAATCTAGCTAGGATTGATGGATCTATCACTCCATAACTTTAACAACTTTATATAGAAATTAATTTTGACTTGAAATGACATTTGTTTTTATATTTCTAAGTCATCGAAAATTACCTTTAAAACGCCATAAATTTTGTTCAAAAATGACTCAATTTCACTAAACCAACAATGATGGCTATGGAGTCAAATCCCCCCACTAATTTCGGAAATTTTTGGGTTGAGTACAAGCTATGAACTTAGAATTTATGGACACATATTGGCGACCAAACCCAAACCAAACCAGGTTGGAACTTATTGACCTTCAATAGTTGTGGGTCATGGAGAGAGAGAGAGAGAGAGAGAGAGAGAGAGAGAGAGAGAGAGAGAGAGAGAGAGAGAACTTATTGTCCAAACCAAGTGTATTCACATAGCACATGCACTATCTTTAATTTAATACAATCTAACAGATGCAATTTATAATTCTTATAGAGTACTTTACGTACGAAAATTATATACGCTCGATATTTATATATGAATCTTATAACGCCATAAAATATATCTAGTAAATTGATCGAACTCTATAGAATACCAAAGAGGCGGTGTCCAAACTAAGTACGTGTATTCTTTGAACTCATACATACGCTAAACTTAATATAATATAATATGATATATGTGATTTGCAGTGTTTATAGAGTTAATATATAAGAATACACGACCTCAACATCAAACAGTTAAAAAGATCGATAGTGTTAACAGAAGCTCCGCTCGATTTATGTATATATATATATATATATATATATATATATATATATATATATATATATATATATACACGTGGATGTTATAGATGTCATAGAATACGTTCAATGAATTGATCGAATTTTGATTTTAAAATTTCTATTGTAGGATATGAATGAAAGAGGCAGTGCAGGGCGCAGCGGGTGCAAGCAATAACTTTTCTCTCTCTCTCTAGAGAGAGAGAAGAGAGAGAATAAGAGAGAGAGAGAGAGAGAGAGAGAGAGAGAGAGAGAGAGAGAGAGAATAAGAGAGAGAGAGAGAGAGAGAGGAGCACCTTTCAAGTGGGGAATGTGAGTGTCCGGATTAGATTCGATCCATAGGGGTCATGAACCCAATTTCACACAACTAGATGGGGACATGGGTATGGACACAAGCATCAAAATTGACTCAAATAGCCTCATGTCCTTATCAAATTGTTGGGGGTTGTGAGGCCCTAATCCACCCACGTTTGGGACTAAACAAAAAGCCCTAATCCCCACCATTATTAATGTGCTTACTTTTCTCTCCTAAGGAGGCCCCAAGCTTACAATTTGATGTGAATGATCACCTACACAAAGAGTAGTCCTTTTGTGATGCAAATTGTTGGCCATAATTAAGTTTTGTACGTATCAACAATAGTAATTTGTAAATATTCATACATATGCTTTGTCGATTCAATTTGAACAAAATATATGATGCGTGCAACAGGAGAACGTCTTGTCATTTACACTATTTAGAATAGATTTGTAGTTTTTAGTTTGAAATATAGCCAAAGCATAATAGTACTAAATGTTCGCTCGTTTGATAATTCATAAGTATTCAATTCGTCAAAGTATATATGGCTTATTCTCTGTTCGACCTAGGGCCCTCTCGTGTTAATACAGAATAACCACGGGGTCAATACGACTTGTCCTCGAGAACCTGTATGATGACAAAGACAATTAATTTATAGCGCAATAATACGCGAGATTAGCTGTTTCGCGAGACAGCATTAGCGTGCGCTACATGATAACATAGAAATGATAGTTCGATATTGTGACGCCCCAACTTCCCAGAAGGTCATCTATTTTAGAACTACTCTAGCTCTAGCACACTTAACTTTCTTAATCTCTTGGGTCTTGCTACCACCCAAAATGCTATAGCCGGATTAAAAGATTTAGTCATATTATATTTTTTATATATAGGACTAATACACTTTCCGGGGGTGTCACATTCTTCCCTCCTTTAAGTCCTGACGTCCTCATCATGCTCAAAGACACTCACAAGCACCAGGCGATGTGAGACTCGTCTCGCTAGCCTTTGCCGACATTGTGGGGAGCTACACTCCACCCATAACTGTTATTAGCCGAGGAGCCGGGTCGTTATTATTGCTAGTGAGCCGGGTCGTTACATTTGATATTAGAGCCAATAACCAGCCGGAAGTGTGTGATGAGTCTCGGTTGAGCCTAGGTTCAGATGATAGGGCTAGCGAGACGGGTCTCACATCGCCTGGTGATCTTGGGCTGCTGTGCGTGTATTTGGGCTGACGAGGACATCAGGCATAAACGGGGAGAGTCTGTGACGCCCCTAATAGTCCCACATCGAATGCAGAATGGAATTGTGATTGGGTTTATATGAGACATGGACACTAATAATAATAACTGAGCTTAAGCATTTTGGGTTATGGTATGGACCCAATACGTTATTATTGCTAGTGAGTCGGATGGTTACAGATATATAATGTCTTGCGTATACTTGTACGCAAGGCTCATTCGAAACATTGCTTGATTTTTCAAACTTACGTAGCTATAATAAATACTCAATTTCTTATATATATATATATATATATATATATATATATATATATATATATATATATATATATATATATATATATATATATATATGAGAGTAATACACTTTAACCACCTGAATTTATATTTATTATTGCGGGGGTCAGCAATTAAATTGTAGGAAAAATCGTTGAGATGTCCAATCACCTGACCAAGGTCATGTAATTAGACCCAAATTTGTGATAGTTCACATCTTAATTACTTAAAAGCTTAATTACACCACTTGCCTTTATTGCAAGGTTGAACTGTATAAGGCCAGTGTCTCAACCATGACCATTTATTTCTCATATATTAGATAGTGAAATAATATATAATTTATGTGCATTACTATATATGGAGTATAAATTAGTGCAATGAAATAGGTTAAAGAAGAGATCATTAATAAATTCCACTACAACAAAATTAGGTTATAGGGACACATGTTTGTGACACTTTTGTATAAGTGTAGTATCTATATTCCATTATATCTAAAATTAGGTTATAGGGACACATTTTTGGGACACATTACAAAAATGTGTCGCTATACACCCTAACGACGGCACATATAGCAACAATAATAATAAGTGTCGGTATTTTTGCCAGCGACACTTTTTTTAGATTTTAGAAACACTTAAAAGTGTCGCTATAGCATAATTTTGTTGTAGTGTTCCAAGTAGGTTACATTACAACAAAATTATAAAAAAATATCAGTAAAAATATTGATACGTGCTTATTATTAGTGTCACTCTATGTGCAGTCGATAGAATTTATAGCTATACGTTATTATAATGTGTTTCTATAATCTAATTTTAGATATAGATGAAATATAAATAGAATATTTGTATAAAAATGTTACAAAAATATATTTATATAATCTAATTTTATTATAAAAATCAAAATACGAATGATCAGTTCGTATGATTCGAATTCGTTTGGTTTTTAATGAGACATGAATAAAATGAGATTCCATTATAAAAATCAGGGCATAATTCAAAGTAAGAAAATAGTGCGATATTCCTGTTCCACTTTCAAACAAACTTTTTGTCTTTATTTTCGCTGAATGGTCCGAATAGGAACATGATTTTGGGCCCAAAATCATTCTAACCAAACATGGCTAAATTTTCCATCAAAACCATTAATTTTCCTTGTAAATAGAGCCAAAAAAAATGCAAATTTTTTCCTTCCATGAAATTGATATTTTTTTCTCTGGTAAGAGATCCAATATATATACACTACAACAAAACTATGTTATAACGATACTTTTAAGTGTTACTAAATACTAAAAAAAATGCTGCTGGAAAAATGACCGACACTTGTCATTAGTGTCGCTATATGTGCCGTCGCTATGGTGTATAGCGACACATTATTATAATGTGTCTCAAAAATATGTCCCGGTTACTTAATTTTGAATATAGATGGGCTATAATTGGGACACTTGCAAAAAAGTGTCACAAACATGTGTCCCTATAATCTAATTTTGTTGTAGTGTATACTATAGAAAAAAAAAAAAAATACTGCTGAAAAAAATACCGACACTTGTTATTTGTGTCGTTATGTGTGCAGTCGCTAGGATGTATAGCGACATATTACTGCAATATGTTTCAAAAATGTGTCGCTATAATCTAATTTTGAATATAAATAGAATATAAATAAAATACTTGTAAAAAAATATTATAAAAATATGTTCCTATAATATAATTTTATTATAGTGAATAAACCATTCTATGAATCAACTCAAGAAGGCGTGCATCAAATAATTTAATTTAATACTAACATTATAACACCTTTCTCTCTCACCTATGCATGTTAATGGGCCAAGATGAACCAAGTGGCCCAACTCACCCAAATACTTAAAAAAATCTATTTTTTTCGAGGGTTAATTGCATATGGCTCGCTGTAAACATATCGAATAGCAGATATATCCCTATAAAGTTTAACTTTTTATATTTATCCTTTCAAAAATCTAGGGTTATTCATATATATCCCTACCGTCTATCTCTGTTAGAAAAATCTAGTTAACCATAGATTAAATACTTATTCTTGGTTAGTTAGTGAGGTAAATTTATCTTTTTATCTTTCTAGATATTTCTGCATTATTTTTTGGAGGGATATTTTTAAAAGGGCAAAACTGTCATTTTACATATAATCTGTAAAAAATAAACAGTGAACTAACGATAATAAACCGGAGTAATATATATGAATAACGTTGAGCTTTTGAAGGGATAAATATGAAAAGTTGAACTTTGTAAAGATATATCTGCTATTCGATATGTTTACAGGGAGCCGTATGCAATTAACCCTTTTTTCAAATCCCATTTTTAAAAAAAATCAAAATAGAAAAATACATCTATATTTTGTTTTCAAGAAAAAAAAAATTGTCACACGCTAACTCGGACCATGATAATAAACTACATAAACTTTGTAATTGTTTCGATCAACCACCTAACCCGACTATATATATTTTGTGGGCCTATTTGAGTTTTAGCTTACTATTGGCCCATGATCAGAAATAGGCCCAAGCTATTTTAATTTTTAATTTATTGATTTATTTAAATTATTTTAATAAATTCCTCTCAAATTTTTTTCATATAAATCTTTATAAAATAATTTAATTACTAATAATTTATTATATAAATTTATGTTGCCAATTGTAATTATTTTTATTTAAATAAGTTTAATTATAAAAAAAGTTATATAACTTTATTTTATTAATAATTAGACAAATAAAATTATAAAAAAAAATATATAAAATATAAACTAAAATTTATTATTAAAATATTTTTATATCCGCAACATCGTGCAGGTCATCTACTATTTCAATAATAACGGATAGTTTAATCGCATGCATATGCAACTGGACTACAGTTTTAGGACAAAAATGTATAAAACTTATTTGAATTATAAATTATTTTATTTCGATTATCCAGTCTTTCAAAATTTTAATTTGAATACCTAATATTTCAATTTGTTTTATTTAAATCATTTGATGCTCTTACAATGCAAAACTTAACTATATGCTTGCTTTAAGGAATTTATAGCCACAAGAATTATATAATATATTAATTAAACCTGTAAAAATAAACATAACATTTAAAATTTGAAGTTAATGAGTTATTACCTAGCTCAAATCAAATAAATGAAAAAATTAGATGGCTAAATTACAGAAAACCCCCCTGTAATATTCCGCTTTTCCACTTACCCCCCTGTCTTTTAAAAGTCGACAATCTGCCCCCTCGTAATTAGCGAATTGTGCAATAACCCCCCGCCGTCAGTTGACCGTTAGTTGACCGTCAGTTTTTTGAAAATATAATGTCATATACCAAAATACCCTTGGAAAAAATCCTTAAAAAAAAAAAAAAAAAAAAAAAATTCGGAATAGAAAAGAAAAAAAAAACTTCAGGATAGCAAAAAAAAAAAAAAGAAAAAAAAGCATTTTCCCTCTGTTAACCGTCAGCACAAGGAGGGCATTTTCGTCAATTTACCACATCCGTTACCGCCGTTGCCCCCTAAAAACATTTCGCTAATTACGAGGGGGCAGATTGTCGACTTTTAAAAGACAGGGGGTAAAGTGGAAAAGCGGGATATTACAGGGGGGTTTTCTGTAATTTAGCCAAATTAGATAACAAAATCTAAATTTTTAAAGATTAGATAGTTAGATTAAAATGGGTCATAGTTAAAGTAAAGTTGTTATCTAGTTTTATTTGCATATGGAGTCAAATATAGGGTTTGGTTTGATTCACTTGATACCAACTACTGCAATTAGGTACAAATTTACTGCCATTCCAACTACAATACCTGAAGAGAGTAATTTTAAATAAGAGATCTGCTTACCTACTTATTCACTTTGAAAAAATAAAAATAAAAAAATTTCCTACTGGTAATGTTCTCAATTACCTGTAACAAAATAAATTATTATTATTATTTTTAGAGAGAAAGATAGCATGCTATCTATTTCGTTCATTTTTTTAAAAAATAAACTAAGTTAGAAATTGTGAAGCAACAAGGTTTTGAACTTAGAACCTCAAACATCAACCATCAAGTCTTTTACCACTTGCACTAAAGATAATTGGTAAAATATATTATTTATCGTTAAAGTATTTGTGACGCCTCACTTCCCAGGAAGTCACCTATCCTAGAACTACTCTAACTCTAGTACGCTTAACTCACTTAACTTTTTGGGCCTAATCACCACCCAAATTCTATAACCGAGTTAAGAGATTTAGTCCTATATATTATATATATATAACTATTCTAACTTCTAGGAATATCACATTCCCCGTTCTAGTCAGGCTTAAGCATACTTACAAGTACCAAGATATGTGAGACTCGTCTCGCTAGTCTTAACAGACCTTATGGGAAGCCACGCTCCACCCACAATGGCCATTAACCGGAGAGCCGCATTCTGTCCGCTGTATAACTTTGACTCAGCTGGACTCATCTCACACTTCCGATTGGTGATGGGCTCTAATACCAACTGTGATGCCCTACTTCCCAATAGGTCATTCATCCTAAAATTGCTCTAAGTTATTATTGCTAATGGGTTGGATCGTTACACTCTAGCATGCTTAATCCACTTAATCTTTTTGACCTAAACACCACGCGAAATACTCTAGCTGGGTTAGGAGATTTAGCCATATTATATATCATATATAGGACTATTCTAAGGATGTCACAGTATTGTTTATTGCATTTGGCTAAACAAGATGCATATAAGTTAACTATTGTATTTCCAACTACATACATATAAGGTTATTTTATTTTTTGACCTTTTTGCATAAAAATTCAATAGTTTTGTGAGTTTGTAAAATTGAGCCACAATTTTTTCTTTTTCTTTTTTTTTTTTTTTTTTTTTGCATATTCAGCTCGAAGTTTTTTAAATGATCAAAATGATTCTATTCTCTCTCATTGCTCTCTTTCACATTATGCTTCCTCTTACTCCTCCTCCATGGCGACGACAAAACTTGACTCTCGCTCGTGCCCGTGCCCGTCGCCGTTCTCGGCATTCTCTGACAAGGTTGTCACGATAAAGATGGGGGCGACGCTGCTCGAGCATTGCTGGATATGGAGATGAAGGTGGCAGAAGAAGATTGTGATGATTGTTGGTCGAGAATGCTCTTGAAGCAAGTTCACGAACGAGTTTGTGAGCGTGGCCGTGGTGACGAAGTGATGGTGGTAGTAAGAGAGAAATATCTAGTGTACACCGCGATATTACACTATTTTAAAAAATTGCACTATTCGAATATATGTTGCACCCTTTAAACTATAAAAGAGTGTAATTTTCTTGATACATAGTGTAAAATATGCTCGAATAGTGCAACTTATTTTTAAATAGTGCAATATCACATTGTCCGTAAAATTTTTCTCTCTTACTACAGCCACTACCTCGTCTCCGTCAACCCACGCTCACTGTGAACATGTTTTGGAAGAATTATCAACCATCGATTGTCGCCCTCCTCTCTACCACATTCGTCTCCGTCTCCTGCAAAGCGTTAAGAGGTCAAGACGGCGAGCGGGTTAAGTTTGTTGTGTTCCTCTCGCTCGTAAGGCATTCACAACGTGGACTCGACAAAGGAGTTGGTGTGGAGGTGACGAAGATGGGATGAGCACTTCAGACTGCCAATGACGGTGGAGACATGACCACGAGAAGAGAGCGAAGGAAGGGGAGACTAGGTTTTGAAGGCACAGAAAAATTTTGGTCATTTTTAAAAATTTTAGTCAGAATCTCCAAAAGCAAAAATAATAATACATTTTTTGTAAAAATATAAACTAGTAATTTTTTAGTGCAAAAAGGCCCTTTTGTGTGTGTGAGAGAGAGAAAGAGAAAGAGAGAGAGAGAGAGAGATCATGCAACTAAGAAATTGTCCCCAACTTTTAATAGTAAAGTTATTCTACAATCTATACAAGCTCTAGCTTTATTGGCTAATTCACTAATCATCAAACCACGGAACCACAAAAATGTATTATATTTATGTAGGTGTTGGAGTGATGAACAAATCAAATAAACCCTAATTAATGTATTGCACCAAAGTTCATAATCAAATAGAGTTATTGTTAATAAACATTATTATGAAGTAGATAATGGTGTCACCTTTTTGCAAAATGAAGCAAATAAAGGCAACTGGATACACACCTGAGATTACAGCAAACTAAAATAGTAGGGGTGAAAAATTTATGGATACCTCTATGCTATTTTTTTGTTCCATATTGCCCTCACAAGCTTTTATTTTATTTTTTATTGACTTAATTAGATCAGTTATTCTTACTAGTATTCCTTATCTCTTATGTATTCAATCCTATCCGATATAGGACTATTGGAGTGTCTGACGTCTTCGTCAGCCCAATCACACGCACATTCTAAGATCACTAGACGATGTGAGACTTGTGTCGCTAGCCCTATCATTTAGACCCAGGCTCAGTCGTAACTCGTCACACGTTTCCGACTCCGATGCCAAATATAACGACCTGACCTATTAACAATAATAACTTGTTGGGCCCAAACCACCAGCCCAAAATACTTGAGTCCAGTTATTATTATTAGTGTTCATTGTATCTTATATATTCAATCATAATTTTATTCTCATCCAATGTGGAATCATGAGGTACTAGTTAAAAACCGCGCTTCGCGGCGGACGAATAAATTTAGAGTAAATTAACATTAATAATTAGTAATTAATAAGCAATAAATAATAAATTATTTATAAAGATAGAAATATTTCATATATTATAAAGTTTTCAACTTTATAAGTCAGAACATATGAGCTTTATTACTTTGATACAAAACAAAAAAGAAGGAACAGAAAAGTACAATTAATACATATATCAATTGTTCATTAACTAATAGCATCATTTCAACTTTAAATCCAAAAAGATGCACGATTAATACGTAGAGTAGTCTAATTATTTGTTGTTAGTAGAAAAGGGCTAATTATTTGTTGCTGCTGGATGGCCCCTCATCTTCTGTGAGCCTGCAATGTCAACAGATGGAAAGTGAACAAAAAGTAAAAGATTAATATTTCATGGTGAAAAGCACACTCAAAGCGATGTTTTCTGCCTGGTTCTTCTATATCTGAAGCTAATTAGCTAATTCGGTAACATCTTTAGACAATCTGATAAAAGCCAACGCAGTACATTAGTAACTGAAACATAGTATTTCATACATGCACAATCATGTAGAGAGAAAAAGAAATTAAATATACCTAGAATGTGTTATTGCCGACGGAGATATTTCTCCAAATATGTCATTCTGAGTATGTGCGGAAGAAGTTAAAACTATCTGTTCTTCGATTTCAGGTCGATCCTTTTGGTATAACTGGTTTTGAACTTTTGTCGGAACTTTGGAGGAGAAACACTTACTTACCTTAAACGATCTAATGCCCATGCTTAACTTATAAGTATCGATCATAACTTGAAAAATATGTTTCTGCCGATTATATTTTTAATAACTAAAGGAGAGTGAATCGGTCAAAGTCATCAGCAGTAGCAAGCTTTTGGGCAAGTACATGGATTAGATCCTGTGCAACTCTCCCAAAGATAGTGAAGTTGGCATCACCAGTCTCATCATCGACGGTTGCATCCAATTTGTACATGTTATTTTTTAATTTCACAGCAACACGTGAAACACAACAGTTAAAAAATATGAGATTAAAATACGTAATTTCATCCGATCAACCCACCATGACATAGGGGCTTCATCATTTTTTCCACACTGTCCACAGCAAAATTCTTCACCGTAACTTTTAATTGCTGATTTGCATCCACGACAGGCTTTATACCACCAACCGTATGAGCAGTCTATTGATTTCAATGTTGCCTCGCATGTAGCATATCTCATAGCTAATTTTTGGGCTATCTCCGATAGCAAGCGTTTAAAGAAGACCTCGACGACATCCATGCCTACACCGACAGTATCGAGAACCCAAGAGAAGTACAGGGAAAAGTAGTAGACCGTAAAATACAGGGGAAATCGCTGGAAGTACGACAAGGGAAAAGGAAAGGAAATCAAAGCAGACAGAACAAACACAAAGTCCCAGTTAACAACTCTAAGAAATTCAGGGGGGAAAAGAAAACAATACTCCAAGTACAGTAAAAGGCAAGAGGATCAAACCTCTGTTTTGTTTTGTAAATAATTGTAGGCCACCAGAAGGAACAAAATAATACTGGTCAATATTACTGTGCTTGGTGAAAGAAGTTGAAATAGGAGGAAGAAGTTGCAAGATGCAAAGCAAGTGGGCAAAAGAACTAACCATTCCAACAGTATATATAGCCGGAGAAAGTAAGGGAGTGCAGAGCAGTGTCACCTCCAAGTAGACAATTGGACGGCGCAGGAAAGAGAGGAAGAGAGAGAGAGAGAGAGATCAAGTCGTACCTTCTTGATCGAGAAAAAAAAAGAAGAAACAGAGAGGGCCATACAGCTCCGATCGACGCCATTTAATGCCATAGGAAATCCCACCGTATAGAGAAAGTATCGCGGTAGGTAAAGAAGAAGGGAGAGACAGAGAGGGCACCAACTCCAGCGATTCGCGGCGGCAATAAATGCGCCGATGAGAGCACGTCCGCAACAAGGCAGAGCCACATAGGAGCACGTCGCCATTAGGTCATGTTAGATGTGACTCAAAATTAGAATCGCTTCGACATAATGATTCAGGTTCGCCGACGGCTTCGCGATGCGACTTCGAAATTTTGTGGATGTTTGTGGTGGAAGCGAAGGGCTCGGGCCGCTAGGCCCGAGCCCGAAGCCCACCACTGATATCGGACGGGGGGTGCGGGGGCGAAGCCCCCCGCGGTACGGATCCGATCCGCTAAGAAAGAAAACCCTAATTTCTCTTTTATTTGCCCTAGAGTGAGATCGAGCGATTGTATGAAAGAATAGAACTCATGTATTCCCTCTTTTCACATAGTGAAATCTCTCCTCTTTCGCCCGTGGTTTTTTCCCTGCAAAGGGTTTTCCACGTAAATCTGTGTGTTAATTTTCTATCGTGCAATTTTGGTTTTACTTTTCTGTCGTGATCGCCAATTGATTTTGTTTAGTTTGTGCGCTCGTTGCTAACAGGTCAGACGCACATAGGAGCAACAGGGCAGAGCCACATAGCAGCACGTCGCCATTTGGTCAGAGAGAGAGATGAGAGAGTAGAGAAAGAAATGGGAGTCTGAGAGAGAGTAGAGGAGGAGATGGGACCCTGACAAAAAACGACGATGGGAAAGAATCCCGAAAACACGGGGAGAAGAAGGACCCGCGTAGACGAAAACTCTAAAAAGCCGAGAAAACATTGAAGCTTCGCCCTTTAATGTAATTGTATTGATTACAATACTATAGTGTACTTTATAATTTTCTTAAAACTTTCTATATTGTACTATTATTTTTATCAAACACGCAGCTCAACTATTATTATTTTTTTTCAATCTCCTCACTATTAGCAAAAAATACCACAATAAAACTATACTATAGCGACACTTTTAAGTGTTTCTAAAATCTAAAAAAAGTGTCGCTAGCAAAAATACCGACATTTACAATTAGTATCGCTATATGTGCAGTCGCTAGGATGTATAGCGACACATTATTTTAATATGTCCCAATAACCTAATTTTGAATATAGGTGAAATATAGATTGGACACTTATATAAAAGTGTCACAAAAATGTGTTCCTATAACCTAATTTTGTTGTAGTGAAATATAATTTTATATAAAAATTATTAAAAACTTTGGTTAAAATTGGTTAAGCATATATTTAACTCATTTCAATATAAAAATAACAAAAAAATAATTAAAATAAACTTAATAGAAGCTTTCAATGCATTTATTATAGATATTTATTAATTTTATATTTTTTTCACAGTTTAATCATTACCCTTAATAAAATTGTTAGATTTTGCCTAAACTAATAAATTTGTTAGCAGTAATATAGACATTGGTAAGAAAAAAAATAGTTTAGTGACTATGAGAAAAAGAATAGTACAAGATGAAAAAATATATACATATATATATAGTGTATCACATTTTTTCCTCTTTAACTCATAACGTTCTCATTGTTGCTGATTTATGTCTTCTTTTGAAATTGGATTGAGTCAAATTTAATTAACCGATTAAGTTGGTTATGATATAGATTAGGTGTATAGAATATATTATTTGATCTTGAAGATAATTTCTGTTGGTATAAGATTTATGTCTATCTATATACGTTCTAATCTAATTAGGATTGGTTGCTCTTTGACTGGCTTCATTATGCATTATATATATGTATGGATGCGCTTCGGCGAATGAAGGAGAGAGAGGCGGCCGATGGACCAAGTTAATTATGATGCATCTCGGGTTAATTAATTAGTGCATGAAGGTGCCGGGAGGTACGGCCTAAGTAAGAGTATTGGTTCTCTAGAGGTTGTACGGCACATGTAGGAGACTAATTAATTAGCGCCCTAATTAATTAAAAGGTGGCCGGGGATTCTAGTGGCTAAGGATTCAAGCACGACAACGGCATTAGAGAAGGAAGCGAGGTGGCATGCATGCGGCGTTGGGTTCGGAAGCGGAGCGGAGGTTCTCGACCAATTGCTTGAGCGGTTCGGATTACTCAAAGCAACAACATAAAATATTTTGGTCAGAGATTTTATATATTTCTCTAATTTCGTCTTCTTGATTAAGGTTTTATGAAAATCTCTTTACAGGTTATTTTCTTGGAGTTTTTCGTTGGAATAAGAGATAGGTGGGGTTCACCATAAGGCTTTTGGTTTTTTATCTGAAGAAGATATAAGTTGTACGCTTATATTTCTTTTATTTCTTATAGTGGAATACATTTCTCTCGCTCTTTCCATGGATGTAGGCAGTTGCCGAACCACGTAAAAATTTTGGTCCATTTTTTTCGTATTTATTGCTGTTACCGAAATTTTAGTTTTCTCTATTTTTCGTGCATTTGTGTTGATAGCGTATAACGGATGGTCCATCAAATTTTCAACAAGTGGTATTAGAGCATAAGGTTCGCGTTACAGCAGAGATGTCGAAGGTCGCATTATCTAAGTTTGAGGTGGAGAAATTTAACGGTAAAGAAAATTTTGGTTTTTGGCAGAGAATAGTGAAAGCCCTTTGGTACAATAGGGCCTTCATAAGGCGTTGCTCGGAAAATCAAAAAAGCCGACATCAATGAACGACGAAGATTGGGAGGAGATTGATTGCGGGCAGTTAATACAATTATATTGTGACTAGCAGATGAGGTGGTGTACAACGTAATGGATGAAGAAACTATAGCTGGCATGTGGAACAAGCTTGAAAAGCTGTACATGACAAAAAAAACCTCTTGAATGTGCTGTACCTAAAGCAAAAATTATATGGGCTATGTATTAGGGAAGGTACGGCAATAACAGAACACTTTAACACCTTTAATAAGATTATTGCAGATTTGCTCAGCATTAATATCAAGGTTGACGAGGACGATAAGGCATTGATTTTCCTCACGTCACTTTCATCGTCTTACAATCATCTGGTGACCACCATACTTTACAGGAAGTAAACTCTGAAGATGAAAAATATTACATCGACCCTTCTATCTGAGGTGATCAGGTTGCAGGCAAGTACCGGAGAAAATAGTACTGCTTTGGTCGTAAACGATACAGGTGGAGGAAAGGAACGATCTAGTGAACGTGATGCGGATAAAGAAAATTTCTATTCCAAGTCAAATTCGAAAAAGATGAAGTGTTACTTTTGTAAGAAAGAATGTCACATGAAAAAGAACTACGAGAAGAGGAAGACTTGGTTGCGAAAACTGGATTCCTCTGCAGATACGACGAGCGTAGCCGACGACACTAGTCAGGATGTTTTGATGGTATCTATAGGTTCAGAATCTCTCAATGATTGAATATTGGATTCGGGTTGTTCTTATCACATGACTTTAGACAGATTTTTATTTGATACTTACAAATTTTGTGAAGGTGGTAATGTTATGATGGGTAATCACACTAACTGCATGATTGTTGGTATCGGAACGGTGAAAATAAAGATGTTTGATGGTGTGGTGAGAACGTTAACGAATGTGAGACATTTCGGATCTTAGAATGAATCTTATATCACTTCGTACTATTGACTCTATTGGCTATTCTGTTAGCATTTCAGGTGGAGTCGTTACGGTAAAAAAGAGTGCTAAGATTGTTATGAAGGGAGAGAATAAAGGGAATCTATACAAGCTATTCGGTAAACTGATAACAGCGAAGAAGTCTAGATATTATCTAGACTTTGTTAACCTACATGATTGTTAGTGTCGGAATGCCTCAGGGAGAGGGGGCGATAAGATGAGAGAGTGGTGGAATACAAAAGAAGTCAAGAGGGAGATTGTTGCGGATTTATACCTTCTTTTGAATTTGGATTGAGTCAAATTTAATTAACCATTAAGTTGGTTATGATATAAATTAGATGTATAGAATATATTATTTGATTTTGAAGATATTCTGTTGGTGCAAGATTTATGTCTATCTATACACGTCCTAATCTAATTAGGATTGGTTGCTCTTTGATCGGCTTCATTATGCATTATATATATATGCATGGGTGCACTTCAGCGAAAGAATGAGAGAGAGGTGGTCGATGGGCCAAGTTAATTATGATGCATCTCGCGCTAATTAATTAGTACATGAAGGTGCCGGAAGGTACGACCTAATTAAGAGTATCGGTTCTCTTGAGGTTGTACGGCATGCAGGAGACTAATTAATTAGCGCCTTAATTAACTAAAAGGTGGCCGGGGATTCAAGCACGACAACGGCATTAGAGAAGGAAGCGAGGCGGCACGCATGCAGCGTTGGGTTCGGCAGCGGAGCGGAGGTTCTCGACCAATTGTTTGAGCGGTTCGGATTACTCGAAGCAACAATATAAAAGATTTTGGTTAGAGATTTTATATATTTCTCTAATTTGGTCTTCTTGATTAAGGTTTTACGAAAATCTCTTTACGAGTTATTTTCTTGGAGTTTTTCGTTGGAATAAGAGATAGGTGGGGTTCACCATAAGGCTCTTGATTTTTTATCTGAAGAAGACATAAGATATACGCTTATATTTCTTTTGTTTCTTATAGTGAAATATATCTCTCTCGCTCTTTTCGTTGATGTAGGCAGTTGCCGAATCACGTAAAAATCTCGATCATTTTTTTTTCGCATTTATTGCTCTTACCGAAATTTTGATTTTTTTCTATTTTTCGTGTATTTGTGTTGATAGTGCATAACGGATGGTCCATCAAATTTCCATCACTCATTGAGCTCAAGATCACTCACAAGCAGCATCAGACGATGTGAGACTCGTCTCGCTAGTTTTAGTGGACCTTGTGAGGAATCGTACTTCATCCATAACAATCGTTAGCCGGAGAGTCATGCTCTGCCTACTGTATGACTATAACTTAATCGAAATTCATCTCACGCTTCTGGCTAGTGGTTGGCTCTGATACCAACTATTACGCCTCGCTTTCTATGGGGGTCACCAATCCTATAATTATTATAGGCCTAACACGTTTAATCCTCTTAATCTTTTAGATCTAACCACCGCTCAAAATTTTATAACCGGATTAAAAAAGTTTAATCTTATTATATCTTATATATAGAGAGTTAGGCTGGAATGCTATTAATAGCACAAAATCATTGGTACTATTAAGTTTTTAACCGATGAATTAAAAGATGTATGGTTAAAATGATAATGGACCCTTTGTGTTTAATGGGTGGTTGGAGAAATAGTAAAATCTAACGGGTGAAAATAATCAAAGGAATTCATTTAAGGATAGAAAACTTAATAGCACCAAATATTTCGTGCTATCGATAACATAATAGCCAAACTCATATATATATATATATATATATATATATATATATATATATATATATATATATATATATATATATATATAAATTACAGAAAATCTCCCTGTAATATATCGTTTTTTCACTTTGCCCCTATGTCTCTTAAAAGCCTACATTTTGCCCCCTCGTAATTACCGAATTGCTTTTAGGGGACAACGGGCGTTAACGGACACTACAACAAAATTAGGCTATAGCGACATTTTTAAGTGTTTCTAAAATCTAAAAAAAGTGTCGCTGACAAAAATACCGACACTTATTGTAAGTGTTGCTGTATGTGCCGTCGTTAGGGTGTATAGTGACACATTTTTGTAATGTGTCCCAAAAATGTGTCCCTATAACCTAATTTTGGATATAGATGGAATATAGATAGGACACTTATACAAAAGTGTCACAAACATGTGTCCCTATAACCTAATTTTGTTGTAAGGGGAGGAGGTAGATGGACGAAAATGCCCTTACCTTATATTGGAGAGAGAATGAGTTTTAGTTTATTTTCCGCCATTTTTGAAAGGTATTTTGGGTATATCTAATAATATTTTTTAAAAAATTGACGGTTCACTCACGGAATAATGACGGTGGGGGTAAATGCATATTTCGGTAATTACGAGGGGACAAAATATAGGCTTTTAAAAGACATGGAGGAAAAGTAAAAAAGCAAAATATTACAGAAAAATTTTCTGTAATATATATATATATATATATATATATATATATATATATATATATATATATATATATATATATTATTTTAAATATTAAATCGAAATGATAAAAAATAATTTTAAATAAAATAAAATAAAAATAGCACACATAAATCTTTCTCCACAGGTCCAATACCTAGAAATATTCGACTGACACCATGCACACGATGTCTTCAACTGTAGCTTGTCCGTACAAGTGGGGTCTCGTAGCTCGCGGCTCACTAAAAGATAAAAAAACATACGGCTCTTCACCAATGGGCAACGTCGCAGTTGCTACATTAAAGCTCTTGATGACCCCACCTCTCTCGTCAATAGAACCTTGGTTTTTAATTCGGGCATAACTTAACTTAATTAAAAATAACCATAGAGCTTTAAAATTAAGTTTAAATAATATATATATATATATATATATATATATATATATATATATATATATATATATATATAGTTAGGGACGAAGTCATATTAAGACCCAAAGTGATCATGATCCTTCTCAACTTTTTAATATTGTTCAATAATTTTAAGGGTTAATTGCATACATGTTCCTCCAAATATATCCCTGCAAAATTCAACTTTTCATATTTATCCCTTCAAAAATCCAAAGTTCTTCAAATATGTCCCTCTGGTTAATCCCCGTTTGGAATTTGTTTATTTTTTAACAGATTCGATATGAAATGACTTTTTTGCCCTCTTACAAATATATCCCTCCAAAAGCAATACCATTATACTTGTTACAAAAATGCCCCTCTCCAAAAATCATAAAATTCTATCATCAAAATAATCCTTTTTTTTCCCTTTTTTTTTTTTTTTTTTTTTTTAAGATATAATATGGAAAGGGTAAATATGTAAATTCAATTTTTAATCTAACCAAGGTTAAGCATTTAACTTAGGGTTAAATCAACTTTTTTAACAGAGATAGACGGTAGGGGCATATTTGAATAACGGTAGATTTTTGAAGGGATAAATATGAAAAGTTGAATTTTGCAGGGATATATTTTCAATTCGACATATTTGGTGGGACATGTATGCAATTAACCCTAATTTTAAATACCAATTTGATTTTTTTTTTTTTTTTTTTTTTTTAACAGTCACGCCCCCTCCTCAGTTTTTTAATATTTACTTAAATTTTTTTGTGTTAATATAATTTTTTTTTTTTTTTTTCTCTTTGTATGTATTTTAAATAGATAAAAATATATTAAAAGACTTATACTTATAAGGTATTTTAAAATACATTCGTTAACTCAAAATTTTTTATTTTATATATTTTTTAAAATTTCTAACTATTTTAGGTGAACTATTTTATTTAACAAAATAAAATATTATACTAAATTTAATATCTCTTCGATCTCATAGTTATTAAATGTTATAATATTACTTATTAAAAACACTAAGGAATTCGATCGCTAACTGATCAGTAACTAAATTACTGTTAGATTTAATAAAATTTCTAATTATTTAAATATAATAATATAAATAAAATAATTAAAAATTAAACATCAGTAAATTAAAAATTAATTTTAATATTTTTACATTAATTATTAAATTAATATTTTTTTTTAAAAAAAATTGATTAGATAAAATTATATTTATGTATTAAATTTTTTATTTGAATATATTTTGGGCCCCCATCGGAATTAAATTCTGACTTCGTCTCTGTATATAGTATAACTGGACTCTTAATTTAACTCTACTTGTACTTATTAAATCTAAATTTTATATTATTCTAATTTAACTAGATATAAATCTAAACAAAAATTTAACATGAAAATGTACAATAAAATATAATTAAATCTTTTTTATTTTTTTTTATTTTTTGTACTATCAACTAATCTTAATAAAACCTTTGCGTCATTATACCTCTTAATAGATGACTATGTAAAGCTGTACATACGTAAAGTAGGAAAATCATAAAGAATTTTTTTCCGATCATTTCGTCATCATATGTGAGGATTTGATTATATTTATAGTTGAATCCTAATTGGATTAAGATTAATATTTAAATTTTAAATATATGAGTTTGTTAAGAATTAAATATTAATTTAAATAAAAATCTATTTAGACTAGAATTTGGATAGTTTTTTATGTAAGCTACAAATATAGCATATATATATTATTATTTTAAGGTGGTGTTAAACAAGATATATCCACGATGGTGGTAATATCTATGGAGGTGGTGGGGGTTAGGATTTAGCCACACCCAAGTAGGTGGTGTGAGAGAGATTCAGGAGGAGGACTTGGGTTGAATCTATTCTATTGCAGAAGAAAAGAGCAGTCGGTGTAATTCTTTTCTTGGTTAATGAATTTTATTTCATCCGTATATTTTCTGTTTTGGTTTTTCTTCTCTTTGTGGTTGTATTGGTTCCAGTTTTGTTGAGATGACGAATTTTAAGTAAAAATTTGATTTGACGTTTTCGCTGCGAAATCCCAACTCTAGGCGGTATACCAACGTAGAATGCGGTACCGGAGCGGGTTGCGGATTTACAGAATCTAATATCGAAACGAGTACCGAATTTTTACAACAAGATGACTATGTGAAGCGTACATAAAATAGGGAGATCGTTGAAACATTTCGTACTAATGGGCCATTGCTAGGGAATTGCCTCCGTTTGTTCGCCCGCGGCTCAACCCTGACAGATTGTCCCAACTTCGCAATCCCAACTTCGCAATTCCGTAACTCCGTCAACCCAAATGCCTACCAAATGTCCTCCAAAAATAGCCCCCAAGAATGTCACGGTCGAACCAACATGATCGACATGTGACAGCCGCAACGAAATAAAAGAAAGAGCTCAACTTTTGTACATATCAATCTCCGCGACGGACATTGTCAAATGCTGCAGCTACACCTTAATTTGTTTGTGTTTTCTGCACTTGTTGTAGGTTTCAACTACTTCTTTGCTTCTTGTGGTAGTGATTGATAGGTACTAAAATGAAATTCTTAACTTTTTTTATTAAGAACATTGATAGTACAAAAACTATATATGCAAAAATAAATGTTTAAAGTGCAATTTTAAACTTAGGTATAGTACAGGAGATAAGGTAAAAGTGGAATATTACAGCAATATCCCTCAACTAAAGGCACTTTTGAAATATTACTTTAATTTTATTTTTTGTATTAAGTGATTTTAATCAAAACTTTGAAAATCATTCAAATGTATGAGTGATTTTATTAAATTTAACAGCTTTAATTATTTATTAAATTTGGTAAAATTAATTTTAATTTTATTAAATATTATTACGACGAGAGCATAAAAAAAACGAAATTAAAGACGATTATCAAGCAAACAAATTTCAAATGTACGATTAAAAAACAAAGAACACAAATATTCACATAAAATTTTTTTTGTAGGAAAAAAATTACGGACTAAAGAGTAGAGTTTTACTATTTGAGAAAAGAGAATAAAATAATATTTTGTGTACATCGCTCGATTTCGTTAGGGCAAAAAAAAAAAAAAAGAATATATATTTTTTAATAAATTTCTCTTATCAAATTCAATCCGAATTGCGGGGTACATAACCCCGTGCACGCAAGAAAAGGAGCATCGCGCCATCCACTCTGCGTTCGAGTCTTAGGTGCCACCAAGCTGCGGCAACTTTTAAGAGCTTGTTAACTAAGTACATAGCGTAGCGTATTCGCGTACAATACACCCGGGCCATATTCTAGGAGCCCAAACTATGTGATTGAATAAATCCTCCTCTATCTGTTGCGGGTCGACGGCTCCTTCCCCTTCTTCAAACTCCGATTCGTATTTTTCATATAAAAATCTCTAATCAACGATAGAACAAGATCCATTTTGCATCATATCTAACTGATTCCTTGGTTCGGACCGAAGAAGTAATGTCACTCGATTATTATCAAACTGACTGCAATCTTTCTCTGTCCGTGAGGATCCCACCGGAGCGCCTTCTACTTCTAATAGGCCATGAACTAGTCCGATATCAATAATGGGTTTTAGGCTCAAGCCTACCACCTCGAACCTTTCGCCTCTCACCACAGACATTCAAATTTTTTTTCACAATTTTTTTTTTTCAAAATATATCATCGCCTCGCGAAGCTGTCGGCAAATCGAAAACATAAATCGAGATGATTACCAATTTCGAGACACATCTAACAAAATATAAAAAATTATATAAAAAGATCAGAAATTGCTAAGATCTCAATATAAAATAGGTAAAACTATATAGTACCTACCGTTTTAATTCTCCTACCTAACTTTTCCAAATTTTAATTTTAGTACCCAATCTTTTATTTTGCTTAATTTAAATTATTTGGTGGCTCTTTTGATATAAAATTTAAGCTAATTATTTATTTTTAATAAATTTATAATGGTATGAATTGCATACAATATACTAATTAAATTTATAAAAATAAACAATATACTCAAAATTTGAAGTTTATAAGTCAATAACTAGCTCAAATTAAAATTTTAAAACTAAGATAGCTAGGTCAAAAGAGGTGATATCCTTGAAATAAATTATATATTGTGGGTTAATTGCATACGGCTCCCTGTAAATATATCGAATAGCAGATATATCCCTATAAAGTTCAACTTTTCATATTTATTCCTTCAAAAGTCCAACGTTATTCATATATATCTCTACCATCTATCTCTATTATAAAAATCTAGTTAACCATAGATTAAATACTTAATCTTGGTTAGTTAGTGAGATCAATTTACCTTTTTATCCTTTCAGATATTTCTGTATTATTTTTTATAGGGACATTTTTGAAAGGACAAAACTGTCATTTTATATATAATCTGTTAAAAAATAAACAGTAAACTAACGATAATAAACCGGAGAGATATATATGAATAACATTAGATTTTTGAAGGGATAAATATGAAAAGTTGAACTTTATAGGAATATATCTATTATTCGATATATTTATAGAAAGCCATATGCAATTAACCCATATATATTTTTATCTATAAAATATAAAAGTTTAGAAGTATATTGCAAAATATTCTATTTATAGTTGTCCGTGTTTTTTCATCCGACTCTACTGTATAACTTATATAACAGTCACGTCATATCATTTATATCTAATTAATTATAATAAAAATATTTTCTTAAAAAACTCATGATCGATAGGTGAACTCTATAGAAGAAATTTGATTGCTTGGGGAAGCCACGCCACCAATGTGATCTATGACAGCTACATTTTAAGGAGGGGCGTTTGGTTACATATAATTGCAATTGCACTGCAATTATAACTCTATACGATTTGTGACGTCCCATAGTTGAGATTTGTGACGTCCTAATTTTTCAGAGGGTCACTCATCCTAGAACTACTTATCTTGAATATTGCTACCATCCAAAATGCTATAGCCGGATTAAGAGATTTAGTTTTATTATATTATTTATATATATGACTAATCCAAATTTCGGGGGTGTCACATTCTTCCCTCCTTTAAGCCCTAACGTTCACGTCAGGCTCAAGCACACTCACAAGCACCAGACGATATGAGGCTCATCTCGCTAGTCTTAGCCGACCTTGTGAGGAGCTACACTCCACTCAACCTCGCTCTACTCGCTATATAACCCTGGCTCAGCCGAGACTCATCTCACATTTCCGACTGATGAATGGCTCTGATACTAACTGTGACGCCCCACTTCCCAGGAGGTTACCCATCTTAGAACTACTCTAGCTCTAGCACGCTTAACTCTCTTAACCTCTTGGGCCTTGCTACCACCCAAAATGCTATAGCCGGATTAAGAGATTTAGTCTTATTATATCATTTAAATATAGGACAAATCCAAATCTAATATTTATTTTGATATATTTGAATTCACCTACTGAAATTGCAACTATACGATCGAGGAGGACCAACAGCAGCAGTCGGAACTACACACAAATTAGCCGCAATTCCAAATATAACACTTGAAAAAGATAATTTTAAACAAATATAAGTTTACCTACATAATAACCTCTAAAATAATTTTTTCCTTTCATAAATAGGGTCCAATAATCTCACCATCTATATATAAAATAATATAAATTTATAAATACACTTCTCAACTATATATAATTAAATAAAATATTTATAGCTATATTATTTTTTACTACATCAAATTAAATAAAATATATAAAATTATAATTAACATATCTTTAAGGGTTAATTTTTATACAGCTCGTTACAAACATATGGAATAACAGATATATCGCTATAAAGTTCAACTTTTTATATTTAATTCCTTCAAAAGTTCTAAATTGTTCATATATGTTTCTATCGTCAATATCCGCAAAAAAATTATAGTTAACCATAAGTTAAATACTTAACATTGATTAGTAAGTGAGGTAAAATTACTATTTTACCCTTCAAAATATTATACTTAATTTTAACATTTATGATTTCTGGAGGGACATATTTGTTGACATTTTATTTATATTCGGTTAAAAAATAAACAGCAAGCTAACGATTACAAACTAGAAGAATATATATGAACAACTTAGAATTTTTGAAAGAATAAATATGATAAGTTAAATTTTATAATAATATATATGCTATTCGATATATTTACAGAAAATCATATAAAATTAATTCTATTTTTAATTATATATATATATATATCTTTAAGAAAAATGCTACTTGTACACCTAATTTGAGGTATACATCATACATCCCATCCTAAAATAGATGAAATAAATTTTATTGGTCATTTCGAAATGCCGAAAAAAAAAAATTTCACACATAGATGGATAAGATATATATCTTACATTTCAAATTTGATGTATCACCACCACTGCTCTATTTTTAATTTCAATGCATTGACCTAGAAGCAAGGATTTAAGTACCGTGGCACGGGGTCGTGCCGAAAACTTGCCGGCACGGTACGGCACGGTGCGTGCCGAGCCGTGCCGATGAGTGCCAGTCACAAAAAATACATGCGTGCCGACACATAATGGTATGAAATATTTAATTTCTTTAGCAACAAAATTTTTTAATTGCTTATTATGTATCTTTATTAAATATTTTGAATTTTATTAAGAAAATTATTTAGTAATTTTAAGAAAAAAAGATTTTGAACTGTGTCATCGGCACGGGAGCTGTATCATGTCGGTATCTTATTGGCACGGTACGGCAGAATAGATACAGCTCGTATAGATGAATACTTAAAATCTTACCTAGAAGTAAAGGAACCTTAGAATTTGTTTCTCTCCATACATTTCTACTTTTGAACTAAAGTTAGTGCCATGGAGGGAGGGGCACTAAGTAAGTGTAAGATGGGGGGAATATCTATCTATATGTGGAAACATCAAGGAAAGTTAGAATCTCTATGTATGGAAACTTCACATTAGATGCTGTGGTCCCATAAATCACTTTCAATGCTTGTCAAAATAGTTGGCCCAATTTGGCATCCTTGTCATTATTTTTTTTTAAAAAAAAAAAAATTGGTAAAAAAATTTATCTAAATTATGATTCATTCTGAGTTCGCTATCGTACTTTTCAAAACTTTAATTTGATGCTTAATTCTTTCCATTTATTTATTTTTAGTCAGCCAATAATATTTTAACTTTAAAATTTAAATATATTATTTATTTTTATATATTTAGTTAGTATATTTTATATAATTATCGCAACTATAAATTTATTAAAATAAGTAATTAATTTAAATTTTGAAGTCAAAATATCGCTAAGAGACTTAAATCAAATAAATTAAAAAATTAATTAGTAAAATTAAAGTTTTAAAAGATTATATAGCTAATTCAAAACGGTCTATAATTATGACAAGTTTTGTATATTTTTACCTAAAATTTTTATATAAGGTAATATCCTATTTGATTCCAAACCATACTTTGAATATGTTGACTAGGTCAAATCATTGATCGAGTCAAAAATGTCTTCGATGTTATGTATAGACTTGAACAATCCTCGAAGAACACGCCACAATTATGTGTTTAGGTTAAGGAGGAGTCGACTTAATCGATTTTTTTTTTCCCTCAATGTGTAAAACGAATCGAAATTAAGAAATATCAATTGATTCTGCTAAAACTAGAACCGAATAAATTAAAAGGAAAATTATTGAACTCATTGAAGCACTCCAACTCGAATTATAGAAAAACTACTATTCCTAAAAAAAAATAATAGATGTTGGAAATTGAGAGAAGTTTAAAAAGTAGCTGTTTTGTGCTCGAAAAAAAATTCTTATTGTAGACAATCTTTCACTATTTATAGTGTCTATGTCCACATGCGGTTACCGGACGGATCCCGTTGTAGGGAGTGTTGTAGCTACGTTTTCATTAGTTATGAAAATCATTCACACGTTCTCGGTTATTTCTATCCAAATCTTATTCATATTCAATATATATATATATATATATATATATATATATATATATATATATATATATATATATATATATATATATACTCTTGGGATCTGTTTGGATTCGGTATAGAACCTGGAGTAGAAAGAATATCCTTCCTATTCTTTCAAACGCATCAGAAATTAATCGATATAGCTTATTCCGATACAACTAGAATAAGTGAGAATTACTGTTCTCACTCTTTCAAACCACCCTCTTACTTTTTCCTTAAATATCCTTCTACGTCTACCGAGGCACTATCTCTCATCTCATTATTACATAATAAAGTTTGAGGGCAGAAAGGTAATTTACCTCATTTAAAATTTTTTATTTCTCTTATTCCTCATTCTCATATCAAACACAAAATCTCTTATTCCTAAAATCATTCCAAATATTTTTTTACACTAGCTTCGTACTCTATATTTATTTCTGGAATAACTAGTTTTGTCTTATCCCGTTACCAAACGGACCCTTGGTGTACCATTTGTCATTCTCCTATTTGTCCACGTCAGCAAGTTACGTGAGCGGAGTGTTTACCAGCTTGCACTATTTTTTGTGCACCAACATATTCGAAAGTAATAATTTATTTATTTTTACTTTCAAAATTATTTTAAATAATTTATCATTCATTACTTACCCAATATTTTTGTTCTCCCCCTTTAATTTGGGTTAGTTTTTTCAGTTTGAACTTTTATGTGAATTTAATGATTTAATTTTATAAAATTCTATTTAAGTTGTTGATATAAAAAAAAAAAAGAAAAGTAAAAGTGTCTTTTCAGAATTGTGTGTAGTTGAGGTGTCTCTGTACATTTTAACTTTTTTTTTTTTTTTTTTTTGGGTAGGAGAGCGCGAGCCACGAAAAAGGGCGGGCACGTGGAGCCACGTGGTGAGGTGGTCCCAACCCCGCTCGTTACGCCACGTGTCGACATCTGAAGGGGGTTGTGTACGGACGATGCACTGCTCGGCAATAGCGCCTCGTACTGTGCTGGTCCCACCTAGGGGCTGCTCGCCAATCGCTCGCTGAAACGTGTCCGCGTCCCATTGGTTGCGTGTTGTCGAAATTTTTCTTACGCCAGCAAAAATATCTTCGCTGAGCTCACTGGACCGAGAATTTTGCCCAGTAAAATCGTGCCACGTGGACATTGAGAGAAACCTGGACCGTTCATTGGCAGCTGATCCCCTTGATGTTGCTTGGACCTGGTCCACCATGGACCTACCTCTTTATACACAACAAACAATTATTTATTTATTTATTTATTTATTTATTTTTTTAGAACTATACTAAAACAAAGAAATATTGCAATATTGTAATTACAAATTATAGACATTTTATGCTTGTAGTTGTGTCTAAAACATATATATATATATATATATATATATATATATATATATATATATATATATATATATATATATATATATAATATTAAATTGTATAAGATATTAAACAATAGTAAAAAATAATATATAATTTTTTAATATTATTTATCTAGTGATAGAAAGGACTCAAAATTAATATTTTAATAATCATGGTGAGTCATTTATAAGTTTAAAGGTGTAGAAATATTCAAATCACGTGAAATTTTAATAAAAAATTTTTTCTATATAAAATAATATTAATATTTTTGATCTAAAACTTTTGTATCATATTATCAAATTTTGTGATATTTTTATTTTCAATTATTGATTTTAAACTATTTCGATCACTAGACAAATGATATCGAAAAATTATAAAATTTATTTTTTAGATACTTTAAATACTCTAGATTCAGTCTAACGAAACTGATTGTCGATTCGAAAATTCCAATATCGAAAACAACTTATAAGTACGGATGCCTCCGTGCTTATAAAAGCATATTAGCCGCACTCTATATATTTATATAAAATAATTTATACTTTAAAGATAAAAACTTATAGAACTTATCTGAACAATCGACCATTTTGAGTTGGCTAAGACGGGCACAATAATATTTTAACATAAAATTTGAACGATGTGTTTATCTTTACAGGTTTAGTTAGTATATTTCATATAATTATTGCAACTATAAATTTATTAAAATAATTAACTATTGACAGGTTCATCTATCAAAATTTAAATTTTGATAGATTGAATAGCACATTCAAAATAATTTATATTTCAGATAATTATTTTTTGTTGAAAATAGTAATCCATAGAGTTTATCCAAATTATATTTAAAAATTTATTTGTAATTATCTAAAGTAAAAAATAGATTTGTCAACGTGGGATAATTAGATGAATGAGAGAAACACAATATACATTACTGTATAGGGTCAAAAATATCGTTGAGGGTGCAATTGAATATTTTTATTAATAAAGAATTAGTTCTTCTCGAATATTTTTTCTCCATATATATTATTGTATTTTAGAATTGATAGAATTGATGATTCTGAATTACATAATCGGTATCAACGTGAATACCGCTTTTAATACTAACGCTTTTAATAATTAGTATTAAAAATTTTGTAAGCTTTCAACAATTTTGAGTCTTTAGCAGCTGAAGAGGTGAACCAGGTCTAAACATTTACCTTGGACAACTAATTTATCTATTTAAAATTTATTTATTAATACTCATTTTCAGCTTTCACTATGAGTCATCTTTTTTGTCCATTACTCAACGTCCACTTTTTATTGTTTTCTATTTTTTTTGTACAAAAACTTTCGGAGACAAATAAGGAAAGGCGAAGACCGACACTTCTTTCCCCAAAATAGTTAAAAATAAATGGAAAATTTAAAAAGTAAAATTTACATTTTTTTTTTTTTTTATATTCTTTGTTGGTTGAATTTCACTTTCTCGTCTCTCTCTCGCTCCTTCGCCATTTTTGTGTGGTCTCTTTTCTCTCTCTACAAGAAAGAAAGAAGAAGAAGAAGAAGGGAAAAAAATGGCGAGGGGGAAGAGGGAGATGAGGAGGATCGAGAACACGGCGAGCCGGCAGGTGACGTTCTCGAAGCGCCGCAACGGGCTGCTGAAGAAGGCCTTCGAGCTGTCGGTGCTCTGCGATGCCGAGGTCGCGCTCGTCGTCTTCTCCGCCCGTGGCCATCTCTACGAATTCGCCACCTCCAGGTATGAATTTCTCTAAAAAATTACAATTATTTCTCTCCCTCCTTAACGTTTTAGGTGTTAATTGAGTATGCATGGTGTGCTCCAGATTTTGATTTGATTTGATTAGAGTGAGATGGGTTGATCAGTATGGTTGTATGTTTCTTGGATTGGTTTAGATAAGAGATGCATAAAATTTAGTAGATGTTTATTTTTTAGATTATTTTGATTTGATTTGATTTGATCCCTAACTTTATTTTTTCTTTTTTTCTTTTTTTTCTAGGGTTAGGGTTCGTCACATCACAAATCTCTTTGTTTGTATGAGAAAGGCTACAATTAATTATGGATAAAAATGTTTTTTTTTTCAAAAAATAAATTTGGGGGCTATTGAATTTTAAACATAATTAGTAATTAGTGAGGAAAACCAATTAATGGTGTGTGCTAATTAATTAACTGGTGTTTACTCAATGTCTCATTTGAAAGAAATAACATGTTTTTTTCTTTTTTTAATTTTTCAAAAATTTATTTAGAGTTTCGATTTTTCCGAGTTTGTTACTGGAGAAGAAAGGAAGTAAGAATACTCAGGATAATTTTTCATTTATATTTGAAAGTGTATATATAATTGTACTACTATGATTTCCTTTTTCTTATGCCTAAACTCGATTTTGATCCTTTTCCTTATTCATACGCATTCGCAATAACGAAGCAACCTCTTTCGTATAAATAAGAATTAATGTAAAAGTTTTTAGATGATGACATTTTGTCGTCGAACACTAATTATGCGATCTTGAACACAAAAGACGCGGTTAATAGTGAACTAATGAACATATGATACAGTAGTTTGTTGGTTGAATATTTGTGATTTAGTTATTTTCTTACATGTCAAATGAACTGGAGTATTTAAATCAGTCTGATTTAATAGAAGAAAATTTGATTCAATCGTAGGTAGTCGACACAACTGTTTTACAGTTCGGTTTGATCAGATGATTTCTATTATTTCTTATAAAAGGCCAAAATTATGATCCTTTTGTAGAATTCTTCAGCTTTCGAAATGTAGGCTTTAAAGGAACTACCATCTTCTAAGTTCGTGAAGTAGGGTGCGGATCGTTGGCTAATCGCATTTCTTAATCTGCATGGTTAATGAAAGCCATGCATTTTCATGTGGCTTATATTATCGTCGTGAACTACTTTGGCTAATGGCCATTTTATAAATTCAAGCTTATTTACAGGAGCTCTTTGTTCCATCTTGCTACTCTTTGGTTAATTTTGTATGGTCTTTTTATTCAATTTTTCACTAGGTTAAAAGTGAGTATAGGTTGGGATGAACAACTAATTGTATGCCATAGTTCTTTTGTTTGATTAATTTCGCTAGTTTACTGCATTTCTCTATGTTGCACATCAAACATATATTATCTAAAGGAGCTGCTGAAATGATACTACTTGTGCTGCTGCATATTCTACCCTTCAGATGCATAAATTCAGTACTTAAATCATTTTATGTTAGCCCTGGGTAGATAAATTTATGTGGTCATCTTTTCGAACTTCAATGTATTCTCTTATTGTTGCTTACTATAAAAAAAAAATGTTGTTGGAACTTCCCAAAATCATTGTCTAGATCTATTTCGATTGATTACCGCATGTCGTAACATATTGTGCATGCATGTACGTAGATAGATACATATATATACATATGCATTTATATGTATATGACTATGCATGTCCATGATTATAGTATGTATTTATGCCTAATGAAATGGCATGAATGATCATCTTTTTTGTTATTAAAGTTCCGGTTGTCTAAGCCTCATCAAATATATTTGTCAGGAGCTTTCTGTTTACAATATAAGTTTTTGTAGCTAAGCATGAATAGATTGAAATTAAATTTAGTCAGCTAATAATCTTTCCTGATACTGTTCAAAAACTCCATATTAGTCTGGTTTAGGCTTTAGGCTCCGTTTGGAATTGCGGAGAGATTGTGTTACGTAAGGTGAGAAAAGACGATGAGAAAATACTTTGTTTGTTTTTCCGTACGTAATATTGCGTTTTGTATATTGTGATGAGTCGGTTATGATATATTTTTTGCGGTCCCATCGAAAAACGCAAAAGCCTATCTCTATATGCTTTTGCTCCAACTCCATTTTATCTAATATGTTTAGGAACACCTTATGCCATAATTGAGCCAGTTTTTGATTGTTTTGCGTTACTTAAAACATTTATTTGCTAAACTAATGAGGTACTAGAGAGCCAAGCTCACTGGAGCTAAAGATCTCTTTGCTCGGCTTAAATTTGATGGTAGATCGGCTTTAGCTTTGAAAGGAGGACAGATCTAGTTGATATGTGCGTATGTGCCTTTTATATAATAAACAACGAAAAGAGAGCTCAAGTGAAAAGTAATGAAAACAAAAAGGTAATACATATACATAGATTCATTTATATATGTAGGCATATGTTAAACATGAATTCTTTTAATCTACAGTAAAGTTGATATTTTCTGATTAGAGCTAGCAGTGTGAGCTTAACATAAGCCTCAAACTTTACATGAAGCTAAACTTGTTGAAAAATATGTACTGAACTTGAGCAACTTGAGAACTGCCAACTTTCTTGAACAACCTTGTTGCAACCTAGATTGGATGGTCGTGAAATGAGATACAAACCAAGCATCGATATCAGTGGATTAATGCACCAAATTTTGAAAAAGCATTATATCATTTTATGCCCGACAAAGGTGTAGCGATTTGCATTCGAGAGTTATATTTGGATTGGACATGAACACAGCGTAGTTAACTAATTGTGTAAAAAAGGGGTAAAAAAATAACTCAAACACCTGCGACAAAGCAAGTAAACCATTTGTGTGGGTCATTTTAGGTGGACAAGACTCGACTAAAATAAAATTATCTCAAACAAAAAAACAATCCGCATAATATGACTCACTAAGCACAAGTATTGAACTTATTAAACTATTCTACAATTAATACAAGAAATATTTTTTTTTGCTAATATAAGTTACTCATGCTATTATCATGTTCATGTGCGTATCACACCCGACCTACCTTATTTGTATTGCAGATTGACATGTTATACAATTATTTCGATTGTAATCATGTTGATACTCGTTATAATTTTGACATGGATCTTCCTTGGCAAATAAAACACGATTAATCCATATTTTGGTAGCATAATCTTGATAACCATACCCGGTAATCTAACATATTTTGTTATTCCATTTAAAGAATAGAGGAAGAAATCAAATAGATAGACCTGTTGTTTTGTTCTAGGTTAGTAACAACATTCCCAGCCGTTTTCTTCTTCTTCTTCTTCTACTTCTTCTTTGATCTCTCATGACATTGACACGGAAACAGAAGAAAAAGAATAGAAGATTACTATTGATCCTTTTTGTTCAGGTTATGACTGTTGTGCCTCCATAAGATTCAAATATGAATTTAAACTCAAATCCCATGGAAATGTAAGGTTTATAGGAGTAAAAAAGGCCTGCCATCACTTGAGGGGTGGTGTAGAGTGTTGGAAAATCTTTTCAAATAAGTTCTTTTAGTAAAATAATATTCAAATGATTTAAATCCGAAATACTAGATTGTAAGTTATTATGCAAATTACTACTATACTATTAATAATAGAATAGTAGGGATTAGATGAAGCTTGTAAGTCGAGACGTGCGGATGCACTGTCCTAGAAGCAAGACGGCTGAAATAAGATTTACTAATCAAGAGAAGAATTACACTTGACTCATCTTCTATAATAGAATAGCCTCAACCCATGCTCTCATCTTGAATCTCTCTCTCTTCTCTCGTGTTTTATAAACCCAAAAGAAGATCTCTCGTCTTCTATAAACCCAAAAGAAGATTTCTTCTTGTGTGCACCCATGCACTAGGTGCATACAATTATTGTCACGCCCCGGCGTCGAAACTGCGATCCGGGCTCGCCAACAGATCCGCCGCCCATACGGGAAGCCCCGTATAGACGAAGCGACTAACCTGCAAAAGATCAACTATACTATACAGATATCAGAGCTGAAAAGTAAACTGCTGAAATAAAAAAAATACAAATCCACAAATAGTACATGCCAGATCCTCACAATACATAAGTCACTCCAAAACTAAAGCTCTCAAAAGTAAAATATACATGATACATCCCACAATCACTGACAGTACTAGAACATCACCAAAAGGGTACATCTACTCTCACAGGAAGAAGACTGGTAGGGATCTAGCTCGCGACTCCCTTACCTCGATCAGTAGGATCAGCAACTAGAGCAGCAGGAACTGGAGTAGAGGTCCCTTGGGAAAAATCACCACGGCGGGTGTGAAAACTACATCCCACAGTAGTTCTCAGTGGGTACCATCAACAAGCCCGACGGTCTGCCCACTAAGTCTACTAGAGGCATAAAGTAACAAATGCAGTACTGAAAGTAAAGGCTGAAAAATAACTCTACAGCTACTATACCTCTATCTAAATGCTCAAGAAGTGGAACAGATGGAAACATGATGCATCTACTATCTCTCAAACATAATCACCCAATCTACACTGACTGCCACATAGAGTCCAGTCAAACCTGTACCTACCTACTGCCGTTACATCCAAGGAGGACCGGATTTACGTAGGGCGTCCGTGACTGCCAAAACTGGCCCAGCCAGAGGGACTGCGTCGACAAGTCGCGATAGCAAGTAACAAGCCCAACTCCGGAGTGGCACTCGAGGGGCGCAACCCTACCGAGGAAAGTATCCGCGCATCTCTGTCGAGCTCAAATGTGGCTCATTCAGGCTATAGTCCAAATCCACGATCAACAAGATCGACAGTAACCAACAACACCAACTCTCACTCACAGGTTGGAAAACCACACAGCCGGGACCCACCGTCGACTCAGACGGCTCCCAAAAATAAAACACTGATCTAACACTGCTACCAGACTCTACTCGGCCCCCAGGCGCGAGTGTAACATGCATCCCACCACAACCCGACCACTCGGCCCACTATCCGGGCGAGGAAACTCTAAGTCCAGGTAAAATAATAGATAACAGTGTGGGAATGTCTAAAGCATAAATAACCTAGCCCAAGTTGGAGTTTTCTACTAGTCTGGTTAAACATGTAGCATATGACGGGGTGCTAGGTCAAGTTCCAAAGACAGCATTTAATTTACAGATTTAGGAAGCAATAAATCAATATGATCATCATAGCAACACAAGTAACATCAATTCTCTCTTTCTAGCATGCTTCCTAATACACTCACAATCATGCATATTTTTGTAACACATGGCTTAGAAGAAAACCGACAGAGCTAGTGTAGGGTAGCTCCAATGGCGAAAGGAATTGCCTGTGAGAGCCTTGGGGAGAAGAGAGTAGAGAGAGAGAGGCTTGGAGACGAAGGGAAAAGGGCGTCAGGGCAATAAAGGAGGAGTCAGAGCGTCAGGGGGGTAGGTGAGACGCGACAGGGGAGAAGCACATCTCTGGAGACCTCTCTGGTGGAGCGGGCGAAGGAGATAACGGGTGCAACCCGAGTGCAGTCACAGTTGGGAGGTCGCACTGTAGATAGTCTAGGCCCAGTCCAGGACCGTAAGCTAGTGTTGCTTTAGGCCCATCAGCAGCCCAGTAGTAAATAAACACAATGCTGATTAGTGCTTGGAGTAGGTTACAATTACAAAAGAGTCCGAGAGTGAGGTACATATAAATAGCAAAATGTAATAGAGGAAAAGATAGGAAAAATAGTGAATTAATCTTCTTCTCCAATCTTCTACTATACCTCTATCTTCTTCCCCAATTCATCTCTTCTTCCCCAATTACTCTTCTCTACTCCCCCCATTTCTCTTCTTTACCTCCACCATCATCCTCCCCGCCAAGCCGGTCTCAGAGCGATCTCATCCTCGACGGCTGCGGTTCGTCCGGTTGTTACAATTTGTTATCAGAGCGGCACGATCCCAGGGATCGGCGCGCATATCATCAACCATAAACCGAGGCAACAGGCAACCACAAATCGAGGCAACAAGCAAAACAACCATAAACCGAGGCAACAGGCAACCACAATTCGAGGCAACAAGTGAAACAACCATAAACCGAGGCAACAGGCAACCATAAACCGAGACAACAAGCAACATAACCACGAGCCACAAGGCAACAAGCAACCACCAGACCGAGGCAACAGCAACATCTGTTGAGCAGCCAGAGACTGGGCTCAAACCAATCACTCCCAGCCTCGCTCTCTGACATTGGAGGTATCATTCCTACCAATTATTTCAACTTTCAAATACAGCACAGCACCTGCCCTCAGTGAAACCTGGGTAAGAGAAGAAGACTATCATCAGTAGTACCCAATCTCAGCAATAGGGAAAACCAGAAACAATCGCTTTCAATTCAATACAAGAGACCCATACCTGATTGAGATGGCAGAAGGGACTAGGCTCAAGGAGATGAGTGAGCACATCAAGAGCATTGAAGAGAAGATGCAACTAATAGCAACTGAATGTAACCACTCTATAGAAGACAAGATGCAAAACTTTGGGGCAGAATACAACAAGAAGCTAGGAGCCTTAGCACAGTAGCTGGGGGAGATACAGCTTGAAAGCCAGCAAAGGCATGAAGCCCAGCAAATCGAAGCTGCCAAGAGACATGAACAGCTGATGAAGATGTTCAGCTCACAACCCCACACAACCAAAGCCAGTCATGGACCACCACTCCACATTAGGGATGACAGAGCCATGGGAGCTGAGTTCCCTGGTAGCAGCACCAAGGTACCTTTCAGGGAGGATAAAGGGAAAGGAGTGCTAGCAAACCCCCATCTGAGGACTGAGTATGCTACTGCCCAGCAAGCACCCAGACAGCCCTATCACATGCCCTATCCTAAACTGGATTACCCCACTTTTGGAGGAGAGGAGCCTAGAGAGTGGTTGAGCAGAAGTGAGCAATATTTTAGACTATACCAGATACCAGAGGAGCAGTGGGTGGAGGTAGCTACATTACACTTCACTGGCAAGGCACACAGATGGAAGGAAGGATACCTCATGGGTAGGCCTGATTTGGAATGGAATGAGCTTGTGGAGGCAGTTTGTAGAAGATTTGATGGCTCATCAATGAAGAAGCTAGTAAGGGAGTTCAACAAGCTGGAGCAGACTACTAGTGTGGAATTGTACCAAGAGAGATTTGAGGATTTAAGAGCAAGGATGCTGTACTTAAATCCTATACTAAGTGAAGAGCACTTCATCCAAAGCTACATCAAGGAAGAACTTGTTCCCTTCATTGATATATCCAACCCAACCTCATTAGAGGAAGTGTATGAACAGGCCAAGCTACATGAGCAAGCTCTCACTGTGATGTGGAAGAAGCACAAGGCTCCTGGCAGAACATGGAATGGACCCACCTCAGGGTCACAAGCCAGCAAGTTCCACAGCCAGAGGACACTGCCCAGAGCCCCTCCTTACAAGACCACAGAAGGACCACCTCAAGCCAACAGGCAACTAATAGAGCAAAGAAGGGCTGCAGGGTTGTGTTTCAAGTGTGGGGAAAGATATTCCCCAGGACACCAGTGCCAGACCAAAACCCTCAACCAAATGGGTGGGGAGTCTGAGGTCGAGGAGGTGTTTGATGAAGGACTGCTGCAAGAAGAAGAAGAAGAAGAGCCACCTGAGCTGGAGGAGGTAGGGCATTTAGTCCATGCACTGAGTGGGGAAGCCCCACAGGAAACCATTAAAGTACAAGGTGAGGTTGGGGGCAAACCTTTGGTTCTATTGATTGACACAGGGAGCACCCACAGCTTCATCGACTTCCAAGTGGCTAAGGATTTAAAGGCAAATATGACAACAACAAACCCCCTCATTGTAACTGTGGCAAATGACCACAAAGTGCTGAGTAAATTAAAGTGTACAGACTTCAAGTGGGTTATGCATGGTGAGCCCTATCAAGCTGAATTGAGGGTGATAAGACTGGATGGGTCTAGCATCATTCTGGGTATTGACTGGCTTAGGAGATATGGGAGGGTGACTTTCGATTACGCCAATAACTCGGTGACCTTCACTAAAGATGGGAAAGTCATCACTGTAGAGGGAATCTCTGAGGGAGCCAAGCTCAAAGCCATTGGAGCTAAGCAGTGGGTAAGAGCTGGTATGTTGGGCCACTGCTGTGCTATAGCTCAGCTCAAGAGTTTCAAGGGAGGGAAGGAACTGCATGTACCAGAGGAAGTACAAGAGGTTGTGAAGAAGTATACACACCTTTTCCAGGAGCCCAAGGGACTCCCACCTAAGAGGGAGCACGACCACAAAATACCTCTACAACCAGGGGCCCAACCTGTAAACATCAGGCCCTACAGATTGAGCCACGAGCAAAAAGGAGAAGTGGAGCAACAAGTTGCTGAATTGATCAAGGCCAACTTCATTCAAAGGAGCACAAGTCCTTGCCTCTCCAGTGCTGCTGGTAAAGAAGAAGGACCAGAGTTGGAGGATGTGCGTAGATTACCGACAACTCAACAAGGCTACTATCAAGGATAAGTATCCTATTCCCATTATTGATGATTTATTAGATGAGCTTGAAGGATCTAAATTCTTTTCTAAACTCGACTTGAGGTCGGGTTACCATCTAATCAGAATGCAAGAAGAAGATATAGGCAAAACTGCTTTCAGGACACACGCGGGGCATTACGAGTTCCTGGTTATGCCATTTGGCTTAGCCAATGCTCCCGCCACATTTCAATCCCTCATGAACGAGATCTTCCAACCTTATCTCAGGAAGTTCGTACTAGTTTTTTTTGATGACATCCTTGTCTACAGTAGGAGCTTGGTTGAGCATGTTAACCATCTAGAGATAGTGTTGAAGACACTGGAAGATAACTAACTACTGGCCAAAAGAAGCAAGTGTTTCTTGGGGCAAGAGCAAGTGGAGTACCTAGGCCACATCATTTCTGCTGAGGGGGTGTCCACTGATCCAGAGAAAATAGAGGCCATGGTCAAGTGGCCCAGACCAACCACCCTCAAGGAGCTAAGGGGATTTCTAGGCCTCATAGGCTACTATCGAAAATTCATAAAGGGGTATGGGGCTGTGAGTAAGCCCCTCACTGAGCTGCTAAAAAAGAACAGCTTCAGATGGACCCAAGAGGCTCAAGAAGCATTTGAGAAGCTAAAGGCACTGATGACTACTGCCCCTGTACTTGCCATGCCTGACTTCAGCAAACCTTTCTCAATAGAAGTGGATGCAAGTGAGATGGGACTAGGAGTAGTTCTGTCACAGGAAGGAAGACCCCTAGCATACATCAGTAAAGCCATCAGCCCGAGGAACATAAGCCTGTCAACCTACGAGAAGGAATTCCTGGCCATTTTACTGGCTGTTGCTAAGTGGAAGCATTATCTAAGCCCTCAGCCATTTATCATAAGAACAGACCATGAAAGCTTGAAGCACCTTTTGAAGCAAAGAATCACTACAGCCATCCAGCAGAAAGGGATGCTGAAACTTATGGGGTTGGAGTACACAATCAGGTACAAGAAGGGAAAGGAGAACCAGGCTGCAGAACCAGGCTGCTGATGCCTTATCTAGGAGAGGTCCAGATGAAGGCAGCAGCCATGCCTTGGCTGCTGTGGTTCCTACATGGGTAGAAGAGCTTGGGGCAAGTTATGAGGGGGACTCAAAAGCTCAGCAACTGAGAGCTACAACACTACTGCTACCAGGATTCCAAGGAGACTACTCACACCAACAAGGAATCTTGAAGTATAAAGGGAGACTCTATGTGGGCAACAATGGAGGTTTGAGAGCATCCCTAGTTGAGCAAATGCACTCTTCAGCCCTGGGAGGACACTCAGGAGTGGACCACACTTACCGCAGGATCAAACAGTTGTTCTACTGGCCCGGAATGAAGGCAGATATTGAAAAATAGATCAAGTCATGTGTGGTCTGCATCAAGAACAAGGTGGACGGGACACCCTATGCAGGGCTTCTACAACCCCTCCAAATACCCACCCAGGCTTGGCAGTTGGTAAGCCTAGATTTCATTGAATCATTGCCTAAATCTGAGAATAGGGATACTATCTTAGTGGTAGTGGATAAACTGACCAAGTATGCTCATTTCATCCCTCTAACTCATCCTTACACTGCCATGGGAGTTGCCCGTGCTTTCCTAAACTCGGTCTATAAGTTGCATGGTATGCCCGGGGGTATAGTGTCGGACAGGGATAAGGTATATATTTACCAGCCAAGTATGGCAGGATTTATTCAAACTCTTGGGGGTCAAGCTGCACCTAAGCACGGCCTATCACCCCCAAACGGATGGCCAGATAGAGAGGGTAAACAGGTGTTTGGAAACATACTTGCGGTGCATGTGCTCCCATCAACCCGGCAAATGGTCTAAGTGGATCTCCCTGGCTGAGTGGTGGTACAACACCAACCACCACTCCTCCCTAGGGATGACCCCATTCGAGGCTCTGTACGGGTACAAACCACCAGCACATCCTACTGTGAATCTGGGGACAGAGGTGAACCCCACCGTAGCAGAGTGGAGGAGGGATAGAGAACAGATGCTACAGGAGTTGAGAGAGAGAATACGGGAGGCCCAGAACCGCATGAAGCAGAACGCCGACCGAAGGAGAATAGACAAAGAATATGAAGTAGGAGAAGAAGTATACCTCAAGCTGCAACCGTACCGGCAAAGCAGCGTGGCAGTTCGCCAAAGTTTGAAGCTCACCTCAAAATATTACGACCCTTATAAGATCTTGCAGAAAATTGGGCCCGTCGCTTACCGTTTGCAGCTGCCTGAAGACGCCAAGGTGCACCCGGTTTTTCATGTGTCGCAACTCAAGAAGGGGGTCCCAACCGCAAAGCCAGACGCAAGGGTAGAGCTTCAGGCCAACGAGGAGGGTCAGCTCTTAGCACAGCCGGAGCAGATACTGGATAGGAGGGTAGTGGAGAGGGGAACCCGAGCTCACTCTCAGGTTCTTGTAAAGTGGAGCAACTTAGATCCAAAGGAGGCTACTTGGGAGGACTGCAGCGTGCTCAAGGCGCAATACCCAGGCTTCATCCTTGAGGACAAGGATGATTGTAAGGGGGAGGGGGTGTAACACATGGCTTAGAAGAAAACCGACAGAGCTAGTGTAGGGTAGCTCCAATGGCGAAAGGAATCGCCTGTGAGAGCCTTGGGGAGAAGAGAGTAGAGAGAGAGAGGCTTGGAGACGAAGGGAAAAGGGCGTCAGGGCAATAAAGGAGGAGTCAGAGCGTCAGGGGGGTAGGTGAGACGCGACAGGGGAGAAGCACATCTCTGGAGACCTCTCTGGTGGAGCGGGCGAAGGAGGTAACGGGTGCAACCCGAGTGCAGTCACAGTTGGGAGGTCGCACTGTAGATAGTCTAGGCCCAGTCCAGGCCCGTAAGCTAGTGTCGCTTTAGGCCCATCAGCAGCCCAGTAGTAAATAAACACAATGCTGATTAGTGCTTGGAGTAGGTTATAATTACAAAAGAGTCCGAGAGTGAGGTACATATAAATAGCAAAATGTAATAGAGGAAAAGATAGGAAAAATAGTGAATTAATCTTCTTCTCCAATCTTCTACTATACCTCTATCTTCTTCCCCAATTCATCTCTTCTTCCCCAATTACTCTTCTCTACTCCCCCCATTTCTCTTCTTTACCTCCACCATCATCCTCCCCGCCAAGCCGGTCTTAGAGCGATCTCATCCTCGACGGCTGCGGTTCGTCCGGTTGTTACAGTTTCCTACAATATAGAATTACCGATCAGTCCGCCAGTTTTGAAGACGAAGCAACCCACCTGGAAGTGCAAAGTTGTCCAAAGTCCAAAAAGCTGAAACTACACGGGAATAATTCTCGGATTCCCACAAATCCAATGGACCCAAAAACACCCAGAAACACCTCCTGGTTACAAAGACATGGTCCAACATTACATTCAACACAAAATTTCCAAGTGTACAGCTTGCCGAAATTTCAGTCCCAAAGAAGCTTAATTATCACCTGCGAGATAAACTCCAAAAATTCTAATAAAAATATGACGGCGATCCTCGCGAATCGTAGATGTCAAACGAGCCCTTAAACGTTGAATTCCGATATTCGAGTGTAGAGATAAAAATCCAACAAAGCGCTGCTGTCCAGGAAAAACCACCAGCAAAATAGGGCTCAAAAAAAGAACCAGAAACCCCTAAAAAAACTCAAATTTGGGAGGAGCGGAAATACGAAAATCGTAGATTTACCTTTCGTGAATCCGACGCCGTGAAAATCGTCCAAAAATTCCGTCGGAGTAGCTCTGTGGACCTCGTGGACCGAAACGCGACGGTAATGGGCCACCAACGAAAGAACGTTGCACTGCGCTAACTCGCCGAAGACGTCGATGCCGCGGCCTCCAAAAAATTCGAGCCTCCTTCACAAGATGCAGCACAAGATGATCAACAAAGTTGCTTGAGGGCTCAAGGGGATTTGAGTATGGGAAAAAGCCCAAAACGGCAAAAGAAGGGGCCTATTTATAGGCCCCTTACAAAAAGCCCACAAAAATCCAAGTAATGGGCTTTCGGGCCCAATTTTTGGGCGCCCGGTACATCCGGGCTGCTACAGTGAGCCCAAAAAGGCGCTTGGCCCGGCCCACCAACCGCGCCCGAATTCCCCACATGCTGCCACGTGTCCCTCCGCGCACGCGGCGCGCCACGTGGCCGCGTGGTCCATGGCGGGGACCGTGGGCCGCGGTTCACGGCGGGCCGCCTGGGTCACTGCGCCCGCCAATGAGCGGGCGACACGTGGCCCGGCGGGGTCCACCGTGCGCTGCGCCTGGCGCGGTCCATGCGCTGTCGCGCGTACGTTGACCCTCCAATCAGCGCGCGCCACGTGGCAGCGCGCTCCGCTGGTTGCTCCCGGTGCACGCCAAGTGGGCCGTGGACCGGTCCATCCGAAAAATCGGCCCGTTTGGCCCGTTTAGCCCGAAAATAACCGATTTTCAACGTTTTCGCGTGCTGAGTCCGTTTTTGGCATTCGTTTGACGCATAACGGGCTCGATACACAAATGATAGGTGTTTTCTCACCGCCGACCACCCAGACAGGTCGTACGGAAAAATCGGGACACCACAATTATGGCCAACTTTCTCTCAAGTATCGAAACATACCAAGCTTCAGCTGTACTCATCTTTAAAAGCTGTTTACATTAAAGCTATATATAAAGCTACACCCAAGATGTACCCAAATCTTAGTATATTTAGGAATCATACTCTAATTTATATCTAAATCCAAATTAATTTATCTTCAATAGATTTAAATATTAATCCTAATTCAATTAGAATTTAATTACAAATCTAATCAAATCCTAACATATATAGTTGCAAAAGATCAGATTGTAATTAGATTTACGTCTACTAGTGATACGATTGTAGATCTTTTTGTCAAACCCCTTGGTAGAGATGTTTTTCATAGACATGTTAAGAGTTTGGGTTTGTGCAGGATTTGACACTCATATATCTTGTATTAACATTTAGTTTATAAATATATTTTGTCTTTTTCATTTATGCTTACTTTTAAATTTTAAATTTGTACACAATATTCTTAATTTGTGAGAATGATGTCACCCGGCCTTGATCAGCCCTCTCACACGGGTTATCGCCTTGTCGGTAGGAGAGCGAGCAGGATGAGACAAATAAGATTCTGTAAATGCAGCTAGTAATGTAAATGAACCACTTAGTTCTAAATGAGCAAGTATTTCAAATGTAAATGCCATCTTAAATAAACTAAGATAAGACCTTATAATGACGACAATAGAGATGGTCCACGACTCTACTTGACATGTATGAAGCCGAATGTGAAGAAGGCACCATGTGGATGACTGTCTTGAGGTTTATTGTCTTGAATAGCAATAGAACCGGCATTCGTATGGTGTTTTGAGCGTAACATATCCTTAGAGGTAGCTCCATCATAGCATACGCTCATACTGTATTTGCGAGATAGATCACTATAAAAGAAAATGACGAAATTGATCTTTGTTTCATCGCTATGTGAGCCTTGCGTACCCTTTGGTATTTAGATCCCTGTCATGAAGTGGATACTTGGTGATGCTGCTTTAGCATGATATCCAAGGGTCACGATTCATCCGGTCCAGTAGAACAAGTCTAGAAAAGCAGTCAAATTGAAATGAATTGGCATGAGCCATATGAGGAAAAATCATTTGCGACACACTTGTGATTTGTGACTCATAGCCCGGGCAATTATGTTGATATTTATTGTCAATATAATCATGAGTACAAATGCATTGATGAGAGATCTAGCGTGCTCGATGATCTATGATCTAGTGTAGTTTAGTGATTTGGGATATAGAAAAGATGTGTAGTAGTATAGTTTAGTGATTTGGGATATAGAAAAGATGTGTAGTAGTAGAGCTATGTTAGTTGGATGGTGACTTAACATAACACTCCTCACTTTTGATTATTCTCATTTTTTGATCGCACCAACCCTTTCCTGTATGAAGAGTAGAACGACATGAAAGAATATATTTGGGATGAGAAAATATGAATTAGTACCAAGTATGTACGAGTGGGATATGTTAGGATTCGTCCACATTGGGACTTTTCCAAAATATTCCTAATCCATATAGGATAAGAAATAAATTTAAAGATAAATTCTATTTTGTTTAAATTTTTATTTAAATAGGAAGCAGTTAGAATCGAATTAGGATTAGTATCTCCCCTTCTAAATACATAAGGGATTGGCCACAAATTATACAAGAAAAAATTAGAATTATCTCTTCATAGAAATTTTCTCTATCTTAAGGCACAATAAAAAACCGTAGGATTTGTGACGAGAAAAATCAACTCTGCAGGAGAAAAACGTGCTAAAGACTGAAAAAGATTTTGGCGGATCGAGGAGTTCATAAAACAAGTAGAGATTAGATCCAGGGTAATTGCAACATAAATTCCGCAGCGAAAATATATGTAAAATCTATATGATTTTCATTATAAATTTATTCATGTAATTGCATATAGCTCTGATACTACCGGAATTTATGTTGCAATTATCCTGGATCTAATCTCTGCTTGTTTTATGAACTCCTCGATCCGCCAAAATCTTTTTCGGTCTTTAGCACATTTTTCTTCTGCAGAGTTGAATTTTCTCGTCACAAATCATACGATTTTTTATTGTGCCTTAAAGTGAACCAAAGATAGAGAAAATTCCTATGGAGAGATAATTCTAATTTTTTCTTGTATAATTTGTGGCCAATTCCTTATGTATTTATAGGCCAAAGGGGGGATACTAATCCTAATTCGATTATAACTACTTCCTATTTAAATAGAAATTTAAACAAAATAGAATTTATCTTTTAGATTTATTTCTTATCCTATATGGATTAGGAATATTTTGGAAAAGTCCCAATGTGGACGAATCCTAACATCTTCCACTCGTTCACACTTGGTACTTATTCATATTTTCTCATCCCCAATATATTCTTTCATGTCGTTCTACTCTCCATACAGGAAAGGGTTCTCTAATGAAGTGATATTTGGTCTCATTGTGCTTTGATCTTTCATGATACTTTGATCCTTCGCATAAGCTATTGATGCTTTGCTATGACAATAGATAATGACAGCATCATCTGCATGTGCTGTTACATTCAAATTTATCAAGAATTTTCTTAGCCAAATAGCCTCTTGCAGATTGTTGATGTACACAATGTACTCCGACTCCATAATCGACAAGGAGACATAAGGTTGTTTCTTGCTATACTATGAAATAGAAGCACCTCCAAGCATAAACGCATATCCCGAAGTAGATTTAGTCTTATCTCTATCTGCGAATACATCTTTATTGGTGTATCCCGTCAATCTAAGCTTTCCACTGTAATAGCATAGAGCAAGGTTCACGGTACATCACAGATATTTGAGAATCCTCTTAATTGCCTGCTAATGTGCCACACGAGGATTACTCTAATATCGACTAACTATGCCAATTGCAAAGCATATGTCCGGTCGAGTACACATCATCGGATACATCAGACTACTGAAATCACTCGCATATGGGGCTTTTTTCATATGCTTTCTTTCGTCCTCTATTTTTGGGCATTGTTCAAGGCTAAAATAGTGACATTTTTTCATTGGAGTATCAACAACTTTTGAATTATGCATTTGGAATAGCTTTAAGATTCTTTTGACATAAGTCTCTTGAAACAAACTTAAGAATCTTCGAGACCGATCCCTATGGATCTTGAATCCCAATGCATAATCCGTTTGTCCCATGTCTTTCATCTCAAATGTGGAGGACAACCACCTATGTGTGGTGACAATAAACTCCATGTCATTTCCAGCTAACAAGATATCGTCCACATAGTGAAAGGATACAATTTTTTTTTTATTTTAACATACACAATGGTCTTTTTCGATGGTCATAAAGCCTATTGTAATAATTGCTTGAAGAAATTGTTGATACCATTGCCTACACAATTATTTCAAGCTGTAGATAGAATGTTTTAAGGGGCACACTTTGCGCTCTTATCCTTTGGCTATGAAACTAAGAGGTTGATTCATATAAATCTCTTCGTTTAGTTGTCCATTTAGGAAAGCAGTCTTCATATTCATTTGGAATAATTCCCAATCTAAATGTGTGACGTTAGCCAGAGTCAGGCGAATAAAGAAACCTCGCCACTGAGGGTAATGTCTCTTCATAGTCTACTCCATCCTTTTGGGTGTATTCTTTCACCACTAATTGGGTCTTATATTTGTCAATTGATCTATATGCCTTATGTTCTGTTTAAAAAACCCATTTATTTTCAATAGATTTACGCCCGAGCGGAAGATCAACTAACTCCCACATAATATTTTTAGCCATAGAACTCATCTCATCCTCCATAGCAACTAGTCATTTATCACAAATGGTGAACTCATAGCTTCTATATAAGAAGCTAGCTCATTAACATCCACAGAAGCACACATGAAAGATTCTCCTTCAATCTCAAAATGACGACAAGGAACAACTTAATGTTTACTTTTGCACAATGATGGGCTTTGTGAGACATGGTCAATCGGCGCACTCCCATCGACAATAGAACATGCTTTGATCTTTTATATTTATTCTTTATCCCATGTGGATTAGGAATATTTTTGATAAGTCCTAATATGGACAAATCTGAACACACTAGATTGTATCATATGATCATACATAATCATATGACTTATCATCTCGAGTCCTCGACTCGTCATAAATTTTCTGATCTCTGCATGACTCATATATCCTCGGATCTGTACTATGTCTGTATACATAATTGTTAGAACGAGCGCACAAACTTAACGAAATCAAAAGCGATCACCACACAAAAATAGATCTCAAACGCACGAGAAAATAATGAACACAGAGATTTAAATGGAAAACCCTTTGTAGGAAAAAAACCACGAGCGAAGGAGGAAGGTTTCACTATACTCCGTTTCCACCACAGACATCCAATTTCCTTTTCCAAATTTTTGTTGTCGCACCTGAAAGCCGTCAGCGAATCAAAAACATAAAATCAAGACGATTTTCAATTTCAGGTCACATCTAACAATAATCAATATCCAAAGGGAAAGCTCAATCTATTGTCTATTTCAATAGAAATTACAATATCATACATACTGTCCTAATTGGATTATGCTCACTGACATCATATGGAACTCATGCATACTCGACTGCACACGAATGTCTCAATTTGCACAACTTTACTTATGATGCCCAATACAGTAGCTCCACATATAAGACTAATCAAAGAACACAAATATAGTCTTATCTCTAGTAATGCACGTACATCAATAAAATCCATACTATACAATACAACATTAAATCAAGTTTCTAATGCCATTTTCTGAGGACACTCAAGCTAGATAATCAATAAGAATATACGGATAAGATCATGTTCATCTAACCATAATGCTTGTCTCTAATATGAACAAAAAGAGATCTACAATAATTAACAAGAACGATGTATTTTAATTTAAGTGGTGTAACTTTGTGAGATGACTCCTACTCACAGTTTGCCACTACATAGAGGGTCGACGGAAGTCTTCAAGAGTTATGCTGGGAGTCCTTAGTTGGCCTTGCAGTCGACCTAGTGTGGAGCTTAGTCGACCATCTCCGTAGAGTTGACTATCCTCTGCATGCGTTATGACGCCCCGCTTCTTAGGGAGGTCTGACCATCCTCTGCATGGGTTGTGATACTTTACTTCCTTAGGGAGGTCACATATCCTAGAATTACTCTAGCCTTAAAATCGCTCAACCCTCTAAATCTCTTGGGCCTAACCACCAACCAAAATGGTATAGCTGAATTAAGAGGTTTAGTATATTATAACTTATATATAGGACTATTCCAAATACTGGGAGTATCACATCCCTTTCCTCCTTAAGCCCTTACGTCCTTGTCAGGCTCAATCACACTCACAAGCACCAGACGACGTGAGGCTCGTCTCGCTAGACTTAGTGGACCTCGTGGGGAGCTGCGCCTTGCCCACTATATGACTCTAGCTCAGTCGAGACTTATCTCACACTTTCAGCTGGTTATTGACTCTGATACCAATTGTGATGCCCCCGTTTCCTAGTGGGATCACCAATCCTAGAACTGCTATAGTCTTAGGCTCGCTCAACCTTCTTAATCTCTTGGGCAAGCCATCGCCCAAAATACTATAGCTGGACTAAGAGGCTTGGCCTTACTATATCTTATATATAGGACTATTCCATATCCTGGGGGTGTCGCATTCTCTTCTCTCTATAAGCCCTGACGTCCTCATTAGGCTCCAACACACTTACAAGCACCAAACAATCCGAGACTCATTTCGCTAAATCTCACACTTTCAGCTGGTGATTGGCTCTAATACCAACTATGGAGCCCCGCTTTTAAGCGAGGTCATCCATTTTAGAACTACTCTAGCTCTAAGTTTGCGCTACCCTCTCCACCTCTCGGGGTAGCCACTGCCCAAAATGTTATTTTCGAGTTAAAAAGTTTGGCCCTACTATACTTTATATATAATACTATTTCAAAATCTGGGGGTGCCGCGATTATGTAGCTATAGAAAGACAGGAGAGAAGAGGTCATCTTGGGTTGCATTGGGTTACGTGCAATTAGTAAAGAAAGGATGTAAGGGAGCGGGGGGAAGAGAGGGAGAAAGAGCGCACCTTCGGACAACAAAGAAGAGATCAGAGAGAGGAGAGATAGCATGCAGATTTCTTTGAAATCAAACTTCTTAATTTCAAAATAAAATTCACTCGCCAAATTACAAAGCGTTGGCTATATTTATAATCTTCAATGTTGTATCAAGTTGAAACCACGTTTCAAGTCGATTTCACAGACGAGCGTCGAGAAATATCGGTTACTAGATGTAGGTTTTGAAACCTTATAGTGTTGGTCTGAAACCTCAGTCAAGTTTTGGAACCTTGGTCAGCATTTCGCAGAACCCGAAGTTAGTGAAGCTGGTCTGAGGGTTGGTGTTCTAGAACACCTCATCAACATTTCGGAACATGACACTATGCAAAGTGTCAGGTTCCAAATCACTCTGCATTGAGGAGATTTTGCACATGGTTGTAGGTCGATACATTGCTGACCGAACCACGTAAATTTAATAGTGTTAGTCTTTCCTTGTTCTCTTCAGTGCTTATTATTCTCGTGCTTGTCTTTTCGACTGCTCTCTTCAAAGTTTCTCCACGTAAGATTTGATTTTCTACTACGCTGTTGTCTTAAAAGGGTTTGAGGTGTGGTTGGTTATCACTCAATCGTAACTATCATTCAAACCATAATCCTACTTTAAATCAAATCTCAAGATTTTAGAAATTTTAGTAAACAAATATATATCTAATAATCTTCGAACGTCATATCCCTAATTTTTAGATATTCATTCTAAACAAAAAAAAAATCCTAGAGATCTAAAATCTAAAATAAATCATGAAAACAAATTGACAAATTAATAATTTCAAAACTTAAACAAGTAAATTTTATCTTCTATCAAAATCTAGCATGCCATCACCATCTCGATACTGCATCTCTGAATAAAAGAGGAGGGGTAGAATGTATCCTCTGTTCCTATTCTCCTTTCCTTCTAAAGAAAATTAACCACAACGAGAGTATTTTTGGAAATATTCACCATACTTCATTAATTTTCTTTTTGAAATATTTATACAGTTAAAAAACATTTGTTAGCCTCATATTATAGAGGAAGATATAACCATATAATCTTAAGTATCTCAACAATAGAAACCAATTTACAAATTCCTAAAATATCAGGTTGTGCTTGGTGTGGTTGGGTTGTCCTTTTGATCCCGATTTGATCTTGATTTCATTGGTTAGTTGAACCGGCTCAATGCGGTCTGGTTTGAAGGTTCAATACTCCCTCACAAACTGGGTGTTGGTGACAACCAAAGATCGAGTTTGGTTCTAAGACCAATGAAGCAGTCCCGAGTCAATGGTTTTGCGAAAATGTCAGCAAGTTGTAAGGAAGATGGAATGTAGCGAGTGACAATGGAACCAAGGGCAACCTTTTCCTTCACAAAATGATAGTCGATTTCAATATGCTTGGTTCGAGCATGGAAGATCGAATTGGTTGTGAGGTGCAGAGCAGATATATTATCGAAAAAAGGTAAGGAAGGTCGAGGTTGAGAAATGCCAATGTCACGTAGAATATGTGAGATCAAAGTGAGTTCAGCAGTTGCCGAGGCAGGGCTCGGTATTCGACCTCGGTCGTGGATCGAGACACGTGGGCGGCTTCTTTGTGCACAAAGAAATACAATTTGAGCCAAGAAAAGAGCAATACCTCGTGGTAGATCACTGGGTGAGCTTGCATCCAGCCTAGTTAGCATCAGCAAAGGCAAAAAGGTCCAGCGAGCTTCGAGCTAGGATGCGAAACCCTAGGTGTAGAGTTCAAGGTACATAGCGGAGTATCTGCTTTACCATCTGATAATTGGCATTAGTGGGGGCATGCATGTGCTGACAGACGACATTGACCGCGAGTGAGAGATCCGGGCGAGTAAGGGTGAGATATTGGAGAGCACCGGCAATACTTCGATAGTGCGAGGGGTCACTATACGGTTGATCTCCACCCTTAAGTGGAGACGGCTTGGAGGCCATAGGGATGGCAATATGCTTGTATTGATCCATAGAGGCCCAAGTTAAGATATCAGAAGCATATCTCCGTTGCGAGAGAAATAAACCATTAGAAGACCGGTGTACTTCTACCCCCAAAAAGAAATAGAATGGGCCAGATCTTTCATAGGGAAAACCTGACAAAGAGCAAAGATAAGGCGATCAAGAAGCTAAGACGAGTCACCTGTGAGGAAAATATCATCCACATAGAGAAGTAGGATAATGGTATGACCACCGTGACGATAAATAAATTCGTAATCAATGAGAAAGTCACTGAATTTGTCGAACCATACCCGAGGAGCTTGCTTGAGCCATACAGTGCGCGCCAAAGTAAACAGACATGATCAGGTTGAGTTGGGTCACGAAAACTAGGCGATTGCTCTATATAAACCGGTACTGCAAGATCGCCATGTAAGAAAGCATTTTTGACATCCAATTGACGAATCGACCAATGTCGAATGGTGGCTATGGTGAGGACAATGCGAATAAAGCAGGGAGAGGAGTAGGGCCGGGTTGAGCAGAGTTAGCAGAGCTGAGTGTGGAGGCCCAATGCAAGAGATCCCCGATAGAAGCAGCAGCGACCTGAGGGGAAGAAGCCAATGTAAAATAATTTTCAACAAAAACAACTTGCCGAGAAATATAGATGCGATCGGTATTTCGATGAAGGCAGCGATAACCCTTATGTTTCTCACTGTAGCCTAAAAATACACAACAATAATAGTTTGTCAAACTTATTCATCATATAATTGTGAAGATACAGATAGCAACAAGATCCAAAAGTACGAAGATGTGAATAGTCGGGATCCTTTTTGAAAAAGATCGGATACGGGCTTTTCTTGCCCAGTGCTGCAGATGGAAGTTGATTTATCAAATAATTAACAGTAGTGAATGCATCTACCCAGTAGCAGTAGGGCATCAAAGCCTCAAATAGTGCAGCGAGCCCGAGTTCGACAATGTGGGAATGATTTCTTTCAGCAATACCATTATGTTTTGGTGCGCCCGGACAAGAAAGCTGGTGTTGGATGCCGCAATCACGAAGATAAGAAATGAAGGCATTACTGATAAATTCACCTCCTCTATCCGGTTGGATTTTTTTTTTTTTTTTTGGGAGAAAGGTAGCTTGCTACCTGCTTTATTTATTTTTAAATAAACTTAGCTGGAAATGTGAAGCAACTAGTCTTCGAACTCGGACCTCGGGTATCAACCACCAAGCACCAAGCCCTTGGAAAATTTTAATTTTTCTTTCAAATTGATTTTCAAACAATTTCTGGAAGGTGAGAAAAATATCAAAAAAATTTGATTTGCGCTTTAACGGGTATAACAAACAATAACGAGAAAAATCATCAATAAATACTATGAAATATCGAAAATATTAAATTGAAGATACCGATGCAGGTCCCCAAATATCATAATGTAATTTATTCAAAGGAAAAGAGCATCGGGAATCAGATACATAGAATGATAATTTTGACTTTTGCTGATCTGACAGCTTGTACACAAGGTACCAGAAGGTTTAGTTACTGAGATTAAATCATTACTCCGCAACTGCTGGAAGACTTGGCTATTCGGGTGGCCCAATCGATGATGCCAAGTGAGTTCATCCGTCGCCTTATTTCGCTGAGAGAAGAAAGCTACAAGGTACGGGTCTTTATTAGTCTACAAGCCTTGACGATTATTTCCCGTTAGTAGTATCTCGTGTGTCCTAGAATCCCTAGTAGAAAAACCAAAGGCATCAAATTCAAAATAGTAAGGATAATCTCTTGTTAATTTGGAAACAGAGAGAAGATTTTTCTTTATTTGTAGGAAAACCAGGGACACTGTGAAGCGAAAAACGACGAATATCATTGCCAGAAAAATCGGTACCCACATGAGTAATTGGTAGAGAAGTTCCATCACCTACTATCACACTATCAGAGCCGAAGTAAGGAATCACGTTCACATGATTACCTGGCTTATCTATGATATGAGCATTGGCACCAGTGTCGGGATGCCATTCATCATCATGCACATCCGTGATATGGAGAGTAGCTAAACCGCGTGGAATGTCGTCGCTTTGATAGCTGTTGTCGAAACGAAACCAGCATTGCAAAGCATCATGACCTCGCTTTTTACATATCTGACAAGTGAGCGGATTGCCGCCGGTAGAAGAAGCCAGGGTGGGCGATTAGCTCTCGATGGTGGAGCAGAATGATAGCTCCCCAATCTACTACCCTGGGTCGTCTGAGGAAAACCCCGGCCCCAGGAGTTGAAGTTTGGGCCCCTACCTCGGCCCCTGTGTCGGTTGCTTTCGTGGCCTCGTTGGGACACAAAAGCCATAGGCACATCAGGAGTGGGGCTTAAGTGCCGTTTGGTTCGTAGGTCGTAGCTTTGGAGTTGAGGAACTACCTCTGCATATAGCGGAATAGGAGGTTTGAACATAGTTGTCTTGAACGGCTCATAACTCTCATCGAGCGTTTCTAGCAACCTGAAAACTTTGGTGGAATCTGAAACAGGTTTGCCAATAGCGTGCAATTGATCACAAATTAACTTAAAATTACGAAGATAAGTAGGTAAAGGATTGTTTCTTTTCCTGATGTGTTGTAGCAGTGCAAGTAGGTCGAACTCACGGGCAATCGAGCTCTGCTTGAAGTGATTGATCAAGGCTATCCACACTTTGGCTGCAGTTCGAAGACCGACGGCATGGCCGAGAACCTCTTCGGAGAGAGTGCCCACGATCCACGATTTTACAAGGCGATCGGTGCGTACCCAAGATGTGTAGTCTGGGTTGTTGACATCGGCTCCACTTTCTGAAATCGCGGTCTTAGGTGGTGCAGTAGTCTCGCCGATGAGGAAACCAAGTAAATCCTAACTCTCTATCAGTGACGGTACTTGTGTTTTCCCAGAGCAGATAATTGTTGTCATTAAGCTTTAGCGAGATGAAGTTTGCCACATTAATGGTGAAGGGAAAGGGAAATTTCGGGTTAAATGAGGATGACATTTTTCTTTACGATCTTGGTGCCCTAGTGTGGCTCTGATACTATAAAGAAAATGGAAAATGCTTCTTGTACACCCCATTTGTGGTGTACGATCTACACCCCACCCATCCTAGGGTGGGGTGAATTCCACCCGTCACTTCGAAGTGATGGGTGGAAAGTCCCCCCACCCTTAGATGGGTGGAGTGTAGATCTAACACCCCAAATAGGGTGTACCACTAGCATTGCTCAAAGAAAATAAACCACATAGAGAATGTTTTTGGAAATATTCACCACACTTCATTAATTTTCTTTTTGAAATATTTATACAGTTGAAGAAACATTTCTTAGCCTCATATTGTGGAGGAAAGTATAATCATATAATCTTAAATATCTCAACAATAGAAACCAATTTACAAATTCCTAAGATATTAGGTTGTGCTTGGTCCCGATTTGATCCTGATTTGATCTTGATTTCGTTGGTTGGTTGAACCAGCTCGATGTGGTCTGGTTTGATGCTTCAATACCTTCCTCTCCGATTTCTTATTTTCAACTACTCCCTCACCATTAACCTTCCCTTCTTCTGCATCGTGATTTTTTATTATCTCATGAAAGACTAAACAAGAAGTAGATGACGAAAACTGTAGTTGAGCTGTTCTTGTTCCTTTATTCTTTGGATTAAATTGCAAAATTTAGCATGCTATTGAGGATGGTGTTGATGTTATGATGTTAAAATTTAAGGTCACATGGAGTTATTCGCGAGGAGGATTTTGGTTTGTTGTGGCTATATATGGCAGCAAGTGGTTGTTTTATTAGTATCTTCTTAATGCTTCTGAATTAGTCTGTGTAAATTAGTTCAGCTCTTGTTAAGAACGTGATATTGTTGCTGTAAAACTTTGAAGTAATACTAGTTTGATTACAGTAGAAAGTAATTTGACTCTGTGTAATAATAGATTTTGCATCTACAACAAGATACAAAATTGCATCCAGATTCCAGACCACTTTGAGAACTTTGTTTCCTCTGCTCTTAATATCCTATTATAGAGAAATGTCATTACATAAAAATCAAATAGTAAGGATTTTGAGAAAATCCCTCAAGAGGTTTGTTAGAATTTTTGACTAAATTTGAAATTCAAGGTTGGCATCGACAAGGCGTATCTAGTAGTTCAAAATCTCCCTAATTACTTAACGAGGAACCTGAAATAGGTTCAAGGAGAATCAAACAGTATGACCTGAAATAAATGAATAGATCTACCTTTCTGAGCAATATTGTGAAATCGAAACGGCGAAAAATAGATCCAAGAAAAAATAATGTAAGAAAAGAAAAGAAAAGAAAAGTAAAATGCACACCAAGTTTTACGTGGTTCGGCTACCGGCCTACATCCACGGGCGAAGGCGGAGCAAAGACTTTTATTAAAGTCAAAAGTAGAATACAAAGATTATATCTCTCAAGAAAACCGAAACTCCAAATAGATCCGAAATATCAAAATTTGCGTCCACCCTAACGATTTCTAAGAATCCAATCGTATGGACGCCCTCACCTTAGAGCTTCAATTTCTTAATTAATTGCCGGCTTCATTAGCAACATTTGGCTCCTCCAATACGGCCTCTCTCCTCTCGGGTTGCTAAATTAATTAGAGTATGGCCTCTAATTAAAATCCCGACTTCATTAATATGGCCATTATGTACCAACACCAACAATACGTATCTTCCTTGGTTGGCCTAAATTAATTAGCGCTTCGGCTAATTAAAAGTTGCGGCTTCATTAAAGTGGCCGGGTATGCTTTATATAATATATGCCTCCAAACTAGAATCTAATTAGGATTTGTAGTCTAATTAAACTCCTAATTAAATTCTAGTTTTATCCAATAATCTAAATCTCATATTATCCTAATTAGATTAGGATTTAACTTCAATTTAGATAAATCCAAATCTAAAGCAAATTATAACAATCTCCACCTTGGTTTGATTTATAGTCTTTAGTCGCTGTGTTGAGGTTGCCACAAAACTCTAAACCAAATTATAACAATCTCCACCTTGGTTTGATTTGTAGTCTTTAGCCGCTGTGTTGAGGTTGCCACAAAACTCCACCTTGACTTGAATTCTTCTCAATACTTCTTAACGTTCTTAGTGCTCCGTCTTCTCCAACCGCCCCGTAGGGCCTCAAGTGCTGCCAACTGACACCAAGTCCAAACAATGCTTGAACTTGGTAATAGTAAGAGGCTTAGTAAGTATATCCGCCGGATTGTCTTCAGTATCAATCTTCTTAACAGTCACTGTGCGCTTTCCGATCACATCCCGAACAAAGTGAAACTTTACATCGATGTGCTTTGTCCTCTCATGAAACATTTGATCTTTAGACAAATGAATAGCACGCTGACTATCTGAATAAACAATCGTCGGCTCCCAACAAGAAGTAAGCTCTCCATATAAGCCTCTTAACCACATAGCTTCCTTCACACCCTCTGTCATAGCAATATATTCCGCCTCGGTCGTGGACAAGGCGACAATGGGTTATAATGAAGCTTTCCAACTAATTGCACATCCTCCAATAGAGAAAATATACCCTGAAAGTGATCTCCTCTTATCCAAATCACCTGCGAAATCCGAATCAACATATCCAACCACACCATCTTTACACCTCCCAAACTCCAAACAAGTGCTAGTGGTACCTCGTAAGTATCTCAGAATCCACTTAACAGCTTGCCAATGAGCCTTACCAGGATTGGTCATATATCTGCTAACCATGCTCACTGCGTAAGAGATGTCCGGTCGTGTGCAAACCATGGCGTACATGATGCTCCCGACAGCGCTATAATATGGAACATATGACATGTACTCCCTATCATCATCGGACTGTGGTGATAACTCGGCCGAAAGTTTGAAATGCGCCGCAAAAGGAGTGCTCACCGATTTTGCGTCTGACATACCGAAACGCTTTAGAATTTTCTCTATATATTTTTCTTGTGATAAATGCAGAAGTGCTGAATTTTGTCTCTCTTAATTTCCATACCAAGAATTTTCTTAGCAGCACCCAGATCTTTCATCTCAAGCTCACCCTTCAGTAATGTCTTCAATTTATTTATCTCAACTATGTCGTTAGAAGCAATCAACATATCATCGACATAGAGTAACAAATATATGAAAGATCCTTTATCAAGCTTCCTGAAATATACACAACTGTCACGTTTGCTTCTGGAATATTCGTGACCTGTCATGAAAGAGTCGAACCGCTTGTACCATTGCCGAGGAGACTGTTTCAAGCCGTAAATTGATTTCTTTAACAGACAAACATGGTCTTTCTTTCCTTCAATAATGAATCCCTCTGACTGCTTTATATAAATTTGCTCTTCAAGTTCTCCATGTAGAAAAGCTGTCTTAACATCAAGCTGCTCAAGATACAAATCATGCATGGCTACTAATAATAGAAGAACACGAAAAGAAGTATGCTTCACAACGGGTGAGAAAATATCATTGAAGTCAACACCTTCTATCTGACTGTAGCCCTTAGCAACTAAACGAGCTTTGTACCTTGTATCTTCTACGTCGGAGATTCCGTTCTTTTTCTTAAAGACCCATTTGCAGCCAATAATTTTCTTACCTGTAGGCGGTTTTACCAACTCCCATGTGTGATTCTTATGAAGAGACTCCATCTCTTTATTCATTGCTACCAACCACTCTGCAGAACTGGCACTAGAAATAGCTTGATTATATGTGGAAGGTTCGCCATCTTCTTCTGTATCTTGTGCCACTGAAAGAGCATAAGCAACTAAATTCTCATAGCCGTATCTCTGTGGTGGTTTAATCTGTCTCCTCGCTCTACCTGTAGCAATGCTCTGCCTCTCAACTTGTGGGATTTCAGTAGTTAAGGTGTCTGGCGACTGAAACTGTTCTGACTGAGAAGAATTCTGCAACGGAACAATACTATCGGTCTCTATCTCCACCTGCTTATTAGTACTCGGGGTCTCATCAGAAGAAATATGATTAGGATATAACATAACAGACTCGTCAAATGTGACATCCCTACTAATAAGTAATTTAGACGATTCAGGACACCACAATCAATATCCCTTAACCCCCGATGCATAACCAATAAATATGCACTTTTTAGTCCTAGGTTCTAACTTGCCTTCATTTACATGAGCATAAGCAGGACAACCAAATATTCGCAAATTAGAATAATCAGAAGGGCTACCAGACCATATCTCCTCCGGAGTTTTGCAATCAAGTGCCAAATGTGGAGATCTGTTTACCAAATAACATGCTGTAGATATCGCCTCTGCCCAGAAACTCTTCTCTAAGCCAGCATTAGAGAGCATGCAACGGGCTCTCTCCAAAAGAGTTCTGTTCATCCGTTCGGCCACTCCGTTCTGCTGTGGAGTAGGCCTAACGGTCTTATGTCTGACGATTCCTTCATTCTTGCAGAATTTTTCAAACTCCGACGAACAAAATTCCAAGCCATTGTCTGTTCTTAATCTCTTTATCTTCCTTTCAGTTTGCTTCTCAATCATAACCTTCCACTGTTTAAAATAATTGAACACCTCATCCTTACTTTTTAGAAAAAATACCCACACTTTACGAGAATAATCATCAATAAAAGTCAACATATATCTAGCACCACCGTGAGTTAGAGTACGAGAGGGTCCCCAAAGATCAGAATGAATATAGTCCAGAGTACCTTTTGTTCGATGAACTGCGGCCTTAAAACTGACTCTCTTTTGTTTGCCAAGAACACAATACTCGCAAAAATCCAACTTTTCTAAACTCTGACTACCAAGTAAACCTCTCTCGCTCAATTTTATCATACCATAGTCACTCATATGGCCCAATCGCATATGCCATAATCTGGTGCTATCTGAATCTGACAAAAAGGAAGAAGTCACCGCTGCTGAACCTGTCACAGTGGAACCCTGTAGAATATATAACATATCGGACAATTTGGCCTTCATCACTACGAGATTCCCTTTAGCGACTTTCATTAATCCATCAACCGAAGAATACTTAAAACCTTTAGCATCAAGTGTACCCAATGAGATTAGATTTTTCCTCATATCCGGAACATGCCGAACCTCAGATATAGTCCTCACAACTCTATCGTACATTCGTACTTGGATAGTGCCAATGCCAACAACTGTACACTTCGCGTGATTTCCCATCAATACAACTCCACCTTGAATAGGCTTGTACGTCGAGAACCACTCTATGTGCATGCATATATGGTAGGAACACGCGGAGTCCATAAGCCACTCATCTTGTCTATTTGTCTTATCGGTAACTGTGAAGACAATATCACTACCATCTGATTCTTTTGCTACAACACTTGCTTCAGCCTCAGTGCTAGTATTTTACATATTTTGATTTCTATCATTGTTATTCTTCCGTTGTTCTTTATTTTTCAATTTAAAACAATCGGCTTTTATGTGACCCTTCTTCTTACAATAACCGCAAATCAAATTCCTATGTTTTGACTTTAATCTAGATGTACCTCTATTACCGGAACCTCTTTCCCGAGACCTCCCTCTAACAACCAAACCTTCTCCTGAAGCTCCACCTGTCTCATTACTTATCTGCATATCAATCCTCTCCTTTGATAATAA
>CM054945.1:1040196-1128456 GCA_029168755.2 Tillandsia fasciculata | reverse complement strand
GAGAGAGAGATCAAGTCGTACCTTCTTGATCGAGAAAAAAATAGAAGAAACAGAGAGGGCCATACAGCTCTGATCGACGCCATTTAATGCCATAGGAAATCCCACCGTATAGAGAAAGTATCGCGGTAGGTAAAGAAGAAGGAGAGAGACAGAGAGGGCACCAACTCCAGCGATTCGCGGCGGCAATAAATGCGCCGATGAGAGCACGTCCGCAACAAGGCAGAGCCACATAGGAGCACGTCGCCATTAGGTCATGTTAGATGTGACTCAAAATTAGAATTGCTTCGACATAATGATTCAGGTTCGCCGACGGCTTCGCGATGCGACTTCGAAATTTTGTGGATGTCTGTGGTGGAAGCGAAGGGCTCGGGCCGCTAGGCCCGAGCCCGAAGCCCACCACTGATATCGGACGGGGGGTGCGGGGGACGAAGCCCCCCGCGGTACGGATCCGATCCGCTAAGAAAGAAAACCCTAATTTCTCTTTTATTTGCCCTAGAGTGAGATCGAGCGATTGTATGAAAGAATAGAACTCTTGTATTCCCTCTTTTCACATAGTGAAATCTCTCCTCTTTCGCCCGTGGTTTTTTCCCTGCAAAGGGTTTTCCACGTAAATCTGTGTGTTAATTTTCTATCGTGCAATTTTGGTTTTACTTTTCTGTCGTGATCGCCAATTGATTTTGTTTAGTTTGTGCGCCCGTTGCTAACAGGTCAGACGCACATAGGAGCAACAGGGCAGAGCCACATAGCAGCACGTCGCCATTTGGTCAGAGAGAGAGATGAGAGAGTAGAGAAAGAAATGGGAGTCTGAGAGAGAGTAGAGGAGGAGATGGGACCCTGACAAAAAACGACGATGGGAAAGAATCCCGAAAACACGGGGAGAAGAAGGACCCGCGTAGACGAAAACTCGAAAAAGCCGAGAAAACATTGAAGCTTCGCCCTTTAATGTAATTGTATTGATTACAATACTATAGTGTACTTTATAATTTTCTTAAAACTTTCTATATTGTACTATTATTTTTATCAAACACGCAGCTCAACTATTATTATTTTTTTTCAATCTCCTCACTATTAGCAAAAAATACCACAATAAAACTATACTATAGCGACACTTTTAAGTGTTTCTAAAATCTAAAAAAAGTGTCGCTAGCAAAAATACCGACATTTACAATTAGTATCGCTATATGTGCAGTCGCTAGGGTGTATAGCGACACATTATTTTAATATGTCCCAATAACCTAATTTTGAATATAGGTGAAATATAGATTGGACACTTATATAAAAGTGTCACAAAAATGTGTTCCTATAACCTAATTTTGTTGTAGTGAAATATAATTTTATATAAAAATTATTAAAAACTTTGGTTAAAATTGGTTAAGCATATATTTAACTCATTTCAATATAAAAATAACAAAAAAATAATTAAAATAAACTTAATAGAAGCTTTCAATGCATTTATTATAGATATTTATTAATTTTATATTTTTTTCACAGTTTAATCATTACCCTTAATAAAATTGTTAGATTTTGCCTAAACTAATAAATTTGTTAGCAGTAATATAGACATTGGTAAGAAAAAAAATAGTTTAGTGACTATGAGAAAAAGAATAGTACAAGATGAAAAAATATATACATATATATATAGTGTATCACATTTTTTTCCTCTTTAACTCATAACGTTCTCATTGTTGCTGATTTATGTCTTCTTTTGAAATTGGATTGAGTCAAATTTAATTAACCGATTAAGTTGGTTATGATATAGATTAGGTGTATAGAATATATTATTTGATCTTGAAGATAATTTCTGTTGGTATAAGATTTATGTCTATCTATATACGTTCTAATCTAATTAGGATTGGTTGCTCTTTGACTGGCTTCATTATGCATTATATATATGTATGGATGCGCTTCGGCGAATGAAGGAGAGAGAGGCGGCCGATGGACCAAGTTAATTATGATGCATCTCGGGTTAATTAATTAGTGCATGAAGGTGCCGGGAGGTACGGCCTAAGTAAGAGTATTGGTTCTCTAGAGGTTGTACGGCATATGTAGGAGACTAATTAATTAGCGCCCTAATTAATTAAAAGGTGGCCGGGGATTCAAGTGGCTAAGGATTCAAGCACGACAACGGCATTAGAGAAGGAAGCGAGGTGGCATGCATGCGGCGTTGGGTTCGGCAGCGGAGCGGAGGTTCTCGACCAATTGCTTGAGCGGTTCGGATTACTCAAAGCAACAACATAAAATATTTTGGTCAGAGATTTTATATATTTCTCTAATTTCGTCTTCTTGATTAAGGTTTTATGAAAATCTCTTTACATGTTATTTTCTTGGAGTTTTTCGTTGGAATAAGAGATAGGTGGGGTTCACCATAAGGCTTTTAGTTTTTTATCTGAAGAAGATATAAGTTGTACACTTATATTTCTTTTATTTCTTATAGTGGAATACATTTCTCTCGCTCTTTCCATGGATGTAGGCAGTTGCCGAACCACGTAAAAATTTTGGTCCATTTTCGTATTTATTGCTGTTACCGAAATTTTAGTTTTCTCTATTTTTCGTGCATTTGTGTTGATAGCATATAACGGATGGTCCATCAAATTTTCAACAAGTGGTATTAGAGCATAAGGTTCGCGTTACAGCAGAGATGTCGAAGGTCGCATTATCTAAGTTTGAGGTGGAGAAATTTAACGGTAAAGAAAATTTCGGTTTTTGGCAGAGAATAGTGAAAGCCCTTTGGTATAATAGGGCCTTCATAAGGCGTTGCTCGGAAAATCAAAAAAGCCGACATCAATGAACGACGAAGAGATGGGAGGAGATTGATTGCGGGCAGTTAATACAATTATATTGTGACTAGCAGATGAGGTGGTGTACAACGTAATGGATGAAGAAACTATAGCTGGCATGTGGAACAAGCTTGAAAAGCTGTACATGACAAAAAAAACCTCTTGAATGTGCTGTACCTAAAGCAAAAATTATATGGGCTATGTATTAGGGAAGGTACGGCAATAACAGAACACTTTAACACCTTTAATAAGATTATTGCAGACTTGCTCAGCATTAATATCAAGGTTGACGAGGACGATAAGGCATTGATTTTCCTCACGTCACTTTCATCGTCTTACAATCATCTGGTGACCACCATACTTTACAGGAAGTAAACTCTGAAGATGAAAAATATTACATCGACCCTTCTATCTGAGGTGATCAGGTTGCAGCAAGCAAGTACCGGAGAAAATAGTACTGCTTTGGTCGTAAACGATACAGGTGGAGGAAAGGAACGATCTAGTGAACGTGATGCGGATAAAGAAAATTTCTATTCCAAGTCAAATTCGAAAAAGATGAAGTGTTACTTTTGTAAGAAAGAATGTCACATGAAAAAGAACTACGAGAAGAGGAAGACTTGGTTGCGAAAACTGGATTCCTCTACAGATACGACGAGCGTAGCCGACGACACTAGTCAGGATGTTTTGATGGTATCTATAGGTTCAGAATCTCTCAATGATTGAATATTGGATTCGGGTTGTTCTTATCACATGACTTTAGACAGATTTTTATTTGATACTTACAAATTTTGTGAAGGTGGTAATGTTATGATGGGTAATCACACTAACTGCAAGATTGTTGGTATCGGAACGGTGAAAATAAAGATGTTTGATGGTGTGGTGAGAACGTTAACGAATGTGAGACATTTCGGATCTTAGAATGAATCTTATATCACTTCGTACTATTGACTCTATTGGCTATTCTGTTAGCATTTCAGGTGGAGTCGTTACGGTAAAAAAGAGTGCTAAGATTGTTATGAAGGGAGAGAATAAAGGGAATCTATACAAGCTATTCGGTAAACTGATAACAGCGAAGAAGTCTAGATATTATCTAGACTTTGTTAACCTACATGATTGTTAGTGTCGGAATGCCTCAGGGAGAGGGGGCGATAAGATGAGAGAGTGGTGGAATACAAAAGAAGTCAAGATGGAGATTGTTGCGGATTTATACCTTCTTTTGAATTTGGATTGAGTCAAATTTAATTAACCAATTAAGTTGGTTATGATATAAATTAGATGTATAGAATATATTATTTGATTTTGAAGATATTCTGTTGGTGCAAGATTTATGTCTATCTATACACGTACTAATCTAATTAGGATTGGTTGCTCTTTGATCGGCTTCATTATGCATTATATATATGCATGGGTGCACTTCGGCGAAAGAATGAGAGAGAGGTGGTCGATGGGCCAAGTTAATTATGATGCATCTCGCGCTAATTAATTAGTACATGAAGGTGCCGGAAGGTACGACCTAATTAAGAGTATCGGTTCTCTTGAGGTTGTACGGCATGCTGGAGACTAATTAATTAGCGCCTTAATTAATTAAAAGGTGGCCGGGGATTCAAGCACGACAACGGCATTAGAGAAGGATGCGAGGCGGCACGCATGCAGCGTTGGGTTCGGCAGCGGAGCGGAGGTTCTCGACCAATTGTTTGAGCGGTTCGGATTACTCGAAGCAACAATATAAAAGATTTTGGTTAGAGATTTTATATATTTCTCTAATTTGGTCTTCTTGATTAAGGTTTTACGAAAATCTCTTTACGAGTTATTTTCTTCGAGTTTTTCGTTGGAATAAGAGATAGGTGGGGTTCACCATAAGGCTCTTGATTTTTTATCTGAAGAAGACATAAGATATACGCTTATATTTCTTTTGTTTCTTATAGTGAAATATATCTCTCTCGCTCTTTTCGTTGATGTAGGCAGTTGCCGAATCACGTAAAAATCTCGATCATTTTTTTTTCGCATTTATTGCTCTTACCGAAATTTTGATTTTTTTCTATTTTTCGTGTATTTGTGTTGATAGTGCATAACGGATGGTCCATCAAATTTCCATCACTCATTGAGCTCAAGATCACTCACAAGCAGCATCAGACGATGTGAGACTCGTCTCGCTAGTTTTAGTGGACCTTGTGAGGAATCGTACTTCATCCATAACAATCGTTAGCCGGAGAGTCATGCTCTGCCTACTGTATTACTATAACTTAATCGAAATTCATCTCACGCTTCTGGCTAGTGGTTGGCTCTGATACCAACTATTACGCCTCGCTTTCTATGGGGGTCACCAATCCTATAATTATTATAGGCCTAACACGTTTAATCCTCTTAATCTTTTAGATCTAACCACACTCAAAATTTTATAACCAGATTAAAAAAGTTTAATCTTATTATATCCTATATATAGAGAGTTAGGCTGGAATGCTATTAATAGCACAAAATTATTGGTATTATTAAATTTTTAACCGTTGAATTAAAAAATGTATGGTTGAAATGATAATGGATCCTTTGTGTTTAATGGGTGGTTGGAGAAATAGTAAAATCTAACGGGTGAAAATAATCAAAGGAATTCATTTAAGGATAGAAAACTTAATAGCACCAAATATTTCGTGCTATCGATAACATAAAAGCCAAACTCATATATATATATATATATATATATGGCTAAATTACAGAAAATCTCCATGTAATATATCGTTTTTTCACTTTACCCCTATGTCTTTTAAAAGCCTACATTTTGCCCCCTCGTAATTACCGAATTGCTTTTATGGGACAACGGGCGTTAACGGACACTACAACAAAATTAGGCTATAGCGACACTTTTAAGTGTTTCTAAAATCTAAAAAAAGTGTCGCTGACAAAAATACCGACAGTTATTGTAAGTGTTGCTGTATGTGCCGTCGTTAGGGTGTATAGTGACACATTTTTGTAATGTGTCCCAAAAATGTGTCCCTATAACCTAATTTTGGATATAGATGAAATATAAATAGGACACTTATATAAAAGTGTCACAAACATGTGTCCCTATAACCTAATTTTGTTGTAAGGGGAGGAGGTAGATGGACGAAAATGCCCTTACCTTATATTGGAGAGAGAATGAGTTTTAGTTTATTTTCCGCCATTTTTGAAAGGTATTTTGGGTATATCTAATAATATTTTTTAAAAAATTGACGGTTCACACACGAAATAATGACGGTGGGGGTAAATGCATATTTCGGTAATTATAAGGGGACAAAATATAGGCTTTTAAAAGACAGGGAGGAAAAGTAAAAAAGTAAAATATTACAGAAAAATTTTCTGTAATATATATATATATATATATATATATATATATATATATATATATATATATATATATATATTATTTTAAATATTAAATCAAAACGATAAAAAATAATTTTAAATAAAAAAAAAAAAATAGCACACATAGATCTTTCTCCAAAGGTCCAATACCTAGAAATATTCGACTGACACTCTGCATACGATGTCTTCAACTGTAGCTTGTCCGTACAAGCGGGGTCTCGTAGCTCGCGGCTCACTAAAAGATAAAAAAAACATACGGCTCTTCACCAATGGGCAACGTCGTCGCAGTTGCTACATTAAAGCTCTTGATGACGCCACCTCTCTCGTCAATAGAACCTTGGTTTTTAATTCGGGCACAACTTAACTTAATTAAAAATAACCATAGAGCTTTAAAATTAAGTTTAAATAATATATATATATATATATATATATATATATATATATATATATATATATATATATATAGTTAGGCACGAAGTCATATTAAGACCCAAAGTGATCATGATCCTTCTCAACTTTTTAATATTGTTCAATAATTTTAAGGGTTAATTGCATACATGTTCCTCCAAATATATCCCTGCAAAATTCAACTTTTCATATTTATCCCTTCAAAAATCCAAAGTTCTTCAAATATGTCCCTCTGGTTAATCCCCGTTTGGAATTTGTTTATTTTTTAACAGATTCGATATGAAATGACTTTTTTGCCCTCTTACAAATATATCCCTCCAAAAGCAATACCATTATACTTGTTACAAAAATGCCCCTCTCCAAAAATCATAAAATTCTATCATCAAAATAATCCTTTTTTTTCCCTTTTTTTTTTTTTTTTTTTTTAAAGATATAATATGGAAAGGGTAAATATGTAAATTCAATTTTTAATCTAACCAAGGTTAAGCATTTAACTTAGGGTTAAATCAACTTTTTTAACAGAGATAGACGGTAGGGGCATATTTGAATAACGGTAGATTTTTGAAGGGATAAATATGAAAAGTTGAATTTTGCAGGGATATATTTTCAATTCGACATATTTGGTGGGACATGTATGCAATTAACCCTAATTTTAAATACCAATTTGATTTTTTTTTTTTTTTTTTTTTTTTAACAGTCACGCCCCCTCCTCAGTTTTTTAATATTTACTTAAATTTTTTTGTGTTAATATAATTTTTTTTTTTTTTTTTCTCTTTGTATGTATTTTAAATAGATAAAAATATATTAAAAGACTCATACTTATAAGGTATTTTAAAATACATTCGTTAACTCAAATTTTTTATTTTATATTTTTTAAAATTTCTAACTATTTTAGGTGAACTATTTTATTTAACAAAATAAAATATTATACTAAATTTAATATCTCTTCGATCTCATAGTTATTAAATGTTATAATATTACTTATTAAAAACACTAAGGAATTCGATCGCTAACTGATCAGTAACTAAATTACTGTTAGATTTAATAAAATTTCTAATTATTTAAATATAATAATATAAATAAAATAATTAAAAATTAAACATCAGTAAATTAAAAATTAATTTTAATATTTTTACATTAATTATTAAATTAATATTTTTTTTTAAAAAAAAATTGATTAGATAAAATTATATTTATGTATTAAATTTTTTTTTGAATATATTTTGGGCCCCCATCGGAATTAAATTCTGACTTCGTCTCTGTATATAGTATAACTGGACTCTTAATTTAACTCTACTTGTACTTATTAAATCTAAATTTTATATTATTCTAATTTAACTAGATATAAATCTAAACAAAAATTTAACATGAAAATGTACAATAAAATATAATTAAATCTTTTTTATTTTTTTTTATTTTTTGTACTATCAACTAATCTTAATAAAACCTTTGCGTCATTATACCTCTTAATAGATGACTATGTAAAGCTGTACATACGTAAAGTAGGAAAATCATAAAGAATTTTTTTCCGATCATTTCGTCATCATATGTGAGGATTTGATTATATTTATTGTTGAATCCTAATTGGATTAAGATTAATATTTAAATTTTAAATATATGAGTTTGTTAAGAATTAAATATTAATTTAAATAAAAATCTATTTAGACTAGAATTTGGATAGTTTTTTATGTAAGCTACAAATATAGCATATATATATTATTATTTTAAGGTGGTGTTAAACAAGATATATCCACGATGGTGGTAATATCTATGGAGGTGGTGGGGGTTAGGATTTAGCCACACCCAAGTAGGTGGTGTGAGAGAGATTCAGGAGGAGGACTTGGGTTGAATCTATTCTATTGCAGAAGAAAAGAGCAGTCGGTGTAATTCTTTTCTTGGTTAATGAATTTATTTCATCCGTATATTTTCTGTTTTGGTTTTTCTTCTCTTTGTGGTTGTATTGGTTCCAGTTTTGTTGAGATGACGAATTTTAAGTAAAAATTTGATTTGACGTTTTCGCTGCGAAATCCCAACTCTAGGCGGTATACCAACGTAGAATGCGGTACCGGAGCGGGTTGCGGATTTACAGAATCTAATATCGAAACGAGTACCGAATTTTTACAACAAGATGACTATGTGAAGCGTACATAAAATAGGGAGATCGTTGAAACATTTCGTACTAATGGGCCATTGCTAGGGAATTGCCTCCGTTTGTTCGCCCGCGGCTCAACCCTGACAGATTGTCCCAACTTCGCAATCCCAACTTCGCAATTCCGTAACTCCGTCAACCCAAATGCCTACCAAATGTCCTCCAAAAATAGCCCCCAAGAATGTCACGGTCGAACCAACATGATCGACATGTGACAGCCGCAACGAAATAAAAGAAAGAGCTCAACTTTTGTACATATCAATCTCCGCGACGGACATTGTCAAATGCTGCAGCTACACCTTAATTTGTTTGTGTTTTCTGCACTTGTTGTAGGTTTCAACTACTTCTTTGCTTCTTGTGGTAGTGATTGATAGGTACTAAAATGAAATTCTTAACTTTTTTTATTAAGAACATTGATAGTACAAAAACTATATATGCAAAAATAAATGTTTAAAGTGCAATTTTAAACTTAGGTATAGTACAGGAGATAAGGTAAAAGTGGAATATTACAGCAATATCCCTCAACTAAAGGCACTTTTGAAATATTACTTTAATTTTATTTTTTGTATTAAGTGATTTTAATCAAAACTTTGAAAATCATTCAAATGTATGAGTGATTTTATTAAATTTAACAGCTTTAATTATTTATTAAATTTGGTAAAATTAATTTTAATTTTATTAAATATTATTACGACGAGAGCATAAAAAAAACGAAATTAAAGACGATTATCAAGCAAACAAATTTCAAATGTACGATTAAAAAACAAAGAACACAAATATTCACATAAAAAAATTTTTGTAGGAAAAAAATTACGGACTAAAGAGTAGAGTTTTACTATTTGAGAAAAGAGAATAAAATAATATTTTGTGTACATCGCTCGATTTCGTTAGGGCAAAAAAAAAAAAAAGAATATATATTTTTTAATGAATTTCTCTTATCAAATTCAATCCGTATCGCGAGGTACATAACCCGTGCACCCCTCATCCGATATCAATAATGGGTTTTAGGCTCAACCCTACCACCTCGAACCTTTCGCCTCTCACCACATACATTTAATTTTTTTTTCATAATTTTTTTTTCAAAATATATCATCGCCTCGCGAAGCTGTTGACAAATCGAAAACATAAATCGAGATGATTATCAATTTCGATGCACATCTAACAAAATATAAAAAATTATATAAAAAGATCAGAAATTGCTAAGATCTCAATATAAAATAGGTAATACTATATAGTACCTACCGTTTTAATTCGCCTACCTAACTTTTCCAAATTTTAATTTTAGTACCCAATCTTTTATTTTGTTTAATTTAAATTATTTGGTGGCTCTTTTGATATAAAATTTAAGCTAATTATTTATTTTTAATAAATTTATAATGGTATGAATTGCATACAATATACTAATTAAATTTATAAAAATAAACAATATACTCAAAATTTGAAGTTTATAAGTCAATAACTAGCTCAAATTAAAATTTTAAAACTAAGATAGCTAGGTCAAAAGAGGTGATATCCTTGAAATAAATTATATATTGTGGGTTAATTGCATACGGCTCCCTGTAAATATATCGAATAGCAGATATATCCCTATAAAGTTCAACTTTTCATATTTATTTCTTCAAAAGTCCAACGTTATTCATATATATCTCTACCGTCTATCTCTATTAGAAAAATCTAGTTAACCATAGATTAAATACTTAATCTTGGTTAGTTAGTGAGATCAATTTACCTTTTTATCCTTTCAGATATTTCTGTATTATTTTTTATAGGGACATTTTTGAAAGGACAAAACTGTCATTTTATATATAATCTGTTAAAAAATAAACAGTGAACTAACGATAATAAACCGGAGGAATATATATGAATAACATTGGATTTTTGAAAGGATAAATATGAAAAGTTGAACTTTGTAGGAATATATCTGCTATTCGATATGTTTACAGGGAGCCGTATGCAATTAACCCATATATATTTTTATCTATAAAATATAAAAGTTTAAAAGTATATTGCAAAATATTCTATTTATAGTTGTCCGTGTTTTTTCATGCGACTCTACTGTATAACTTATATAACAGTCACGTCATATCATTTATATCTAATTAATTATAATAAAAATATTTTCTTAAAAAACTCATGATCGATAGGTGAACTCTATAGAAGAAATTTGATTGCTTGGCGAAGCCACGCCACCCATGTGATCTATGACAGCTACATTTTAAGGAGGGGCGTTTGGTTACATATAATTGCAATTGCACTGCAATTATAACTCTATACGATTTGTGACGTCCCATAGTTGAGATTTGTGACGTCCTAATTTTTCAGAGGGTCACTCATTCTAGAACTACTTATCTTGAATATTGCTATCATCCAAAATGCTATAGCCGGATTAAGAGATTTAGTTTTATTATATTATTTATATATATGACTAATCCAAATTTCGGGGGTGTCACATTCTTCCCTCCTTTAAGCCCTAACGTTCACGTCAGGCTCAAGCACACTCACAAGCACCAGACGATATGAGGCTCATCTCGCTAGTCTTAGCCGACCTTGTGAGGAGCTACACTCCACTCAACCTCGCTCTACTCGCTATATAACCCTGGCTCAGCCGAGACTCATCTCACATTTCCGACTGATGAATGGCTCTGATACTAACTGTGACGCCCCACTTCCCAGGAGGTTACCCATCTTAGAACTACTCTAGCTCTAGCACGCTTAACTCTCTTAACCTCTTGGGCCTTGCTACCACCCAAAATGCTATAGCCGGATTAAGAGATTTAGTCTTATTATATCATTTAAATATAGGACAAATCCAAATCTAATATTTATTTTGATATATTTGAATTCACCTACTGAAATTGCAACTATACGATCGAGGAGGACCAACAGCAGCAGTCGGAACTACACACAAATTAGCCGCAATTCCAAATATAACACTTGAAAAAGATAATTTTAAACAAATATAAGTTTACCTACATAATAACCTCTAAAATAATTTTTTCCTTTCATAAATAGGGTCCAATAATCTCACCATCTATATATAAAATAATATAAATTTATAAATACACTTCTCAACTATATATAATTAAATAAAATATTTATAGCTATATTATTTTTTACTACATCAAATTAAATAAAATATATAAAATTATAATTAACATATCTTTAAGGGTTAATTTTTATACAGCTCGTTACAAACATATGGAATAACAGATATATCGCTATAAAGTTTAACTTTTTATATTTAATTCCTTCAAAAGTTCTAAATTGTTCATATATGTTTCTATCGTCAATATCCGCAAAAAAAAATATAGTTAACCATAAGTTAAATACTTAACATTGATTAGTAAGTGAGGTAAAATTACTATTTTACCCTTCAAAATATTATACTTAATTTTAACATGTAGGATTTCTGGAGGGACATATTTGTTGACATTTTATTTATATTCGGTTAAAAAATAAACAGCAAGCTAACGATTACAAACTAGAAGAATATATATGAACAACTTAGAATTTTTGAAAGAATAAATATGATAAGTTAAATTTTATAATAATATATATGCTATTCGATATATTTACAGAAAATCATATAAAATTAATTCTATTTTTAATTATATATATATATATCTTTAAGAAAAATGATACTTGTACACCTAATTTGAGGTATACATCATACATCCCATCCTAAAATAGATGAAATAAATTTTATTGGTCATTTCGAAATGCCGAAAAAAAAAAATTTCACACATAGATGGATAAGATATATATCTTACATTTCAAATTTGATGTATCACCACCACTGCTCTATTTTTAATTTCAATGCATTGACCTAGAAGCAAGGATTTAAGTACCGTGGCACGGGGTCGTGCCGAAAACTTGCCGGCACGGTACGGCACGGTGCGTGCCGAGCCGTGCCGATGAGTGCCAGTCACAAAAAATACATGCGTGCCGACACATAATGGTATGAAATATTTAATTTCTTTAGCAACAAAATTTTTTAATTGCTTATTATGTATATTTATTAAATATTTTGAATTTTATTAAGAAAATTATTTAGTAATTTTAAGAAAAAAAGATTTTGAACTGTGTCATCAGCACGGGAGCTGTATCATGTCGGTATCTTATTGGCACGGTACGGCAGAATAGGTACAGCTCGTATAGATGAATACTTAAAATCTTACCTAGAAGTAAAGGAACCTTAGAATTTGTTTCTCTCCATACATTTCTACTTTTGAACTAAAGTTAGTGCCATGGAGGGAGGGGCACTAAGTAAGTGTAAGATGGGGGGAATATCTATCTATATGTGGAAACATCAAGGAAAGTTAGAATCTCTATGTATGGAAACTTCACATTAGATGCTGTGGTCCCATAAATCACTTTCAATGCTTGTCAAAATAGTTGGCCCAATTTGGCATCCTTGTCATTATTTTTTTTTTAAAAAAAAAAAAAATTGGTAAAAAAATTTATCTAAATTATGATTCATTCTGAGTTCGCTATCGTACTTTTCAAAACTTTAATTTGATGCTTAATTCTTTCCATTTATTTATTTTTAGTCAGCCAATAATATTTTAACTTTAAAATTTAAATATATTATTTATTTTTATATATTTAGTTAGTATATTTTATATAATTATCGTAACTATAAATTTATTAAAATAAATAATTAATTTAAATTTTGAAGTCAAAATATCGCTAAGAGACTTAAATCAAATAAATTAAAAAATTAATTAGTAAAATTAAAGTTTTAAAAGATTATATAGCTAATTCAAAACGGTCTATAATTATGACAAGTTTTGTATATATTTACCTAAAATTTTTATATAGGGTAATACTCTATTTGATTCCAAACTGAACTTTGAATATGTTGACTAGGTTAAATCATTGATCGAGTCAAAAATGTCTTCGATGCTATGTGTAGACTTGAATCCTCGAAGAACACGCCACAATTATGTGTTTAGGTTAAGGAGGAGTCGACTCAGTCGATTTTTTTTTTTCTCAATGTGTAAAACGAATCGAAATTAAGAAATATCAATTGATTCTGCTAAAACTAGAACCGAATAAATTAAAAGGAAAATTATTGAATTGAAGCACTCCAACTCGAATTATAGAAAAACTCACTATTCCTAAAAAAAGAATAGATGTTGGGAATCGAGAGAAGATTAAAAAGTAGCTGTTTTGTGCTCGAAAAAAAATCCTTATTATGGACAATTTTTCACTATTTATAGTGTCTATGTCCACATGCGGTTACCGGACGGATCCCGTTGTAGGGAGTGTTGTAGCTACGTTTTCATTAGTTATGAAAATCATTCACACGTTCTCGGTTATTTCTATCCAAATCTTATTCATATTCAAATATATATATATATATATATATATATATATATATATATATATATATATATATATATATATATATACTCTTGGGATCTGTTTGGATTCGGTATAGAACCTGGAGTAGAAAGAATATCCTTCCTATTCTTTCAAACGCATCAGAAATTAATCGATATAGCTTATTCCGATACAACTAGAATAAGTGAGAATTACTGTTCTCACTCTTTCAAACCACCCTCTTACTTTTTCCTTAAATATCCTTCTACGTCTACCGAGGCACTATCTCTCATCTCATTATTACATAATAAAGTTTGAGGGCAGAAAGGTAATTTACCTCATTTAAAATTTTTTATTTCTCTTATTCCTCATTCTCATATCAAACACAAAATCTCTTATTCCTAAAACCATTCCAAATATTTTTTTACACTAGCTTCGTACTCTATATTTATTTCTGGAATAACTAGTTTTGTCTTATCCCGTTACCAAACGGACCCTTGGTGTACCATTTGTCATTCTCCTATTTGTCCACGTCAGCAAGTTACGTGAGCGGAGCGTTTACCAGCTTGCACTATTTTTTGTGCACCAACATATTCGAAAGTAATAATTTATTTATTTTTACTTTCAAAATTATTTTAAATAATTTATCATTCATTACTTACCCAATATTTTTGTTCTCCCCCTTTAATTTGAGTTAGTTATTTCAGTTTGAACTTTTATGTGAATTTAATGATTTAATTTTATAAAATTCTATTTAAGTTGTTGATATAAAAAAAAAAAAGAAAAGTAAAAGTGTCTTTTCAGAATTGTGTGTAGTTGAGGTGTCTCTGTACATTTTAACTTTTTTTTTTTTTTTTTTTTGGGTAGGAGAGCGCGAGCCACGAAAAAGGGCGGGCACGTGGAGCCACGTGGTGAGGTGGTCCCAACCCCGCTCGTTACGCCACGTGTCGACATCTGAAGGGGGTTGTGTACGGACGATGCACTGCTCGGCAATAGCGCCTCGTACTGTGCTGGTCCCACCTAGGGGCTGCTCGCCAATCGCTCGCTGAAACGTGTCCGCGTCCCATTGGTTGCGTGTTGTCGAAATTTTTCTTACGCCAGCAAAAATATCTTCGCTGAGCTCACTGGACCGAGAATTTTGCCCAGTAAAATCGTGCCACGTGGACATTGAGAGAAACCTGGACCGTTCATTGGCAGCTGATCCCCTTGATGTTGCTTGGACCTGGTCCACCATGGACCTACCTCTTTATACACAACAAACAATTATTTATTTATTTATTTATTTATTTATTTATTTTTTTAGAACTATACTAAAACAAAGAAAAATTGCAATATTGTAATTACAAATTATAGACATTTTATGCTTGTAGTTGTGTCTAAAACATATATATATATATATATATATATATATATATATATATATATATATATATATATATATATATATATATAAATATTAAATTGTATAAGATATTAAACAATAGTAAAAAATAATATATAATTTTTTAATATTATTTATCTAGTGATAGAAAGGACTCAAAATTAATATTTTAATAATCATGGTGAGTCATTTATAAGTTTAAAGGTGTAGAAATATTCAAATCACGTGAAATTTTAATAAAAATTTTTTTCTATATAAAATAATATTAATATTTTTGATCTAAAACTTTTGTATCATATTATCAAATTTTGTGATATTTTTATTTTCAATTATTGATTTTAAACTATTTCGATCACTAGACAAATGATATCGAAAAATTATAAAATTTATTTTTTAGATACTTTAAATACTCTAGATTCAGTCTAACGAAACTGATTGTCGATTCGAAAATTCCAATATCGAAAACAACTTATAAGTACGGATGCCTCCGTGCTTATAAAAGCATATTAGCCGCACTCTATATATTTATATAAAATAATTTATACTTTAAAGATAAAAACTTATAGAACTTATCTGAACTATCGACCATTTTGAGTTGGCTAAGACGGGCACAATAATATTTTAACATAAAATTTGAACGATGTGTTTATCTTTACAGGTTTAGTTAGTATATTTCATATAATTATTGCAACTATAAATTTATTAAAATAATTAACTATTGACAGATTCATCTATCAAAATTTAAATTTTGATAGATTGAATAGCACATTCAAAATAATTTATATTTCAGATAATTATTTTTTGTTGAAAATAGTAATCCATAGAGTTTATCCAAATTATATTTAAAAATTTATTTGTAATTATCTAAAGTAAAAGATAGATTTGTCAACGTGGGATAATTAGATGAATGAGAGAAACACAATATACATTACTGTATAGGGTCAAAAATATCGTTGAGGGTGCAATTGAATATTTTTATTAATAAAGAATTAGTTCTTCTCGAATATTTTTTCTCCATATATATTATTGTATTTTAGAATTGATGATTCTGAATTACATAATCGGTATCAACGTGAATACCGCTTTTAATAATTAGTATTAAAAATTTTGTAAGCTTTCAACAATTTTGAGTCTTTAGCAGCTGAAGAGGTGAACCAGGTCTAAACATTTACCTTGGACAACTAATTTATCTATTTAAAATTTATTTATTAATACTCATTTTCAGCTTTCACTATGAGTCATCTTTTTTGTCCATTACTCAACGTCCACTTTTTATTGTTTTCTATTTTTTTTTGTACAAAAACTTTCGGAGACAAATAAGGAAAGGCGAAGACCGACACTTCTTTCCCCAAAATAGTTAAAAATAAATGGAAAATTTAAAAAGTAAAATTTACATTTTTTTTTTTTTTTATATTCTTTGTTGGTTGAATTTCACTTTCTCGTCTCTCTCGCTCCTTCGCCATTTTTGTGTGGTCTCTTTTCTCTCTCTACAAGAAAGAAAGAAGAAGAAGAAGAAGGGAAAAAAATGGCGAGGGGGAAGAGGGAGATGAGGAGGATCGAGAACACGGCGAGCCGGCAGGTGACGTTCTCGAAGCGCCGCAACGGGCTGCTGAAGAAGGCCTTCGAGCTGTCGGTGCTCTGCGATGCCGAGGTCGCGCTCGTCGTCTTCTCCGCCCGTGGCCATCTCTACGAATTCGCCACCTCCAGGTATGAATTTCTCTAAAAAATTACAATTATTTCTCTCCCTCCTTAATGTTTTAGGTGTTAATTGAGTATGCATGGTGTGCTCCAGATTTTGATTTGATTTGATTAGAGTGAGATGGGTTGATCAGTATGGTTGTATGTTTCTTGGATTGGTTTAGATAAGAGATGCATAAAATTTAGTAGATGTTCATTTTTTAGATTATTTTGATTTGATTTGATTTGATCCCTAACCATTTTTTTTCTTTTTTCTTTTTTTTTTTTTTCTAGGGTTAGGGTTCGTCACATCACAAATCTCTTTGTTTGTATGAGAAAGGCTACAATTAATTATGGATAAACATGTTTTTTTTTTCCAAAAAAAAAAATTGGGGGCTATTGAATTTTAAACATAATTAGTAATCAGTGAGGAAAACCAATTAATGGTGTGTGCTAATTAATTAACTGGTGTTTACTCAATGTCTCATTTGAAAGAAATAACATGTTTTTTTCTTTTTTTAATTTTTCAAAAATTTATTTAGAGTTTCGATTTTTGCGAGTTTGTTACTGGAGAAGAAAGGAAGTAAGAATACTCAGGATAATTTTTCATTTATATTTGAAAGTGTATATATAATTGTACTACTATGATTTCCTTTTTCTTATGCCTAAACTAGATTTTGATCCTTTTCCTTATTCATACGCATTCGCAATAACGAAGCAACCTCTTTCGTATAAATAAGAATTAATGTAAAAGTTTTTAGATGATGACATTATGTCGTCGAACACTAATTATGCGATCTTGAACACAAAAGACGCGGTTAATAGTGAACTAATGAACATATGATACAGTAGTTTGTTGGTTGAATATTTGTGATTTAGTTATTTTCTTACATGTCAAATGAACTGGAGTATTTAAATCAGTCTGATTTAATAGAAGAAAATTTGATTCAATCGTAGGTAGTCGACACAACTGTTTTACAGTTCGGTTTGATCAGATGATTTCTATTATTTCTTATAAAAGGCCAAAATTATGATCCTTTTGTAGAATTCTTCAGCTTTCGAAATGTAGGCTTTAAAGGAACTACCATCTTCTAAGTTCGTGAAGTAGGGTGCGGATCGTTGGCTAATCGCATTTCTTAATCTGCATGGTTAATGAAAGCCATGCATTTTCATGTGGCTTATATTATCGTCGTGAACTACTTTGGCTAATGGCCATTTTATAAATTCAAGCTTATTTACAGGAGCTCTTTGTTCCATCTTGCTACTCTTTGGTTAATTTTGTATGGTCTTTTTATTCAATTTTTCACTAGGTTAAAAGTGAGTATAGGTTGGGATGAACAACTAATTGTATGCCATAGTTCTTTTGTTTGATTAATTTCGCTAGTTTACTGCATTTCTCTATGTTGCACATCAAACATATATTATCTAAAGGAGCTGCTGAAATGATACTACTTGTGCTGCTGCATATTCTACCCTTCAGATGCATAAATTCAGTACTTAAATCATTTTATGTTAGCCCTGGGTAGATAAATTTATGTGGTCATCTTTTCGAACTTCAATGTATTCTCTTATTGTTGCTTACTATAAAAAAAAAAATGTTGTTGGAACTTCCCAAAATCGATGTCTAGATCTATTTCGATTGATTACCGCATGTCGTAACATATTGTGCATGCATGTACGTAGATAGATACATATATATACATATGCATTTATATGTATATGACTATGCATGTCCATGATTATAGTATGTATTTATGCCTAATGAAATGGCATGAATGATCATCTTTTTTGTTATTAAAGTTCCGGTTGTCTAAGCCTCATCAAATATATTTGTCAGGAGCTTTCTGTTTACAATATAAGTTTTTGTAGCTAAGCATGAATAGATTGAAATTAAATTTAGTCAGCTAATAATCTTTCCTGATACTGTTCAAAAACTCCATATTAGTCTGGTTTAGGCTTTAGGCTCCGTTTGGAATTGCGGAGAGATTGTGTTACGTAAGGTGAGAAAAGACGATGAGAAAATACTTTGTTTGTTTTTCCGTACGTAATATTGCGTTTTGTATATTGTGATGAGTCGGTTATGATATATTTTTTGCGGTCCCATCGAAAAACGCAAAAGCCTATCTCTATATGCTTTTGCTCCAACTCCATTTTATCTAATATGTTTAGGAACACCTTATGCCATAATTGAGCCAGTTTTTGATTGTTTTGCGTTACTTAAAACATTTATTTGCTAAACTAATGAGGTACTAGAGAGCCAAGCTCACTGGAGCTAAAGATCTCTTTGCTCGGCTTAAATTTGATGGTAGATCGGCTTTAGCTTTGAAAGGAGGACAGATCTAGTTGATATGTGCGTATGTGCCTTTTATATAATAAACAACGAAAAGAGAGCTCAAGTGAAAAGTAATGAAAACAAAAAGGTAATACATATACATAGATTCATTTATATATGTAAGCATATGTTAAACATGAATTCTTTTAATCTACAGTATAGTTGATATTTTCTGATTAGAGCTAGCAGTGTGAGCTTAACATAAGCCTCAAACTTTACATGAAGCTAAACTTGTTGAAAAATATGTACTGAACTTGAGCAACTTGAGAACTGCCAACTTTCTTGAACAACCTTGTTGCAACCTAGATTGGATGGTCGTGAAATGATATACAAACCAAGCATCGATATCAGTGGATTAATGCACCAAATTTTGAAAAAACATTATATCATTTATATGCCCGACAAAGGTGTAGCGATTTGCATTCGAGAGTTATATTTGGATTGGACATGAACACAGCGTAGTTAACTAATTGTGTAAAAAAGGGGTAAAAAAATAACTCAAACACCGGCGACAAAGCAAGTAAACCATTTGTGTGGGTCATTTTAGGTGGACAAGACTCGACTAAAATAAAATTATCTCAAACAAAAAAACAATCCGCATAATATGACTCACTAAGCACAAGTATTGAACTTATTAAACTATTCTACAATTAATACAAGAAATTTTTTTTTTTGCTAATATAAGTTACTCATGCCATTATCATGTTCATGTGCGTATCACACCCGACCTACCTTATTTGTATTGCAGATTGACATGTTATACAATTATTTCGATTGTAATCATGTTGATACTCGTTATAATTTTGACATGGATCTTCCTTGGCAAATAAAACACGATTAATCCATATTTTGGTAGCATAATCTTGATAACCATACCCGTTAATCTAACATATTTTGTTATTCTATTTAAAGAATAGAGGAAGAAATCAAATAGATAGACCTGTTGTTTTGTTCTAGGTTAGTAACAACATTCCCAGCTGTTTTCTTCTTCTTCTTCTACTTCTTCTTTGATCTCTCATGACATTAACACGGAAACAGAAGAAAAAGAATAGAAGATTACTATTGCGACCCAAGTCCTTTTTGTTCAGGTTATGACTGTTGTGCCTCCATAAGATTCAAATATGAATTTAAACTCAAATCCCATGGAAATGCAAGGTTTATAGGAGTAAAAAAGGCCTGCCATCACTTGAGGGGTGGTGTAGAGTGTTGGAAAATCTTTTCAAATAAGTTTTTTAAGTAAAATAATATTCAAATGATTTAAATCCGAAATACTAGATTGTAAGTTATTATGCAAATTACTACTATACTATTAATAATAGAATAGTAGGGATTAGATGAAGCTTGTAAGTCGAGACGTGCGGATGCACTGTCCTAGAAGCAAGATGGCTGAAATAAGATTTACTAACTAAGAGAAGAATTACACTTGACTCATCTTCTATAATAGAATAGCCTCAACCCATGCTCTCATCCTGAATCTCTCTCTCTTCTCTCGTCTTTTATAAACCCAAAAGAAGATCTCTCGTCTTTTATAAACCCAAAAGAAGATTTCTTCTTGTGTGCACCCATGCACTAGGTGCATACAATTATGGCCAACTTTCTCTCAAGTATCGAAACATACCAAGCTTCAGCTATACTCATCTTTAAAAGCTGTTTACATTAAAGCTATATATAAAGCTCCACCCAAGATGTACCCAAATCTTAGTATATTTAGGAATCATACTCTAATTTATATCTAAATCCAAATTAATTTATCTCCAATAGATTTAAATATTAATCCTAATCCAATTAGAATTTAATTACAAATCTAATCAAATCCTAATATATATAGTTGCACAAGGTCAGATTGTAATTAGATTTACGTCTACTAGTGATACGATTGTAGATCTTTTTGTCAAACCCCTTGTTACAGATGTTTTTCATAGACATGTTAAGAGTTTGGGTTTGTGCAGGATTTGACACTCAAATATCTTGTATTAACATTTAGTTTATAAATATATTTTGTCTTTTTCATTTATGCTTACTTTTAAATTTTAAATTAGTACACAATATTCTTAATTTGTGAGAATGATGTCACCCGGCCTTGATCAGCCCTCTCACACGGGTTATCGCCTTGTCGGTAGGAGAGCGAGCAGGATGAGACAAATAAGATTCTGTAAATGCAGCTAGTAATGTAAATGAACCACTTAGTTCTAAATGAGCAAGTATTTCAAATGTAAATGCCATCTTAAATAAACTAAGATAAGACCTTATAATGACGACAATAGAGATGGTCCACGACTCTACTTGACATGTATGAAGCCGAATGTGAAGAAGGCACCATGTGGATGACTGTCTTGAGGTTTATTGTCTTGAATAGCAATAGAACTGGCATTCGTATGGTGTTTTGAGCGTAACATATCCTTAGAGGTAGCTCCATCATAGCATACGCTCATACTGTATTTGCGAGATAGATCACTATAAAAGAAAATGATGAAATTGATCTTTGTTTCATCGCTATGTGAGCCTTGCGTACCCTTTGGTACTTAGATCCCTGTCGTGAAGTGGATACTTGGTGATGCTGCTTTAGCATGATATCCAAGGGTCACGATTCATCCGGTCCAGTAGAACATGTCTAGAAAAGCAGTCAAATTGAAATGAATTGGCATGAGCCATATGAGGAAAAATCATTTGCGACACACTTGTGATATGTGACTCATAGCCCGGGCAATTATGTTGATATTTATTGTCACTATAATCATGAGTACAAATGCATTGATGAGAGATCTAGCGTGCTCAATGATCTATGATCTAGTGTAGTTTAGTGATTTGGGATATAGAAAAGATGTGTAGTAGTATAGTTTAGTGATTTGGGATATAGAAAAGATGTGTAGTAGTAGAGCTATGTTAGTTGGATGGTGACTTAACATAACACTCCTCACTTTTGATTATTCTCATTTTTTGATCGCACCAACCCTTTCCTGTATGAAGAGTAGAATGACATGAAAGAATATATTTGGGATGAGAAAATATGAATAAGTTCCAAGTATGTACGAGTGGGATATGTTAGGATTCGTCCACATTGGGACTTTTCCAAAATATTCCTAATCCCATATAGGATAGGAAAAGAATAGCCTAAATGTAGCAAAGCTAAAACTGAACATAGATTACATCTTATACCGGGTGCATATAGCACATCTTGAAGAAGTAAGGTGCGGCCACCACGCAACTTGAGTCGGTACGAACCAACTCCAATAACTTCCTCCATTGAGCCATTCCCAAGGGTGACAAATTGTGTGCCAGTCGGTACTCGATGGTAATCTACAAATCCCGCTCAATCACGCACTACGTGCTTGTTTGCTCCTGTATCCACGATCCAATCGGGAAGAGAATTAGCTACTAAAGCATAAGAGCAAACAAAACAGTGTGAGAGTAGTAGGGCTATCTTTTTCGGCTCAGAACAATCCCGAGCGAAATGACCCTTCTTCTTGCAGTTATAGCATTTTAGCTTCGCAACATCTCTGCTGCCAGCGCGCTTGCCTCTGCCGTGCTTTCCAACTCCAACATGAGAAATTTGATTTTTACTTTTCTGCGCTCCATTGTTGTAACCCTTTTTGCGCTTGGGTGCAATCCCACCGCGTTTCTCAGAGCGTGCAACAAGAGCGACAGAACGGTCCGCATCCAAGCGTTCTGCCTCAAGTTCGAGATGACGTGATATGTCATTAAACGTTTTAATGCCCTCACTGTGCGTCATCAGGAGCTTCATCTGGGACCATTCAGGGTCCGGCAGTGAACGAATCACCGCGAGAACCTGTTGCTCATCGTTGAGCTCATTTCCAGCGGCCTTAAGGTCCCGAATTATGGTGCTCATCACACGAAGGTGCTCAACCATTGAGTGCTTCGGGTCCTTAATATACTGCTGAAACTTTAGATTTAGAGCACGCAGCCTCGTAACTGAAGTTTGCCCAAAAGCAATCTTTAGATTTTCCCACATGTCTTTGGCAGTCTCAAATGTCTCAAACTGTCCAATGAGGTCATCCTGTATGGCACACAACATAGTATACCTAGCCGTACGATTCTCCTTGAACCATTTGTCATAGACATCCTGCTCATGCTTGTGTTCTGCAGTAGAGTTATCTAGAGGCACGGTCTTTTTGACAGAGAGAGTTTCAAGAACTCCTTGTTCATTAAGCAGGTATTGCATTTTTCTGTGCCATATGTCATAATTCTTTCCGTTTAGCTTATCACCCCTCGTGAGGTCAGCTATAACATTTTTGGAAACCATTTCACTACATTCAAAAACAGGTTTGGACATTAGGCACATATTTCAAAAAGTTAATAAGATTAAAAAAATATCTCCTTCACAACGGGATCGAAAATTTCGCTAGGCTCATAATCATCACCCAGTGTCGGTTCAAGAAATTTCAATCTTATTAATTTTTTCTTATTTAATTTTGAAACTTATTAAAAAAAAATCGGAACTCATCCATTTTAAAAGAACATATCTTTTTTAAGAACTTATCTTAGAGAATTCATATCACACAGATAAAATAATAAAAAATAAGTGCTTGTGCCAAAATCTAATTTGAAAAACGTTGATGGTGTGTTAAACACATTCCTCTTACATGACCTTAATTATTACATCACATTTGCAGAAATAAAGCCTACTACATCACTACAAAGATGTACATCAAAGGGAACCATATTCTAAAGGAATGCTGCACACGCCGAACCCGTTTTTCTAAAATTAAATTTTGTAGAAAAAACACCGAAAGAACACAAGTACTTATATGCACCAAAAAAGCATATAACGATTCATAACAAGCCACAAAAGCATTATATTTTACATCCACACAAGATATAAGATATACAACATATGCATATTTTTATTTAAATCCCACAGGTAAATAAAAAACTTCACACCACATAGGAACATAAAAGAAATCACATAAAAAAAATTTAATTGTACCACATAGGAGCATAAAAAAAATTTATTTTCTAAAAATAATAATAATAAAAAATTATAGGACGCCACTCAGGCCAGGCCAGCCCCGCAAACCCAGCGCGATAGGCCAGCGCCCATCCGTAGAGGAGGCGGGCCGGGCCGGGCCGGGCCCAGTGCACCTAGCGCACGGGGCCCGCACTCGCTCGAGGCTACAGGCCGGGCTGGGCCTAGCGCACCCAGCGCAGGGGGGGCCCGCACCCGCTCGGGGATGCAGGTCGGCTGTGGGCCGGGCCAGGCCCTGCGCCCACTGCGCTGGGCCTAAGCCCGCTGGCCCGCGACGGGCCGGGCCAGGCCCTGCGCCCGTAGCGCGGGGCCCGAGCCCGCTGGCCCGCTACGGGCCGGGCCAGGACCTGCGCCCGTAGCGCAGGACCCGAGCCCGCTTGTGGCTGTAAGCCGGGCCGGGCCCAGCGCCCAGCGCGCGGGCCCCGAGCCCGCCTGCGGGGTCCGTGCCAACTTTTTTTTTTTTTTTTTTATGTATAAAAAATATTTACAACATATGTAAATAAAAAAATAAATAAAATTATTTACAACAGATAAAAAAAATATTTACAACATATGTAAATAAAAAAAATATGTTTCGTGATCAACATAAAAGATTAAAACTAATTTAGTTTCCTTTTTTATCTTTTATTTATATATTTTAATTCGATTTCACATAGAAAAACAAAAAATAAAATTTTGTAGAACTAATCTACGAAAAATATGATCAACGAAACATTTTTTTTTTTTTTTAAACAAGCAAACACAGGCATGATCTCAGGCGAAAACAAGCTGCCATGTGGTGTGTCCACATTGGCCGGTTCTATTTTTGACTCAATCCATATGAGATTTGGATTATGATTTATCCTTTCGTGTTAAGGATAAGATCGGGATATATCCTTATAGGTTAAGGATTAAGGATAGGATTTATTCTTATGGGTTAAAGATAAGGATATGTTTCTTATCGGTTAAGAAACATATCTTAACCCATATCCTAACCGATATTATCTTATCTCTACGTGAGAAAGAGAATATCCGAAGGAGTCCTAATAATCTATAAATAGAACCCCTTCCCTCTTACGTTGAAAAATACAACATACGATACACAAGAAGAAAATAGAGATTTCTTCTTCCTCATTCTCTCTCTACGTTCTCTCTGGGTTTCTACCTTCGTTCCCGGGGTATTGGAGTGTGGACATAGAAGAGGACTCTGGTAGCCCTCTTCGCATCCGATCTGCGCAACCGATCTGCAACCAGGAGATTCGTGGAGAGTCAAGAATTATCAAGACAAGGACGATCCAAGAAGGCTAGTAAAACAAGCTACCCGATCCGGCTTTTGGTTCCTGGATACGTTGGCTATCCAGTTTGTAAGTTTCTGCTGCCTTCTAATTCCAACAATTGGTATCGGAGCCAATTTGCTTGTTTTCGCCTGAGATCATGCATGTGTTTGCTTGTTTAAAAAAATTTGTTTCGTTGATCTTTTTTTTTTCGTAGATTAGTTCTACAAAATTTTATTTTTCGTTATTTCTATGTGAAATCGAATTAAAATATATAAATAAAAGATAAAAAGAAAACTAAATTAGTTTTTAGTTTTTTTAATCTTTTATGTTGATCACGAAACACACTTTTTTTATTATTTACATATGTTGTAAATATTTTTTTATCTGTTGTAAATATTTATTTATTTACATATGTTGTAAATATCTTTTTTTTATATTAAAAAAAAAAAGGCCGCGTAGGGCATGCCCGAAAGGCCACGGGCCCCGCTCGGCCCCCGCAGGCGGGCGCTGGGCCCCAGCGCTTCGGGCGCAGGGCTCGGCCCGGCCTGCAGCATCGAGCGGGCGCAGGGCCTGGCTTGGCCGGCAGCGGGCCAGCGGGCTCAGGCCCCCCGCACTGCGGGCGCAGGGCCCGGCCCGGCCCGCAGCGCGGGCCTGCGGGCTAGGGCCCTCCGCGCGCTGCAAGCGCATGGGCCCAACCCGCGGCGCCCACGGGTGGAAAAGGGCCCTGCGCTGGGAAAGGGCCCTGCGCTGGGTGCGCTTGGCCCAGCTCGGCCTGTAGCCCCGAGCGGGTGCAGGCCCCGTGCGCTGGGCCCGGCCCGGCCCGGCCCGCCTCCTCTGCGGACGGGCGCCGGCCCATCGCGCTGGGTTTGCGGGGCTGGCCCTGCCTGAGTGGCGTCCTACAATTTTTTTTTTTTTATTATTATTTTTAGAAAATAATTTTTTTTATGATCCTATGTGATGCAATTTTTTTTTGTGCTCCTATGTGGTGCAATTTTTTTTTATTTACGTGTGGAATTAAATTAAAAAAAAAAATGCATGTGTTGTATACCTTATATCTTGTGTAGATGTATACTATAATGCTTTTGTGGCTTGTTATGAATCGTTATATGCTTTTTTGGTGCATATAAATACTTGTGTTCTTTCGGTGTTTTTCCACAAAATTTAATTTTAGAAAAGCGGGTTCGGCGTGTGCAGCATTCCTTTAGAATATGGTTCCCTTTGATGTACATCTTTGTAGTGATGTAGTAGGCTTTATTTATGCAAATGTGATGTAATAATTAAGGTCATGTAAGAGGAATGTGTTTTGCACACCATCGACATTTTTCAAATTAAATTTTGGCACAAGCACTTATTTTTTATTATTTTATCTGTGTGATATGAATTCTCTAAGATAAGTTCTTAATTTCTTTTTTTAAAGATGCGTTCTTTTAAAATGGATGAGTTCCGATTTTTTTTTTAATAAGTTTCAAAATTAAATAAGAAAAAATTAATAAGATTGAAATTTCTTGAACCGACACTGGGTGATGATTATGAGCCTAGCGAAATTTTCGATCCCGTTGTGAAGGAGATATTTTTTCAATCTTGTTAATTTTTTGAAATATGTGCCTAATGTCCAAACTTGTTTTTTGAATGTGGTGAAATGGCTTCTAAAAATATTATAGCTGACCTTACGGGGGGTGACAAGCTAAACGGAAAGAATTATGACATATGGCACAGAAAAATGCAATACTTGCTTAATGAACAAGGAGTTCTTGAAACTCTCTCTGTCAAAAAGACCATGCCTCTAGATAACTCTACTGCAGAACACCAGCATGAGCAGGATGTCTATGACAAATGGTTCAAAGAGGATCGTACTGCTCGGTATACTATGTTGTGTGCCATGCAGGATGACCTCATTGGACAGTTTGAGACATTTGAGACTGCCAAAGACATGTGGGAAAATCTAAAAATTGCTTTTGGGCAAACTTCAGTTACGAGGCTGCGTGCCCTAAATCTAAAGTTTCAGCAGTACATTAAGGACCCGAAGCACTCAATGGTTGAGCACCTTCGTGTGATGAGCACCATGATTCGGGACCTTAAGGCTGCTGGAAATGAGCTCAACGATGAGCAACAGGTTCTCGCGGTGATTCGTTCACTGCCGTTCCCTGAATGGTCCCAGATGAAGCTCCTAATGACGCACAGTGAGGGCATTAAAACGTTTAATGACATATCACGTCATCTCGAGCTTGAGGCAGAATGTTTGGATGCGAACCGTTCTGTCGCTTTTGTTGCACGCTCTGAGGAGCGCGGTGGGATTGCACCCAAGCGCAAAAAGCGTTACAACAATGGAGCGCAGAAAAGTAAAAATCAAATTCCTTATGGTGGAGTTGGAAAGCGCGACAGAGGCAAGCGCGCTGGCAGCAGAGATGTTGCGAAGCTAAAATGCTATAACTACAAGAAGAAGGGTCATTTTGCTCGGGATTGTTCTGAGCCGAAAAAGGTAGCCCTACCACTCTCACACTGTTTTGTTTGCTCTTATGCTTTAGTAGCTAATTCTCTTCCCGATTGGATCGTGGATACAGGAGCAAACAAGCACGTAGTGCGTGATCGAGCGGGATTTGTAGATTACCATCGAGTACCGACTAGCACACAATTTGTCACCCTTGGGAATGGCTCAATGGAGGAAGTTATTGGAGTTGGTTCGTACCGACTCAAGTTGCGTGGTGGCCGCACCTTACTTCTTCAAGATCTGCTAAATGCACCCGGTATAAGATGTAATCTATGTTCAGTTTTAGCTTTGCTACATTTAGGCTATTCTTTTCATTTTGACAGAGACCGCCTTGACATTTCCTTTCATGGTACTCTATTTGGATATGGTACATTAATAAATGGTTTCTTTAAGTTAGATTTGGAGGATAATTCGTTTGCTTTTGCTTCTTCTTCTTCTAATTTCTGTGATGAATTCGTTAAATGGCATACCAGACTAGGCCATATAGGTCAAGAAAAAATGAATAGACTGGCTCGAGTTGGCCTTTTGGGGTCTCTCGCCAAAGTTGACCTATCTGTGTGCGAGCCTTGTCTGGCTGGGAAGGCATGTAGAAAGCCTTTTGGTAAGGCTACTCGTGCCTCTCATCCTTTTGAGCTGATCCACTCAGACATTTGTGGGCCAATGAATGTGAGGGCCCGGCATGGTGCGTACTATTTTCTCACATTCATTGATGATTATTCCCGCTATGGCTATGTGTATTTGCTTTCTCACCGTTCTGAAGCTTTAGATTGCTTCAAGCGCTTCGTAGCGGAGGCTGAGAATCAAATAGAAAGAAGTGTAAAAGTGCTTCGCACTGATCGAGGACGTGAGTACTTGTCTGATCAGTTCAAGACTTATTGTGAGCAAAAGGGCATTATGAGACAGCTCACTATTCCAGGTACTCCGCAACAAAATGGTGTTGCAGAGCGAAGGAATCGTACTCTACTGGACATGGTTAGGTCTATGATGGCGCATGCTCATCTTCCTATAAGTTTTTGGGGAGATGCTCTTTTAACTGCTGCTTATATTCTTAATCGAGTCCCTAGTAAATCAGTGCTTTCTACCCCATATGAGTTGTGGAGTGGTAGAAAGCCAAGTTTACACTACTTACGCCCTTGGGGTTCAGCTGGATATGTTCACAACTCCTCACATAGATTCGAAAAACTCGGCCCTAAAGCAAGCAAGCATGTGTTCATCAGATACCCTAAAAATTCGAAGGGCTATGTGATGTATGGTGAACACCCAGATGGTGGGATGACCGAGATTGAGTCTCGTAATGTGGAATTCCTAGAGAAGGAATTTCCAAGCATTGGTGAAATGCGAAATGACGTCGGATTGTATGAGTTACAAGACGATGCTATCCCATCTTCTGGTGAGGGTGATCGATCACTTCCCGAAGTCGCTGAAGGAAGTGGTAGCAATCCTCCGGCTAGGGGGAGTGCTTCTATGAGTGGGAGCATACCCTTGGAAGCCGAGAGTTTAGGCCCTCAACTGCGTAGAAGTGAACGTGGAAACATTCCCCGTCAACGTTTTGAGATCGAAGGGAATATTTTCATGTGCACTCCGCTCGATGATGATAAGCCTGCTTCTTATGTAGAAGCGCTACAATCACCAGCTTGTAATGAGTGGATGACTGCTATGAGAGATGAGATGGATTCCATGAGCAAGAACCAAGTATGGGAGTTGGTTGACCTTCCACCTGAGCGCAAGTCTATTGAAAATAAATGGGTTTTAAAAATTAAGCGCAAGGTGAATGAATCAATCGATAAATATAAGGCTCGGCTCGTGGCTAAGGGCTACAATCAAACGTAGGGGGTAGATTACAATGAGACATTTGCTCCCGTTGTGAGATTTGCCTCTATACGTGTGATTTTAGCCTTAGTGGCTCATCTAGATTTGGAATTGTTCCAAATGGATGTCAAGACAGCTTTCCTCAATGGAGGATTAGCGGAGGAGATCTACATGGATCAACCTGAGGGTTTTGTACTCGAAGGTCAAGAAGACAAAATATGTCGTCTTAAAAGGTCTATTTATGGTCTCAAACAGTTATCGAGACAGTGGTATTTCAGGTTTCATGAAGCTATCATCTCTATCGGTATGTCTATGATAGAGAAAGACCACTGTGTATATGTCAAGAAGTCAGAGAAGGGAATTTTGTTTCTCTTTCTATACGTCGACGACATACTATTGGCTGGGAATGACATCGACTTGATCAATACCACTAAGGAGTGGTTATCTTTCAATTTTGAGATGAAAGTTATGGGTGAGGCGAGCCATGTGCTCGGTGTGAAGGTCATCAGAGATCGCTCTAGGAGACTTCTTGGTCTGTCTCAAGAATCCTACATTAAAAGGGTTTGGAGCGGTTTAGGATGTATCATAGTAAACCCGTTGATACTCCAGTGGAAAAGAATCACACTTTGAGTCTTGATCAGTGCCCTAAAACGGATAAAGAAAAAGCGCAAATGAGTAGGGTTCCTTATGCGAATGCGATTGGCAGCTTGATGTACGCTATGATGTGTACTCGACCTGACATATACTTCGCTGTTGGCTTGGTAAGTCATTACCAGAGCAACCCAGGACCTGCTCATTGGCAAGCGGTCAAGAGGATCCTTCGATACTTAAAGGGACCCAGTGATCTCGTTCTATGCTTTCAAGCTGGGGACTTGAGATTGAAAGGATATAGTGATGCTGATTGGGGCGGTGATAGAGATGAGCGCAGGTCCACTTCAGGCTATGTGTTTATGCTTGGAGGTGGGGCAATTTCCTGGTGCAGTAAAAAGCAGAGTTGCATTGCCTTGTCTACCATGGAGGCGGAGTACGTTGCTTGTTCAGCAGTCGTTCAGGAGGCTGTTTGGCTGAGGAGATTCCTCCAGCACCTCGACATTATGACTCGAGCTGATGAGCCTGTTGAGATGGTCTCTGACAGCATGGCTGCTTTGGAGTATGTGAAGGACCCTAAGTATCATGGCAGGACCAAGCACATTGACATCCGTTTTCACTACATTCGAGAGATGATTAGGCTAGGCGAGGTCACTCTCAGACATATCTCCACCACTAGGATGGTGGCTGATCCGTTGACCAAGCCGATAGCTAGGGATGTGTTCCTGACCCACGTTAGGAGTTTGGGTCTTCGCAGGTTATGATGTATGGACATTATTGAGACTTTTTGTATCTTACGCTTTTCTTAATGAAAATATGTTTTTCTTTTATGTATGATTGCGTAATCGATACTAGTAGGCACATATTACCATAAGTCACCAGGCTCAGGTCAGCCCACTCACACGGGTGATCGCCCTGACACTTAAGTGGTGAGCAGGATGAGACTAAATAATCATATTAAACTTTAGTAGTTGTAATATGATTGCTTTGTTCATATACGTTATGAATAAAGTGTTGATACGATTTGAAAGTCGCCTTAATTAGTTTAAGATGAGACTCTTGGGAGTTGGATATGAGAATTTTTTTGTGAAATTCTATATCGAGCCTGTATAGCAGCCGAACCTAAATACTTGGGTTAGAGAGATGACCTGAGTTGTATAGTGGTTAGATGCCTTAGTGGTGCCTAGACCAAGGTTCGCATGGCGTTTTAGAGCGTGACACGACCCATTGGGTACGTGCTCCGCCATGGCATACATATCATACTGTATGTGATTGTCGACCAGTTAGTAGAGTGACATATATTCTTCCCTCTATGTCACTGTATGAGCACTAACCCCCTTTTTTTTATGCCCTCGACTTAGAACTACATTATGAAGTAGAGGTCCAAAGTAACTAACTTAGCGTGTATCTCTGGGTCATGAGAAAATACGATCTCGCGGAGCATGTCTAGTAAATTGCTCGGACCGATACAGATTAATGTGAGGGACTGAGGAAGATGTTTCGATAGCACACCATGAAAGTCCTGTGACTCATTGCCCGGGCGGTTATCTCGGTTGTGTTACTTGAGATAATCATGAGTACAAGAGATGTTGTAGGGTCAAGCCCTGTGATTACAGGAGGGGGATTTGTGATACTTGATCCGGTGTGTGTTGAAACGTTTAGGGCATATACGTTTTAGTCAGTGATGTACTATGTTAGTTGGGTGGTGACTTAATATAGCACTCCTGCATTGTGATTTTTTTTATCTGGTCGCACGCTCCATTACCCGTATGAAGAGTAGAATGTATATGAGAGAAAATTGACAAATGTGGCCAAGTGGGAGATTGTTGCCATGTGGTGTGTCCACATTGGCCGGTTCTATTTTTGACTCAATTCATATGAGATTTGGATTAGGATTTATCCTTTTGTGTTAAGGATAAGATCGGGATTTATCCTTATAGGTTAAGGACAAGGATAGGATTTATTCTTATGGGTTAAAGATAAGGATATGTTTCTTATCGGTTAAGAAATATATCTTAACCCATATCCTAACCGATATTATCTTATCTCTACGTGAGAAAGAGAACATCCTAAGGAGTCCTAATAATCTATAAATAGAACCCCTTCCCTCTTACGTTGAAAAATACAACATACGATACACAAGAAGAAAATAGAGATTTCTTCTTCCTCATTCTCTCTCTACGTTCTCTCTTGGTTTCCACCTTCGTTTCCGGGGTATTGGAGTGTGGACATAGAAGAGGACTCTGGTAGCCTTCTTCGCATCCGATCTGCGCAACCGATATGCAACCAGGAGATTCGTGGAGAGTCAAGAATTATCAAGACAAGGACGATCCAAGAAGGCTAGTAAAACAAGCTACCTGATCCGGCTTTTGGTTCCTGGATACGTTAGCTATTCAGTTTGTAAGTTTTTGCTGCCCTCTAATACCAACAAATTTCTATTTAAATAGGAAGTAGTTAGAATCGAATTAGGATTAGTATCTCCCCTTATAAATACATAAGGGGTTGGCTACAAATTATACAAGAAAAAATTAGAATTATCTCCATAGAAATTTTCTCTATCTTAAGGCACAATAAAAAACCGTAGGATTTGTGACGAGAAAAATCAACTCTGCAGGAGAAAAATGTGCTAAAGACCGAAAAATATCTTGGCGGATCGAGGAGTTCATAAAACAAGGAGAGATTAGATCCAGGGTAATTGCAACATAAATTCCGCAGCGAAAATATATGTAAAATCTATATGATTTTCATTATAATTTATTCACGTAATTGCATAGCTCTGATACCGCCGGAATTTATGTTGCAATTACCCTGGATCTAATCTCTGCTTGTTTTATGAACTCCTCGATCCGCCAAAATCTTTTTCGGTCTTTAGCACATTTTTCTTCTGCAGAGTTGAATTTTCTCGTCACAAACATACGATTTTTTATTGTGCCTTAAAGTGAACCAAAGATAGAGAAAATTCCTATGGAGAGATAATTCTAATTTTTTCTTAGAATTATCTAATATCGACTAACTATGTCAATTGCAAAGCATATGTCCGGTCCGAGTACACATCATCGGATACATCAGACTACTGAAATCACTCGCATATGGGACTTTTTTCATATGCTTTCTTTCTTCCTCTATTTTTGGGCATTGTTCAAGGCTAAAATAGTCACATTTTTTCATTGGAGTATCAACAACTTTTGAATTATGCATTTGGAATAGCTTTAAGATTCTTTTGACATAAGTCTCTTGAAACAAACTTAAGAATCTTCGAGACCGATCCCTATGGATCTTGAATCCCAATGCATAATCCGTTTGTCCATGTCTTTCATCTCAAATGAGGAGGACAACCACCTATGTGTGGTGACAATAAACTCCATGTCATTTCCAGCTAACAAGATATCGTCCACATAGTGAAAGGATACGAATTTTTTTTTTTTTTTTTTTTTTTTTTTTAACATACACAATGGTCTTTTCGATGGTCATAAAGTCTATTGTAATAATTGCTTGAAGAAATCGTTGATACCGTTGCATACACAATTATTTCAAGCTGTAGATAGAATGTTTTAAAGGGCACACTTTGCGCTCTTATCCTTTGGCTATGAAACTAAGAGGTTGATTCATATAAATCTCTTCGTTTAGTTGTCCATTTAGGAAAGCAGTCTTCACATTCATTTGGAATAATTCCGAATCTAAATGTGTGACGATAGCCAGAATCAGGCGAATAAAGAAACCTCGCCACTGAGGGGAATGTCTCTTCATAGTCTACTCCATTCTTTTGGGTGTATTCTTTCACCACTAATTGGGTCTTATATTTATCAATCGATCTATATGCCTTATGTTCTGTTTAAAAAACCCATTTATTTTCAATAGATTAACGCCCGAGCGGAAGATCAACTAACTCCCACATAATATTTTTAGCCATAGAACTCATCTCATCCTCCATAACAACTAGTCATTTATCACAAATGGTGAACTCATAGCTTCTATATAAGAAGCTAGCTCATTAACATCCACAGAAGCACACATGAAAGATTCTCCTTCAATCTCAAAATGACGACAAGGAACAACTTAATGTTTACTTTTGCACAATGATGGACTTTGTGAGACATGGTCAATCGGCGCACTCCCATCGACAATAGAACATGCTTTGATCTTTTATGTTTATTCTTTATCCCATGTGGATTAGGAATATTTTTGATAAGTCCTAATGTGGACAAATCTTAACACACTAGATTGTATCATATGATCATACATAATCATATGACTTATCATCTCGAGTCCTCAACTCGTCATAAATTTTCTGATCTCTGCATGACTCATATATCCTCGGAACTGTACTATGTCTATATACATAATTGTTAGAACGAGCGCACAAACTTAAGGAAATCAAAAGCGATTGCCACAAAAATAGATCTCAAACGCACGAGAAAATAATGAACACACAGATTTAAATGGAAAACCCTTTGTAGGAAAAAAACCACGAGCGAAGGAGGAAGGTTTCACTATACTCCGTTTCCACCACAGACGTCCAATTTCCTTTTCCAAATTTTTGTTGTCGCACCTGAAAGCCGTCAGCGAATCAAAAACATAAAATCGAGACGATTTTCAATTTCAGGTCACATCTAACAATAATCAATATCCAAAGGGAAAGCTCAATCTATTGTCTATTTCAATAGAAATTACAATATCATACATACTGTCCTAATTGGATTATGCTCACTGAGATCATATGGAACTCGTGCATACTCGATTGCACACGAATGTCTCAATTTGCACAACTTATGATGCCCAATACAGTAGCTCCACATATAAGACTAATCAAAGAACACAAATATAATCTTATCTCTAGTAATGCACGTACATCAATAAAATCCATACTATACAATACAACATTAAATCAAGTTTCTAATGCCATTTTCTGAGGACACGCAAGCTAGATAATCAATAAGAATATATGGATAAGATCATGTTCATCTAACCATAATGCTTGTCTCTAATATGAACAAAAAGAGATCTACAATAATTAACAAGAACGATGTATTTTAATTTAAGTGGTGTAACTTTGTGAGATGACTCCTACTCACAATTTGCCACTACATAGAGGGTCGACGGAAGTCTTCGAGAGTTATGCTGGGAGTCCTTAGTTGGCCTTGCAGTCGATCTAGTGTGGAGCTTAGTCGACCATCTCCGTAGAGTTGACTATCCTCTGCATGCGTTGTGACGCCCCACTTCTTAGGGAGGTCTGACTATCCTCTGCATGGGTTGTGATACTTCACTTCCTTAGGGAGGTCATATATCCTAGAATTACTCTAGCTTTAAAATCGCTCAACCCTCTAAATATCTTGGGCCTAGCCATCAACCAAAATGGTATAGCTGAATTAAGAGGTTTAGCATATTATAACTTAAATATAGGACTATTCCAAATACTGGGAATATCACATCCCTTTCCTCCTTAAGCCCTTACGTCCTTGTCAGGCTCAATCACACTCACAAGCACCAGGCGACGTGAGTCTCGTCTCGCTAGACTTAGTGGACCTCGTGGGGAGCTGCGCTTTGCCCACTATATGACTATAGGCTTGCTCAACCTTCTTAATCTCTTGGGCAAGCCATCGCCCAAAATACTATAGCTGGACTAAGAGGCTTGGCCTTACTATATCTTATATATAGGACTATTCCATATCCTGGGGGTGTCGCATTCTCTTCCCTCTATAAGCCCTGACGTCCTCATTAGGCTCCACCACACTTACAAGCACCAAACAATCCGAGACTCGTTTCGCCAAATCTCACACTTTCAGCTGGTGATTGGCTCTAATACTAACTATGGTGCCCCGCTTTTAAGCGAGGTTATCCATTTTAGAACTACTCTAGCTCTAAGTTTGCGCGACCCTCTCCACCTCTCGGGGTAGCCACTGCCCAAAATGTTATTTTCGAGTTAAAAAGTTTGGCCCTACTATACTTTATATATAATACTGTTTCAAAATTTGGGGGTGTCGTGATTGTGTAGCTATAGAAAGACAGGAAAGAAGAGGTCATCTTGGGTTGCATTGGGTTGCGTGCAATTAGTAAAGAAAGGATGTAAGAGAGGGGGGGGAAGAGAGGGAGGAAGAGCGCACCTTCGGACAACAAAGAAGAGATCTGAGAGAGGAGATAGCATGCAGATTTCTTTGAAATCAAACTTCTTAATTTCAAAATAAAATTCACTCGCCAAATTACAAAGCGTTGGCTATATTTATAATCTTCAATGTTGGATCAAGTTGAAACCACGGTTCAAGTCGATTTCACAGACGAACGTCGAGAAATATCGGTTACTAGATGTAGGTTTCGAAACCTTATAGTGTTGGTCTGAAACCTCAGTCAAGTTTTGGAACCTGGGTCAGCATTTCGCAGAACCCGAAGTTAGTGAAGCTGGTCTGAGGGTTGGTGTTCTAGAACACCTCATCAATATTTCGGAACATGACACTATGCAAAGTGTCAGGTTCCAAATCACTCTGCATTGAGGAGATTTTGCACGTGGTCGTAGGTCGATACATTGCTGACTGAACCACGTAAATTTAATAGTGTTATTGTCTTTCTTTGTTCTCTTCAGTGCTTATTATTCTCATGCTTGTCTTTTCGACTGCTCTCTTCAAAGTTTCTCCACGTAAGATTTGATTTTCTACTACGCTGTTGTCTTAAAAGGGTTTGAGGTGTGGTTGGTTATCACAAAATCGTAACTATCATTCAAAACATAATCCTACTTTAAATCAAATCTCAAGATTTCAGAAATTTTAGTAAACAAATATATATCTAATAATCTTCGAACATCATATCCCTAATTTTTAGATATTCATTCTAAACAAAAAAAAATTCTAGAGATCTAAAATCTAAAATAAATCATGAAAACAAATTGAAAAATTAATAATTTCAAAACTTCAACAAGTAAATTTTATTTTCTATCAAAATCTAGCATGACATCACTATCTCGATATTGCATCGCTGAATAAAAGAGGAGGGGTAGAATGTATCCTCTGTTCCTATTCTCCTTTCCTTCTAAAGAAAATTAACCACAACGAGAGTATTTTTGGAAATATTCACCATACTTCATTAATTTTCTTTTTGAAATATTTATACAGTTAAAAAACATTTGTTAGCCTCATATTATAGAGGAAGATATAACCATATAATCTTAAGTATCTCAACAATAGAAACCAATTTACAAATTCCTAAAATATCAGGTTGTGCTTGGTGTGGTTGGGTTGTCCTTTTGATCTCGATTTGATCTTGATTTCATTGGTTAGTTGAACCGGCTCAATGCGGTCTGGTTTGAAGGTTCAATACTCCCTCACAAACTGGGTGTTGGTGACAACCAAAGATCGAGTTTGGTTCTAAGACCAATGAAGCAGTCCCGAGTCAATGGTTTTGTGAAAATGTCAGCAAGTTGTAAGGAAGATGGAATGTAGCGAGTGACAATGGAACCAAGGGCAACCTTTTCCTTCACAAAATGATAGTCGATTTCAATATGCTTGGTTCGAGCATGGAAGATCGAATTGGTTGTGAGGTGCAGAGCAGATATATTATCGAAAAAAGGTAAGGAAGGTCGAGGTTGAGAAATGCCAATGTCACGTAGAATATGTGAGATCAAAGTGAGTTCAGCAGTTGCCGAGACAGGGCTCGGTATTCAACCTCGGTCGTGGATCGAGACACGTGGGCGGCTTCTTTGTGCACAAAGAAATACAATTTGAGCCAAGAAAAGAGCAATACCTCGTGGTAGATCACTGGGTGAGCTTGCATCCAGCCTAGTTTGCATCAGCAAAGGCAAAAAGGTCCAGCGAGCTTCGAGCTAGGATGCGAAACCCTAGGTGTAGAGTTCAAGGTACATAGCGGAGTATCTGCTTTACCATTTGATAATTGGCATTAGTGGGGGCATGCATGTGCTGACAGACGACATTGACCGCGAGTGAGAGATCCGGGCGAGTAAGGGTGAGATATTGGAGAGCACCGACAATACTTCGATAGTGCGAGGGGTCACTATACGGTTGATCTCCACCCTTAAGTGGAGGCGGCTTGGAGGCCATAGGGGTGGCAATAGGCTTGCATTGATCAATAGAGGCCCGAGTTAAGATATCAGAAGCATATCTCCGTTGCGAGAGAAATAAACCATTAGAAGACCGGTGTACTTTTATTCCCAAAAAGAAATACAGTGGGCCTAGATCTATCATAGGGAAAACCCGACCAAGAGCAAAGATAAGGCAAATCTAGAAGTTGGGACGAGTCACCTGTGAGGACAATATCATCCACATAGAGAAGTAGGATAATGGTATGACCACCGTGACAATAAATAAACAATGAGGATCAGAGATGCTGCAAATAAATTCGTAATCAATGAGAAAGTCACTGAATTTGTCGTGCCATACCCGAGGAGCTTGCTTGAGCCATACAGTGCGCGCCAAAGTAAACAGACATGATCAGGTTGAGTTGGGTCATGAAAACTAGGCGATTGCTCTATATAAACCGGTACTGCAAGATCGCCATGTAAGAAAGCATTTTTGACACCCAATTGACGAATCGACCAATGTCGAATGGTGGCTATGGTGAGGACAATGCGAATAAAGCAGGGAGAGGAGTAGGGCCGGGTTGAGCAGAGTTAGCAGAGCTGAGTGTGGAGGCCCAATGCAAGAGATCCCCGATAGAAGCAGCAGCGACCTGAGGGGAAGAAGCCAATGTAAAATAATATTCAACAAAAACAACTTGCCGAGAAATATAGTTGCGATCGGTATTTCGATGAAGGCAGCGATAACCCTTGTGTTTCTCACTGTAGCCTAAAAATACACAACAATAATAGTTTGTCAAACTTATTCATCATATAATTGTGAAGATACAGATAGCAACAAGATCCAAAAGTACGAAGATGTGAATAGTTTGAAAAAGATCGGATACGGGCTTTTCTTGCCCAGTGCTGCAGATGGAAGTTGATTTATCAAATAATTAACAGTAGTGAATGCATCTACCCAGTAGCAGTAGGGCATCGAAGCCTCAAATAGTGCAGCGAGCCCGAGTTCGACAATGTGGGAATGCTTTCTTTCAGTAATACCATTATGTTTTGTTGCGCCCGGACAAGAAAGCTGGTGTTGGATGCCGCAATCACGAAGATAAGAAATGAAGGCATTACTAATAAATTCACCTCCTCTATCCGGTTGGATTTTTTTTTTTTGAGAGAGAAAGGTAGCTTGCTACCTGCTTTATTTATTTTTTAAATAAACTTAGCTGGAAATGTGAAGCAACTAGTCTTCGAACTCGGACCTCGGGTATCAACCACCAACCACCAAGCCCTTGGAAAATTTTAATTTTTCTTTCAAATTGATTTTCAACCAATTTCTGGAAGGTGAGAAAAATATCAAAAAAAAATTGATTTGCGCTTTAACGGGTATAACCAACAATAACGAGAAAAATCATCAATAAATACTATGTAATATCGAAAATATTAAATTGAAGATACCGATGCAGGTCCCCAAATATCACAATGTAATTTATTCAAAGGAAAAGAGCATTAGGAATCAGATACATAGAATGATAATTTTGACTTTTGCTGATCTGACAGCTTGTACACAAGGTACCAGAAGGCTTAGTTACTGAGATTAAATTATTACTCCGCAACTGCTGGAAGACTTGGCTATTCGGGTGGCCCAATCGATGATGCCAAGTGAGTTCATCCGTCGCCTTATTTTGCTGAGAGAATAAAGCTACAAGGTACGGGTCTTTATTAGTCTACAAGCTTTGACGATTATTTCCCGTTAGTAGTATCTAGTGTGTCCTAGAATCCCTAGTAGAAAAACCAGAGGCATCAAATTCAAAATAGTAAGGATAATCTCTTGTTAATTTGGAAACAGAGAGAAGATTTTTCTTTATTTGTAGGAAAACCAGGACACTGTGAAGCGAAAAACGACGAATATCAGTGCCAGAAAAATCGGTACCCACATGAGTAATTGGTAGAGAAGTTCCATCACCTACTATCACACTATCAGAGCCGAAGTAAGGAATCACGTTCACATGATTACCTGGCTTATCTATGATATGAGCATTGGCACCAGTGTCGGGATGCCATTCATCATCATGCACATCCGTGATATGGAGAGTAGCTAAACCGCGTGGAATGTCGTCGCTTTGATAGCTGTTGTCGAAACGAAACCAGCATTGCAAAGCATCATGACCTCGCTTTTTACATATCTGACAAGTGAGCGGATTGCCGCCGGTAGAAGAAGCCAGGGTGGGCGATTAGCTCTCGATGGTGGAGCAGAATGATAGCTCCCCAATCTACTACCCTGGGTCGTCTGAGGAAAACCCCGGCCCCAGGAGTTGAAGTTTGGGCCCCTACCTCGGCCCCTGTGTCGGTTGCTTTCGTGGCCTCGTTGGGACACAAAAGCCATAGGCACATCAGGAGTGGGGCTTAAGTGCCGTTTGGTTCGTAGGTCGTAAGCTTTGGAGTTGAGGAACCACCTCTGCATATAGCGGAATAGGAGGTTTGAACATAGTTGTCTTGAACGGCTCATAACTCTCATCGAGCGCTTCTAGCAACCTGAAAACTTTGGTGGAATCTGAAACAGGTTTGCCAATAGCATGCAATTGATCACAAATTAATTTAAAGTTACGAAGATAAGTAGGTAAAGGATTGTTTCTTTTCCTGATGTGTTGTAGCAGTGCAAGTAGGTCGAACTCACGGGCGATCGAGCTCTGCTTGAAGTGATTGATCAAGGCTATCCACACTTTGGCTGCAGTTCGAAGACCGACGGCATGGCCGAGAACCTCTTCGGAGAGTGCCCACGATCCACGATTTTACAAGGCGATCGGTGCATACCCAAGACGTGTAGTCTGGGTTGTTGAAATCGGCTCCACTTTCTGAAATCGCGGTCTTAGGTGGTGCAGTAGTCTCGCCGATGAGGAAACCAAGTAAATCCTAACTCTCTATCAGTGACAGTACTTGTGTTTCCCAGAGCAGATAATTGTTGTCATTAAGCTTCAGCGATATGAAGTTTGCCACATTAATGGTGGAGGGAAAGGGAAATTTCGGGTTAAATGAGGATGACATTTTTTTTTACGATTTTGGTGCCCTAGTGTGGCTCTGATACTATAAAGAAAATGGAAAATGCTTCTTGTACACCCCATTTGTGGTGTACGATCTACACCCCACCCATCCTAGGGTGGGGTGAATTCCACCCGTCACTTCGAAGTGATGGGTGGAAAGTCCCCCCCCTTAGATGGGTGGAGTGTAGATCTAACACCCCAAATAGGGTGTACCACTAGCATTGCTCAAAGAAAATAAACCACATAGAGAATGTTTTTGGAAATATTCACCACACTTCATTAATTTTCTTTTTGAAATATTTATACAGTTGAAGAAACATTTCTTAGCCTCATATTGTGGAGGAAAGTATAATCATATAATCTTAAATATCTCAACAATAGAAACCAATTTACAAATTCCTAAGATATTAGGTTGTGCTTGGTCCCGATTTGATCCTGATTTGATCTTGATTTCGTTGGTTGGTTGAACCAGCTCGATGTGGTCTGGTTTGATGCTTCAATACCTTCCTCTCCGATTTCTTATTTTCAACTACTCCCTCACCATTAACCTTCCCTTCTTCTGCATCGTGATTTTTTATTATCTCATGAAAGACTAAACAAGAAGTAGATGACGAAAACTGTAGTTGAGCTGTTCTTGTTCCTTTATTCTTTGGATTAAATTGCAAAATTTAGCATGCTATTGAGGATGGTGTTGATGTTATGATGTTAAAATTTAAGGTCACATGGAGTTATTCGCGAGGAGGATTTTGGTTTGTTGTGGCTATATATGGCAGCAAGTGGTTGTTTTATTAGTATCTTCTTAATGCTTCTGAATTAGTCTGTGTAAATTAGTTCAGCTCTTGTTAAGAACGTGATATTGTTGCTGTAAAACTTTGAAGTAATACTAGTTTGATTACAGTAGAAAGTAATTTGACTCTGTGTAATAATAGATTTTGCATCTACAACAAGATACAAAATTGCATCCAGATTCCAGACCACTTTGAGAACTTTGTTTCCTCTGCTCTTAATATCCTATTATAGAGAAATGTCATTACATAAAAATCAAATAGTAAGGATTTTGAGAAAATCCCTCAAGAGGTTTGTTAGAATTTTTGACTAAATTTGAAATTCAAGGTTGGCATCGACAAGGCGTATCTAGTAGTTCAAAATCTCCCTAATTACTTAACGAGGAACCTGAAATAGGTTCAAGGAGAATCAAACAGTATGACCTGAAATAAATGAATAGATCTACCTTTCTGAGCAATATTGTGAAATCGAAACGGCGAAAAATAGATCCAAGAAAAAATAATGTAAGAAAAGAAAAGAAAAGAAAAGTAAAATGCACACCAAGTTTTACGTGGTTCGGCTACCGGCCTACATCCACGGGCGAAGGCGGAGCAAAGACTTTTATTAAAGTCAAAAGTAGAATACAAAGATTATATCTCTCAAGAAAACCGAAACTCCAAATAGATCCGAAATATCAAAATTTGCGTCCACCCTAACGATTTCTAAGAATCCAATCGTATGGACGCCCTCACCTTAGAGCTTCAATTTCTTAATTAATTGCCGGCTTCATTAGCAACATTTGGCTCCTCCAATACGGCCTCTCTCCTCTCGGGTTGCTAAATTAATTAGAGTATGGCCTCTAATTAAAATCCCGACTTCATTAATATGGCCATTATGTACCAACACCAACAATACGTATCTTCCTTGGTTGGCCTAAATTAATTAGCGCTTCGGCTAATTAAAAGTTGCGGCTTCATTAAAGTGGCCGGGTATGCTTTATATAATATATGCCTCCAAACTAGAATCTAATTAGGATTTGTAGTCTAATTAAACTCCTAATTAAATTCTAGTTTTATCCAATAATCTAAATCTCATATTATCCTAATTAGATTAGGATTTAACTTCAATTTAGATAAATCCAAATCTAAAGCAAATTATAACAATCTCCACCTTGGTTTGATTTATAGTCTTTAGTCGCTGTGTTGAGGTTGCCACAAAACTCTAAACCAAATTATAACAATCTCCACCTTGGTTTGATTTGTAGTCTTTAGCCGCTGTGTTGAGGTTGCCACAAAACTCCACCTTGACTTGAATTCTTCTCAATACTTCTTAACGTTCTTAGTGCTCCGTCTTCTCCAACCGCCCCGTAGGGCCTCAAGTGCTGCCAACTGACACCAAGTCCAAACAATGCTTGAACTTGGTAATAGTAAGAGGCTTAGTAAGTATATCCGCCGGATTGTCTTCAGTATCAATCTTCTTAACAGTCACTGTGCGCTTTCCGATCACATCCCGAACAAAGTGAAACTTTACATCGATGTGCTTTGTCCTCTCATGAAACATTTGATCTTTAGACAAATGAATAGCACGCTGACTATCTGAATAAACAATCGTCGGCTCCCAACAAGAAGTAAGCTCTCCATATAAGCCTCTTAACCACATAGCTTCCTTCACACCCTCTGTCATAGCAATATATTCCGCCTCGGTCGTGGACAAGGCGACAATGGGTTATAATGAAGCTTTCCAACTAATTGCACATCCTCCAATAGAGAAAATATACCCTGAAAGTGATCTCCTCTTATCCAAATCACCTGCGAAATCCGAATCAACATATCCAACCACACCATCTTTACACCTCCCAAACTCCAAACAAGTGCTAGTGGTACCTCGTAAGTATCTCAGAATCCACTTAACAGCTTGCCAATGAGCCTTACCAGGATTGGTCATATATCTGCTAACCATGCTCACTGCGTAAGAGATGTCCGGTCGTGTGCAAACCATGGCGTACATGATGCTCCCGACAGCGCTATAATATGGAACATATGACATGTACTCCCTATCATCATCGGACTGTGGTGATAACTCGGCCGAAAGTTTGAAATGCGCCGCAAAAGGAGTGCTCACCGATTTTGCGTCTGACATACCGAAACGCTTTAGAATTTTCTCTATATATTTTTCTTGTGATAAATGCAGAAGTGCTGAATTTTTGTCTCTCTTAATTTCCATACCAAGAATTTTCTTAGCAGCACCCAGATCTTTCATCTCAAGCTCACCCTTCAGTAATGTCTTCAATTTATTTATCTCAACTATGTCGTTAGAAGCAATCAACATATCATCGACATAGAGTAACAAATATATGAAAGATCCTTTATCAAGCTTCCTGAAATATACACAACTGTCACGTTTGCTTCTGGAATATTCGTGACCTGTCATGAAAGAGTCGAACCGCTTGTACCATTGCCGAGGAGACTGTTTCAAGCCGTAAATTGATTTCTTTAACAGACAAACATGGTCTTTCTTTCCTTCAATAATGAATCCCTCTGACTGCTTTATATAAATTTGCTCTTCAAGTTCTCCATGTAGAAAAGCTGTCTTAACATCAAGCTGCTCAAGATACAAATCATGCATGGCTACTAATAATAGAAGAACACGAAAAGAAGTATGCTTCACAACGGGTGAGAAAATATCATTGAAGTCAACACCTTCTATCTGACTGTAGCCCTTAGCAACTAAACGAGCTTTGTACCTTGTATCTTCTACGTCGGAGATTCCGTTCTTTTTCTTAAAGACCCATTTGCAGCCAATAATTTTCTTACCTGTAGGCGGTTTTACCAACTCCCATGTGTGATTCTTATGAAGAGACTCCATCTCTTTATTCATTGCTACCAACCACTCTGCAGAACTGGCACTAGAAATAGCTTGATTATATGTGGAAGGTTCGCCATCTTCTTCTGTATCTTGTGCCACTGAAAGAGCATAAGCAACTAAATTCTCATAGCCGTATCTCTGTGGTGGTTTAATCTGTCTCCTCGCTCTACCTGTAGCAATGCTCTGCCTCTCAACTTGTGGGATTTCAGTAGTTAAGGTGTCTGGCGACTGAAACTGTTCTGACTGAGAAGAATTCTGCAACGGAACAATACTATCGGTCTCTATCTCCACCTGCTTATTAGTACTCGGGGTCTCATCAGAAGAAATATGATTAGGATATAACATAACAGACTCGTCAAATGTGACATCCCTACTAATAAGTAATTTAGACGATTCAGGACACCACAATCAATATCCCTTAACCCCCGATGCATAACCAATAAATATGCACTTTTTAGTCCTAGGTTCTAACTTGCCTTCATTTACATGAGCATAAGCAGGACAACCAAATATTCGCAAATTAGAATAATCAGAAGGGCTACCAGACCATATCTCCTCCGGAGTTTTGCAATCAAGTGCCAAATGTGGAGATCTGTTTACCAAATAACATGCTGTAGATATCGCCTCTGCCCAGAAACTCTTCTCTAAGCCAGCATTAGAGAGCATGCAACGGGCTCTCTCCAAAAGAGTTCTGTTCATCCGTTCGGCCACTCCGTTCTGCTGTGGAGTAGGCCTAACGGTCTTATGTCTGACGATTCCTTCATTCTTGCAGAATTTTTCAAACTCCGACGAACAAAATTCCAAGCCATTGTCTGTTCTTAATCTCTTTATCTTCCTTTCAGTTTGCTTCTCAATCATAACCTTCCACTGTTTAAAATAATTGAACACCTCATCCTTACTTTTTAGAAAAAATACCCACACTTTACGAGAATAATCATCAATAAAAGTCAACATATATCTAGCACCACCGTGAGTTAGAGTACGAGAGGGTCCCCAAAGATCAGAATGAATATAGTCCAGAGTACCTTTTGTTCGATGAACTGCGGCCTTAAAACTGACTCTCTTTTGTTTGCCAAGAACACAATACTCGCAAAAATCCAACTTTTCTAAACTCTGACTACCAAGTAAACCTCTCTCGCTCAATTTTATCATACCATAGTCACTCATATGGCCCAATCGCATATGCCATAATCTGGTGCTATCTGAATCTGACAAAAAGGAAGAAGTCACCGCTGCTGAACCTGTCACAGTGGAACCCTGTAGAATATATAACATATCGAACAATTTGGCCTTCATCACTACGAGATTCCCTTTAGCGACCTTCATTAATCCATCAACCGAAGAATACTTAAAACCTTTAGCATCAAGTCTACCCAATGAGATTAGATTTTTTCTCATATCCGGAACATGCCGAACCTCAGATATAGTCCTCACAACTCCATCGTATATTCGTACTTGAATAGTGCCAATGCCAACAACTGTACACTTCGCGTGATTTCCCATCAATACAACTCCACCTTGAATAGGCTTGTACGTCGAGAACCACTCTCGGTGCATGCATATATGGTAGGAGCACGCGGAGTCCATAAGCCACTCATTTTGTCTATTTGTCTTATCGGTAACTGTGAAGACAATATCACTACCATCTGATTCTTTTGCTACAACACTTGCTTCAGCCTCAGTGCTAGTATTTTACATATTTTGATTTCTATCATTGTTATTCTTCCGTTGTTCTTTATTTTTCAATTTAAAACAATCGGCTTTTATGTGACCCTTCTTCTTACAATAACCGCAAATCAAATTCCTATGTTTTGACTTTAATCTAGATGTACCTCTATTACCGGAACCTCTTTCCCGAGACCTCCCTCTAACAACCAAACCTTCTCCTGAAGCTCCACCTGTCTCATTACTTATCTGCATATCAATCCTCTCCTTTGATAATAAAGAAGATTTGACATCATCGAGACATAGAGTATCTCGACCAAATAAGAAAGTTTCGCGAAAATTCTTATAAGAGAGTGGTAGAGAACATAATAATAAAAGGGCTTCATCCTCCTCCTCGATTTTGACATCTATCGAGCGGAGATCCATAATAATAGAATTAAATTCGTCTAAATGCGATTTAATAGAGGTACCTTCCGCCATGTGCAACATGAAGAGACGTTGCTTCAAATATAACTTGTTGGTGAGAGATTTTGTCATATAGAGAGATTCCAACTTAAGCCATAGCCCTGCAGCTGTTTTTTCATCCAAAACCTCGCGCAATACCTCATCGGATAAACATAATTGTATTGCCGTAAGAGCTTTATCATCGATCTCCTCCTTCTACTCCGCCGTTAACGAATCGGACATCTTTTCTTTTCCCAACAGTGCCTTTTGCAATCCTTGCTGCGTTAGTATAGCACGAATCTTGACTTGCCATAATGCAAAACTATTGGTCCTGTCAAATTTCTGGATCTCAAACTTCGTCGTCATAATTCTCAATCCTCAAGGGAATAGAAGGCTCTGATACCAGTTTGTGAAATCGAAACGGCGAAAAATAGATCCAAGAAAAAATAATGTAAGAAAAGAAAAGAAAAGAAAAGTAAAGTGCACACCAAATTTTACGTAGTTCGGCCACTGGCCTACATCCACGGGCGAAGACGGAGCAAAGACTTTTATTAAAGTTAAAAGTAGAATACAAAGATTATATCTCTCAAGAAAACCGAAACTCCAAATAGATTCGAAATATCAAAATTTGCGTCCACCCTAACGATTTCTAAAAATCCAATCGTATGGACGCCCTCACCTTAGAGCTTCAATTTCTTAATTAATTGCCGGCTTCATTAGCAACATTTGGCTCCTCTAATACGGCCTCTCTTCTCTCGGGTTGCTAAATTAATTAGAGTATGGCCTCTAATTAAAATCCCGGCTTCATTAATATGGCCGTATGTACCAACACCAACAACACGTATCTTCCTTGATTGTCCTAAATTAATTAGCGCTTCGGCTAATTAAAAGTTGCGGCTTCATTAAAGTGGCCGGGTATGCTTTATATAATATATGCCTCCAAACTAGAATCTAATTAGAATTTGTAGTCTAATTAAACTCTTAATTAAATTCTAGTTTTACCCAACAATCTAAATCTCATATTATCCTAATTAGATCAGGATTTAACTTCAATTTAGATAAATACAAATCTAAACCAAATTATAACAAATACAAGGCCTCACATTAAATGCGAACTTCATCCTGTAGGTGTTTTAGCTCCTTTGGCTCTGTTAAGATGTCGGGACAAGTTAACTAATGACAAAGCAACATGAAGATCTTCCTTTGTAATTGTAAGCTAAGAATTTGATTTAAGCACTTGGAAAGTCTCATCAATCATGATTTTGTAGGTTAATATATTTTTCATCAACAACGTGATTTATTTTATTTTGAGAAAATGGTTTGAAGTCTGAATTTAGTGTTTTGTAGACATTTGACCATAATCCTCATCTATTAATTACTACAAACTTTTTGAATAAGTGAAAGAAATATGCTAAGCAAGATGATAGCTATACGGTGAAGTGCATTCGATGTATTATTTCTTTATCATGGTTACCTGCTTAATCTCGTGGTAGAATGAGCTCTTCTGGAAAGAGTCACACTGATCGGGCCCATATTTCTGACCTCAAACCAGTCAGATAGACTTAGACTTTCCATGATCTGAAATTTTTCTTATTTTCATCAGTGTGCAGAAGACAATTGATCGGTATAGGATGCATACGAAAGAGCCAGGGAGTACCAAGAAAGTTATAGAGCAAAGCATTCAGGTTTGAACTTCCCACTGTATGGTTAATTTAGCAGTTTCATTGAACAAATATGATTACTTGTCGCAACATTTATTAGTGCTAAATCAAGTAAAAGGTCTCTGCAGTTTGTTGCTTTCTCGGTGATTTATATTTACATCCTATGATTATAGTCTCAAGGATTGTCATTTGCAAGACGCGCTGTCTCGACGGTGTATTGTTGCAAAACGAGTTCACGTTGTGACACCCCCGAAATTTGGATTAGTTCTATATATAAATAATATAATAGGACTAAATCTCTTAACCCGGCTATAGCATTTTGGATGGTAGCAAGATCCAAGAGATTATGAGAGTTAAACGTGCTAGAGCTAGAGTAGTTCTAGGATGGGTGACAGCGTCACAGTTGGTATCAGAGCCATTCACCAGCCGGGAATGTGAGATGAGTCTCGGCTGAGCCAGGGTTCTATAGCGGGTAGAGCGAGACTCCCCGGCTAATGACTGTTGTGAGTGGAGTGCAGCTCCTCACAAGGTCGGCTAAGGCTAGTGAGACGAGTCTCACATCGCCTGGTGCTTGTGAGTGTGCTTGAGCCTGACGTGGACGTCAGGGCTTAAAGGGGGGAAGAATGTGACACCCCGAAATTTGGATTAGTCCTATATATAAATAATATAATAGGACTAAATTTCTTAACCCGGCTATAACATTTTGGATGGTAGCAAAATTCAAGAGATTATGAGAGTTGAGCGTGCTAGAGCTAGAGTAGTTCTAGGATGGGTGACCCCCTGGGAAGTGGGGCGTCACACACGTGCTTACAGGGTGGATCAGAAAACTCTTTTATCTTTTCAACTTTTTAAGTTCAATCATGCTTTCGGGCATCCTAGTGCTGTATTTTCTGATATAGTATTTGCAGATAAAACCGATGAGTTGTAATGCGTATTTTCGTATAATAGCAGAGCTTATGAGATACATTTCAATGGTTGATGCGAAACTTTAATCTCTCTCATTTTGCCTATAGGTGCCGTTGCTGATGATTCACAAATAATTGCGCCTAAAGCAAATCGTTTCTTCTTTCTAGGCATTTCAGTATTTCAGATAGCAAGGTGGACTCTAATTGTTCAATAATGATAATTGAAAGTTTTTCAAATATACATCTGGAAAGTGTTGGCGGTGATATCTCAAACAAAAAAGCCTATTTATAACTTGATGATCAACAATGTTTGTATTTTGATCTAAAATTTTCAAAAAGAAAAAAAAAAAAACTAGTTGCTAAATAAAGATCATAGATTAATATTATAGAAGCATCAAATTGGCTCAAATCGAGTGGCCTAACTATGATAGGAACTGCTAAACTCCACACGGAATTCATTAACTTTGTCGAATCCTCTGGAATATTCCCTGGATAGACAGAAAAATAGCCAACTTCAACCTTAGATGCTAATTCTCAATACACCATGAAAAAAGGATAGCTGTATCGAGTGACGGCAACTAAGTTTATGTGATTAATGATAGTAAAATCAAATGATAAGAACAATTTGTAGATAGAGAACATGATGTTCCTACTATCTATTAAACACCTAAAAGGCTGTCAGAGAATGATGTCGATGCAAGTTAGTCATCTGAAATACTAACATTTATAAATGCAGCATTGGAAGTCTGCAACTGCAAGCTTGGCAAATAGGATAGAAGTTCTTGAAGCCCATAAAAGGTATGGATTTGAATTTTAAGGATGATTTTGCTTTGTACTGCCGCATGTATAATATAAGATTGCTACAGGAAACTCATGGGTGAAGGTATAGAGTCGTGTTCGACGGAGGAGTTATGTGAACTAGAGGCTCAAATAGAGAGAGGTCTTCGCAACGTTCGAGCAACAAAGGTTAGTATGATAGCATTCGCGTCAATTTTGTTTTATTTAAGCCTAAAGCAAAATGTTATTAGCAATTGATCATGTTAACATTTCGTGCACTCTACATTCAGCAAAGAATGTTGTTGGATCACATTTCAGAGCTAAAAGAGCAGGTTAGCTCCAATTACTTAACAGCCTTGAATCTTTTTATGTTTCATCCAACGAATCGACTTGTTTTAACTTCCGATGCTAATCGCAAACGTGGTTTTGCCTTTTTCGGCTCATGAATTCAGGAGAGAATGGCTATAAGGGAGAATGCTATACTTCGTGAGAAGGTAATAGCTTTGCGATACGTCTACTCATACTTAAAAGAACTTTTTATAACACAAAACTGGCTAAATTTTGTTTTTGTAAGAAGATTGAAGTGTTATGCGTGAGACTTTAGATGTTACATAAATTAGTTTAGCCTTAGTAGAAGTTTAAGTAACTTTGTGACTACTAACATAATGATCATATCTATTCTATAAAAGTGCAAGGTTGAACCTCTGCTACAGCTAACTACACCTGAAGGGGTTAATAGAAGTGACCAAGCTAGTCCAATTGTAGAGGTAGAAACAGAGCTTAGTATTGGGAGGCCAGGAACCAGCGAGTCGCGGTAAATGACCAGTCGACTTTACAAACAAAAATAAGAATTCGAAAGCACATCAAATTATATATACTAGCAATTTAATTGTCAGCAATCATGTCTCCGGACTAAGTCGGGTGTTGTTTAAATTTATGGACAAGCTAGAGTGTATCATGCAATTGGTCTGGTACATTTTAAGATACAAAATTCTTTGTGCTCAAATGGAAGAACAAAGTTACTTACATTGTCGAAAAGAACTATGGAAGAGATTGAATGTTTTTACTATAGTAAGTTAGAAATAAGTTTCTACCAACTGTTGTGTCTCAGATGTATTGTAGATGTCGAACTTCGATATACATTCATTGGATCTATATATATATATGCTCCAGTTGTCCAATTGTTCACTGTTGTTGCATATAATTGCAGTATCCATGTAACCTCTACAATTGTTGAATTGTACTTCCTCTAAACTATAAATATTCTATATAATCTCATTCAAATTATCATGTCTACACAAAATATAAGGCAAAAAAAAAGAAGAAAAAAACAGAAGCAGTTCTAAAAGACACAAACAAACCTCAAGATATATAGGAAAATGTATACATCATGAAAAAGTTAATAGAGCAAATTAAATTACCTTAAGAGTGAACAAAGTTTGAGCTTGGTTGTATCCAATGAGAACTTTTTGTGGAGTACACAGAGGGTGTTGTAATGTTTATGAAGCATGTTTTATTGAGAATGGAGATGGGAACTTGAAGAGACTCTTAACCCATGATAGGAGGAGTTGGAGGGTTGCTTCATTTAATGCATTTTTAAGCATGAATTATTAATTCAAAAAATAGTAAAAATGATTCTGATAATAATAATAATGTTACCCAAATGTATTGGAGAGATATAATGCTCAAGCATAAAGGAAAGATCCAACCAATCCAAGTTGGTCAATGAGGGAGTCTTTAAAGCAGGAGATAAGTAAATTTAAAAAATATATATAATTGGAAAACCACTTTCGAATGTACTACAAACATTTTAATAAAAATTTTATGCTGTGTAAATTGGGAAGGAAAATTGGTTAATTCTCAACCAGTCGGATTCGGAATGGATTTTTAAAAATCCCAACCTGATTATCAAATTTGAATTCGAATCTGTCGGATTTTAAAAATTCATGTCCAAGTCCAAACTCGAAAATTCGTACTCGGAATAATTATTTCTCTTTCCAATATTTCAAAACATATTATATTAAATATAAATTTTTAAAATTTAAATTTAAATTTAATATTTTATATAGGCTAAATTACAGAAAATCTCCCGTAATATTCCGCTTTTTCATTTTGTCCCTCTATTTTTTAAAAGCCTACATTTTGCCCCCTCGTAATTACCGAATTGTCTTTAGGGGGCAACGGCGTTAACGGAGGAGGTAAATTGACGAAAATACCCTTACCTTATATTGGAGAGAGAATGGGTTTTAGTTTATTTTTCGCTATTCTTGAAGGGTATTTTGGGTATGTCTAATAATATTTTTTAAAAAATTGATGGTTCACTCACGGAATGGTGACGGCGGGGGATAAATGCATATTTCGGTAATTACGAGGGGGTAAAATGTAGGCTTTTAAAAGACAGAAGGGCAAAATGAAAAAACGGAATATTACAGGAAAGCTTTATGTAATTTAGTCTTATATATATATATATATATATATATATATATATATATATATATATATATATAAAATCAATTCTGGTTGAGATTTAGGTGGGGTACAGTCAAAATCCAAATTCGTCGGGCTTTTATTTTTTATATCTGTATTCGAAATCATATCCGTTTAACATCGGATAAATACGCTCGGATTCGAATTCGGATAAAATTTCAAGTATCCGTATCCATTGACATCTCTAATTCAACTGATTTGGACGAATAAAGAGATGACACATAGTAGGTCAGGAGCCGATAATGAGACACTCAAAATCGAATGAGATTTGGACGGAAACGGTTGAAAGCGTGGAGAAGTTTTCATAGCTAGTAAGTAATGAACTAAAGTAAACCCTGCGACGCACGAAATGTGACTAAAATACTCTCCACGATGTACGCATGCGAAGAGTAGAATGATAGGAATACTTCAAATGAAAATAGAAGGTCCTTATTTTCTGATACAAGATTACTGTTTTAATTATTTTTGTTCATTTTCAGCAGCTACCGCTTTTCTAGGAGTAATCTTTAGTCTGTAATTTATTCTTTGGTTTAGCTATTTCTAGTCCTTAACTTTTTTTTGTAATCCAAACTTTAGTTTTTTTTAAACTCCTGTAAATTTTTTAGTGAAATATAATCAATTCAGCTTGAATATTTAGCCTAGTAGAGTTTGATAGTTGAGAAAGAATCTAGTTGAAGTGATCCTTTCTCAACCGATTTGCTTGATTCTGATGCATTCAAAGGTCATTCAGAGAGAAGAGTACTTTGACCCGGTCATCATCTTGACTTGGTCAACATCTAAAAATTCGCAATAAAACGCCATCATAATATTATTCAATTTATTGCAATCAACCACTTTAATGGGGTTTTCTTAATGATATCAATAATTAAACAACTATTAATTTAGGTGGTTAAAAAAAATGGCGTACCAGTAGACAAACTTCAACTTAATCGAAGATCGCTATCTGAATTACAGATAGATTAGGACTCATTGTCAAAACTTTAGATAGATTATACATCACCACTATCACTAGGGGTGTCAACGAGCCGAACACGAGAGAGCTGGGGTCGGCTCGTTTAATAAACGAGCCGAACACTAGCTGGCTCGTTTAAATATCGAGCTGAAAAATTCGGCTTGCGTTCGGCTCGTTTATTAACGAGCCGAACACGAGTTGGCTTGCGAACAGTAAATTTAATTTTCATTCATATTATTAGGTGTAAAGTTTAAAAAAAATTTAACAATTAAAATTTTAATCTAATAATTAAAATTTATAAAAAATTAATGGCCTAAAATTTAAATAGTAAAACTTTTATATATATATATATATATATATATATATATATATATATATATATATATATATATATATATATATATATATATATATATTCGAGCGGTTATCGAGCCGAACATGAGCGAGCTGACCCAGCTCGTGTTCGGCTCGTTTATTAAACGAGCTAAAAAATTCGGCTCGTATTCGGCTCGTTTACTAAACGAGCGATTCGATATCGAGCTGATTTCGAGCCGAACACGAGTTGGCTCGCGAACAGCGAGCTGAATTGCCACCCCTAATCACCACAACATTAGTAAACAAAAGATAACTGGTATTTCAGGACCAAAATAAATTTTAAGGAGTGACAATTTTCATCCAGTTTAACAGGCTTTCTTTGAAACCAAGAACTTAATTTAAATGTATAAATAAATATTAATTAAAGATCTAATTGTTTAAGGACTAGGGCTGGCAATTCGGCTCGCTGTTTGCTCGGCTCGAAATGAGTTCAAGATCGATCGCTCGTGTAATAATCGAATCAAACACGAGCTGGGTTAGCTCGATATATATAGATATATAGAGTAGAGCTTATATACTCTCAAAAGCACAAAATCAAATATGCTTGTAAATTTTTTATCATTGAATTTATATTGAGATTTATGCTATTTATTTTTTCTTTTTCTCTCTTTAGTTGATTTTATAAAAATATAAATTTTAATATAAATCCAATAGTAAAAAATTCAAAAGTATATTTGAGCTTGTACTTTTGAGAGTATATAAGCTCTCTCTCTCTCTCTCTCTCTCTCTCTATATATATATATATATATATATATATATAGTCCGGCTGCTATGCTATTAATAGCACAAAATATTTGATGCTACTAAGTTTTTCGCCGTTAAATCTATTCTTTGATTATTTTTAACTCTTAAATCATGTTATCATTTCACTAATTACCTACTAAACCTAAGCGGTCCACTATCATCTTAACCGTACATTCTTTCATCTCAGAATTAAAATATACAAGTATCAATGACTTAGTACTTTAAAAAATATAAGAGCTCAATTATAGGCCAATCAAAATGTAAAGATACTTAAATTTTGTGAATTTCAATTATTGGATAAAGATTCTATTTTTTTAATTTTCTGTCCACTTTTTAGTTAGTAGTAGTATGACAGACAATCTAACTTATGTTCATAAGTGAGCTCATGTTCGACTCATTAATAAACAAGTCGAATATGAGTTTGATTTTTTAACTCACATTTTAACGAATTAGTTTGTTTTCGGCTCATTAACAATCTAGTTTGGACTAGAATTTAAAATAAAAAAAACTTGGCTAAAGTTTAGTGGCCAATGTTGCAATAATTAACCCTTACCCAATATATACTTTGGTGGAAGTAAATAGGGGTGAAAATGGTCAAATATGGTCAAATATTTGACAAAATCATATTAGCATTCAATTTTCTTTTCTTTTCTTTTCTTTTTTTTTTTTTTTTTTTTTTTTTTTTGATACGAATTCTAATTCTTATATGCGTTGGTTGCTAAATTTTCCTTAGCATATCCACTAAAAACGAATTCGAATATAATTGGACATTTAATCTAAATTTATAATTTAATCTAAATTTATATTTAAATAATTATTATGAAATTTTAAAAATAATTTAAGTTGTGGGACACCATATCTTACACTTCTTAATTACATGTGAGAAAATTCTCTACAATCCAAACTAAAGACACCATCTTTTTCATTTTTTTCAGGATTTCAAGTTCCGCCCGTGCCGCGGCGGCACAGGCGACACGTACCGTGCCCCCAATATGGGGCACGGTACGGGGGGTGCCACAGCAACCCCCGACCCCCCCTGCCGCGATATCCGCGAGGGTATCGCGCGAGACAGCTCGATACGCTTGTGGGTATCGCGCGGCACGGGCGGCACATTCCACCCGTACCGTTTTTTTTTTTCCTTTTTTTTTTGTTTTTTTTTGTTTTTGTTTTTTGTTTTTTTTTTATGCCGCTCCTTCTCTCTCTTTCACTCACTCAAAATAGTTTTGATTTTTTTTTTTTTTGAGTTTTTTTTTTTTGAAGATTTATTTATTTATTTATTTGGTGGGTTTTGTGTCTCTTATTTTTTATTATTTTTTTTTTGGTAGATTTTTTTTTGATAGGTCTTTATGTTCTTTATTCGATTTTTTTTTTTTTTGTAATTTTTTTTTTGGGATTGGCCTTTGTATCCCCACATAGTTTTTTTTTTTTATTTGAATATTTTTAATTTGTAAATTTTTTTAAAAATTATATATATAATTAGATAATTTTTTGTTTGTTGCTTATAAAAAGTTGAAATAGATATACTTGATTTAATTATTGTATAGTTAAATTTTTAATTATTTTGGATAGATCTAGTCTTTTATATAAGATTTGCAATAAAAATAATTTTCACTTTGAAAATTTTATTTTTTAATTTAAAAAATTTAAAATACTAATAAAATTAAAAGTTAAATTAAATCAATTGATACTTAAATTTATTTAATTTATTTGCCTTTTAATTTATTGCTCATGTTGTTCTTTTTCAGTATGTTGTTCTTTTTCTAACTTTCTTAAATAAATTTTACTAGTAAATTTTATTATTATATTTTAATTTCTATTCTCTATGAGGTATAATTTTTTTTTTACATTTAAAAAAACTTACCATTATATTAATTGATTAGTATAGTAAGCTATATATAGTCAATATTCATAATTATTTGACTAAATCTTTCAAAATAACATTATAAAAGTTTATTATGAACAAAAAAAACTATAAAAAAACGTGTCAGAGCGTGTCACTGAGAGATCATGCGTATCGCACGGAAGGATGCCGGTACCGTACCGTGCCAGGTGGACAACGGCACGTCCCGTGCCACGGCACTTTATTCCTTAATTTTTCCACAATACATGAATTAGTAACATATATTAATTTTCAAATATCCCAATTTGAATTGGAATCCCAATTCAAAATATTCTAATATATCTATATCCGAATTTGAATTTGAAAATATTATAAATATATCATTCGAATCCGAATTCATATCATTTGAATTCGACCGAATGCGTAAATTTGACACGCGTATTCGCATCGAATCGAAACCGATCGATAATCGGAATTTATCCTAATCACTTTCACCCTTAGAAGTAGATCTTGGGTCATTAAGTGCAATGGAAACAAGTAGCTCTACACACCCAACAATCATTAATTCTATTTGTACCCTAAAACAAGGACACCAACAATTTATCAACAGCATTCATATATGAGTTATCAACACCTCTCCATCTCATCCCTACAATAATGGCCCAAATATGCATGTTATGTATTTGGACCACACATCACCATCAATGTAAGCATTCTCATTATCAAATTTTGGAATCATCAATTATACATCAATTATACAAGTTTCTCCAAAAGAACAATGGAGATAATTACAAAAATTCCTATATTAATATAATCAAAATATACATACATACAAACATAATACATACATACATAAATACATATATATGTAAATTAAGTACTCTTGTTATTATTATATATATTCTTCATTATTCATCAATTCATGATAATGAACCATAAACCTCCAGAAACCATCATTTTCTTTGGCCTCTACCACTCTCACCAAACACTCTATCTCCTTTTTGTTGTTGTTGTTGTTGTTGATGATGATGTTGTTGTGAGAGAGATGATTCTCACCTAACATTTGAAACATATAATGCCCATCAACTTTCCAACCCCATCACCTAAATATGTCACAATTTGGACCCCATTTTCTTTTCTTTTTTTTTTTAAAAAAGAACTTTTCCCCTAACCCTAACCCTAACCCTAACCCTAACCCTAACCCTAATTGGGCAGCAGAAAGGCTCTACACAAAGGGCATGTGACCTGACCCATGTCCACCCACTTATCTATACACCCTTTGTGGAAAACATGGTAACACCCCCCCAACTCCCTAACCTCATGCTTTGCCTTCAATGGCCCTAAGCAAACTGCACATATGGGCTCCTCCCCAAACTGTGATGATGATGATGATGATGATGATGATGATGATGGGATCTTCGAAGAGCTCGCGAAGCGCACGGTGCGAAGCTGCGCTTTGATCGCCGAGGGCGTAACCGGAGGAGAGAGAGGTGAAGGGGTTGCAGTTGCAGTTACAGTTGCGGTCGCAGTTGTCGATAGAGGAGATAGCGCGTAGTAGTCTTCGACGGAGGGGGCGAGGCCGAGGTAGAAGAGAGAGAGGAACATGGCATGCCTTAGGGTGTCTAGGAATTGGATCACAAGGATGAGAGGCTTTGGTAGGATAACACAGTAGTACACAGAAGGGAATCCCATGATATAAGTGTACAATATTGGATATAATGATATTGGTGTGTATGAAGAGTTAAAGGAGGAGAAAGAGAAACAAAGGGAGAAAAGGAAAGAAGAGGGTGGTATTGGTTGTGGTGGTGGGAGAGATGGAGTTAATGGGGGGGAATGAAAGGGAGAGTATGGAAGGGGGGAAAATGAGGGTTGGAATGAGAGGTGGGGCCTTTAAATAGGAGGGTGGTTGAGAGAGAGAGAGAGAGAGAGAGAGAGAGAGAGAGAGAGGAGTAATTTTTTCCTACACCATGTGCAAGATTACATCTCCATGACAGAGACCACAAAGTCAAAATGTAACTCATCATATATATTCTCCAATATTCCAAAGCACTGTAGACCTTGGTATAAATTTAAGAAGTATAAATTTTTTTATACATGAGATAGCTTGCTATTTCGGAATAATCAAGTGTAAAATTTAAATTGCGTTTGGTTCAAAAGTTGGTATTCTCTGGAATGGAAAAAATTATGTTTAATTAAAATTATGAAATAGTAGAGAATAGTAGAAAAAGATGATAGATTTTTTTATCAAAATGTCAATTTTGTTTTTATATATATATATATATATATATAGAGAGAGAGAGAGAGAGAGAGAGAGAGAGAGAGAGAAAGAGAGCTAGGCTGGAACAGTATTAATAGTACCAAGTCATTGGTGCTATTAAGTTTTTAACTCTTGGATTAAAAAATATGTGGTTGAAATAATAGTGAACCCCTTGGGTTTAATAGGTGGTTGGTGAAATAGTAAAATCTAATGGGTGAAAATGATCCAAGAGATTGATCTAAGGATAGAAAACTTAATAGCAACAATAACTTCGTACTATTAATAGTATACTAGCCGGACTATATATATATATATTATATATATATATATATATATATATATATATATATATATATATATATATATTAATTATTATAAATTAATTAAAATGGTAATTTAATTGTAAATAATAAATTATATTTTATCTAAACGAAATAATTTTTTATATTTTATAATATATTTTAGAAAATAATAATTAGTAAACAAAATAATTTTTTATATTTTATAGCATATTTTAGTAAATAATAATTAGTAAACAAAAATAATTATATAACCGCATATTACATAGTCTCGTAGTCTCAGATCGGAAGGTAAGCTAATCTAAAAAAAAAAAAAAAAAAAAAAAAATTCATTCAGCGTCCTAAGGTGTAAACTCTATTCCAAAGGAGGGTAGGAATATTTCTTAACGGGTTATTTCAGAATAATCTGTTAAGTAAGGATTATTTTAAACTTTTATTCCTAGTCATTTTTTATCCTCATTTGTCAAGAATAGTGAGATAAAGAAGGTTATTCTTCTTTTATCCCACAACCAAACAGGATCTAAAAGATTAATTAGTAGCTATATGAATGCATAAATATCTTATTTAATATATATTTTTTATTTACTCAATATATATATACAATTTTTTAAATTAACAAAGAGTGTGATCAGATCTCTATAATAGTTAATTTTTTTAGAATAAAATAAATCACTTTATAGAAAAAATATACTATCATGCTCTTTTATGGAGCAAAATTATATAAGAAAATTTTCGTTACGCATAAGTTATTTCTAAATGTTTAATTTTGACATCCAAATAGAATATAAACTTTCGATAATAATTTTTATTGTTGAATTTTCAAACTATTTGTTTTTTGGATAATTAAATTTTAAAATAAATAATTTATTATCATGTGATTGTGCAGTTGTTATAGATCGCATCTATAAAATTATATTTTGATATAAGAATATTAATCATTAAATATAAGATGCAATGCATGAGAGAGTTGATAAGGGGGGGGGAGGGGAGTGACAAACCCATGTGCTAATGTTAGTCCTTTTTTGTTTTGAATAAATTTTTTTAATATAATTTTGTACATAGAAGTCGGAGGCGATTCAACAAATGCTGCCGACTTTGGGATGGTCAAATCCTTTTTGACTCTTGAACTGTTAATGGGGATTAAATATATAATGATTAATCCTTAACAGGTGCAAAAAAATAATAATTAATTGAAGTAAAATTGATTGAACATAAACAAGGTACTAAAAGTGCTGGTGCTAAAATCAATTTGCCAACCCATTGTCCCTAAACCCTAAACCCTAAACATGGCATATATATATATTTGTCAAACCCAAGTCATGGACCAATCTAGCTAGTACCAATGGCCTTAGAATAAGCAATGACAGGATATCTTTTAGAAGTTAAAATATGTTTTTGAGTTTAATTAATAGCATTATGTTCATTTTGATAACTCGCTATGTGCTTTCGCATATTTAAAAGAAAATGTTGGTTTTTTATGACGCCCCGCTTTTCCAGGAGTAATCCATTCTGAAATTATTTTAGCTTTAGTATGCTTAACTCACTTAACCTTTTGGGTATTATTATCACAAAAAATATTATAGCCGGGTTAAGAAATTTAGTCATATTATATTATTTATATATAAGACTAATACATATTTCGGAGGTGTCACATTCTTCTTCCCTTTAAGTCCTAACGTTCTCATCAGGCTCAAAGACACTCACAAGCAACAGGCGATGTGAGACTCGTCTCGCTAGCCTTAGCCGACCGTTGACCTTGTGGGGTGCTACACTTCGCCCACAACGGTCATTAGCCGGGGAGTCTTGCTCTACCCGCTATATAACACTAGCTCAGCCAAGACTCATATCATATTTTCGACTGGTGAATGGCTCTGATACCAACTGTGACGCCCCACTTCCCAGGGGGTCATTCATCCTAGAACTACTCTAGCTCTAGCACGTTTAACTCTCTTAACCTCTTGGGTCTTACTACCATCCAAAATGCTATAGGCGGGTTAAGAGATTTGGTTATATATTATATCATTTATATATATGACTAATACACATTCCGGGGGTGTCACATTCTTCCTCCCTTTAAGCTCTGACGTCCTCGTCAGGCTCAAAGACACTCACAAGCACTAGGCGATGTTAGACTCGTCTCACTAGCCTTAGCCGACCGTTGACCTTGTGGGGTGCTACACTCCGCCCATAACGGTCATTAGCAGGGGAGTCTTACTATACCCGCTACATAACACTGGCTCAGTCAAGACTCATCTCACATTTCCGGCTGGTGAATGGCTCTGATACCAACTGTGACGCCCTACTTCCCAGGGGGTCATTCATCCTAGAACTACTCTAGTTCTAGCACGCTTAACTCTCTTAACCTCTTGGGTCTTGCTACCATCCAAAATGCTATAGGCGGGTTAAGAGATTTAGTTATATATTATATCATTTATATATAGGACTAATACACATTCCGGGGTTGTCACATTCTTTCCCCCTTTAAGCTCTGACGTCCTCGTCAGGCTCAAAGACACTCACAAGCACCAGGCGACGTGAGACTCGTCTCGCTAGCCTTAGCTGACCGTTGACCTTGTGAGGTGCTACACTCCGCCCACAACGGTCATTAGCCGGGGAGTCTTGCTTTACCCGCTATATAACACTGGCTTAGCCAAGACTCATCTCACATTTTCGGCTGGTGAATGGCTCTGATACCAACTGTGACGCCCTACTTCCCAGGGGATCATTCATCCTAGAACTACTCTAGCTCTAGCACGCTTAACTCTCTTAACCTCTTGGGTCTTGCTACCATCCAAAATGCTATAGGCGGGTTAAGAGATTTAGTTATATATTATATCATTTATATATAGGACTAATACACATTCCGGGGGTGTCACATTCTTCCCCCCTTTAAGCTCTAACGTCCTCGTCAGACTTAAAGACACTCACAAGCACCAGGCGATGTGAGACTCGTCTCGCGACTGTTGACCTTGTGGGGTGCTACACTCTGCCCACAACGGTTATTAGCCGGGGAGCCTTGTTCTACTCGCTATATAACACTGGCTCAACCAAGACTCATCTCATATTTTCGGATGGTGAATGGCTCTGATACCAACTGTGACGCCCCACTTCCCAGGAGGTCATCCATTTTAGAACTACTCTAACTCTAGCACGCTTAACTCTCTTAACCTCTTGGGTCTTGCTACCACCAAAAATGCTATAGACGGGCCGGTTAAGAGATTTAGTTCTATTATATCATTTATATATAGGACTAATACACATTCCGGGGGTGTCACATTCTTCCTCCCTTTAAGCTCTGACGTCATCGTCAGACTCAAAGACACTCACAAGCACCAGGCGATGTGAGACTCGTCTCGCTAGCCTTAGCCGACCGTTGACCTTGTGGGGTTCTACACTCCGCCCACAACGGTCATTAGCCGGGGAGCCTTGCTTTACCCTCTATATAACACTGGCTCAGCCAAGACTCATCTTATATTTTCGGCTGGTGAATGGCTCTGATACCAACTGTGACGCCCCACTTCCCAAGAGGTCATCCATTTTAGAACTACCCTAACTCTAGCACGCTTAACTCTCTTGACCTCTTGGGTCTTGCTACCATCCAAAATGCTATAGGCGGGTTAAAAAATTTAGTTCTATTATATCATTTATATATATGACTAATACAAATTCCGAAAGTAGCATATTTTTTTAGAAAAAGAAGGAACGACTCTGCTCGGAGAACACTCATGTCACTTCTTGTATGTACATTTACTAGAATTTTGATGCACATTTTAGCACATTTTAGAATTCATTCAAAAGTCGAAAGCTAAATTAATTAAGTAATATGTATACATTAACTCAGCTCGGATAGCAACTAGTACATATAATATGGTAGTTAAATTATTACTGGATTATTAGGACCATTTGGTAGGAAACTATTAATATTCTGGACATAAGCAATAAATATGTCCTTTTAACCTTCATCTTCAATAAATATAATTAAAAATGACAGAAGAGCTGTAAAAAGAATATCTCCATCTGTCAGATGAGACTTTTGATATTATAGATTGGATTGGGCTTTTGTTTTTTTCCAGGTTTCTTTCTATTTGGTCATGTTTCAATCTAGTTTTGTTTTGTTCTTTTGGGTTAATTTTATATAAGTTACGGTAAATATATCAGATAGTAAATATATTATTTTAAAATTTAATTTTTTATATTCATATATAATCTTATCGTCAATATTCGTTAAAAAAATATAATTAATTATAAAATAAATATTTAATGATCATGATTAGTGAGTAAGATAATTTATTTTTTTTACTCTTTTTAATATTATAAATTATTAAGATGTGCCCTAGCATTTGAAGACAAACTACTATAGCGACGATCAAAATTTTAGTAAGACCTTTTCCTATTTCTCTGTCTCTTTCTTTTTCTCTCTCCCTCGTGCTAGTTAATTAAAAAAAAAAAAAATAAAGTACTAGATATGTAAAGAAGAAAATGAGTGAGAGAAGAAATAGAAAATAATTGTGGATTGAATTTCTTTTACCTCTAGGAAGAAAATAATTGTTGAATTTTTTGGATAGGAATATTTTTGGCACTATTTATAATAGTTTAGATTTTGGAGACATATATTTATAAACATAAAATTAGTATTTTATTTATATTTTGTTAAAAAATAAATAATAATCTAATTCTAACAAATAAGAAAAAAATATATATATACAAATAATTTTAAAAAATTTAAAAAATAAATATAAAATATTAAGGTTTGTAGAAATATATCACGAGATTCATGACACACATTAAATTTTTGACTTTTATATATATATATATATATATATATATATATATATATATATATATATATATATATATATATATATATAGTCCGGCTAGAATACTATCGATAGCACCAAATAATTGGTGCTATCAAGCTTTCAGCCGTTGGATAAAAAGATATGCGGTTGGAATTATAGTGGTCCTTTAAGATTTTTACTATTCAACCAACCACCTAATAAACCCTAGGGGACCACTATAATCTCAACCGTATATTTTTTTATCCAACTGCTAAAAATTTGATAGCACCAATGGCTTGGTGCTATCGATAGTATTCTAGCCTATTATATATATATATATATATATATATATATATATATATATATATATATATATATATATATATATATAAAAGGTTTCTTCACCTATCCACTTTGACTTTTTGATTGATCCAATTTCTTTAACAAGCTATGTAAAAAATTATGAATGTCTTTGTAATCATACATTGGACATAGTTACATGAAATTTAGTATTATTTGTTGCAAGAATCAGGGATTATAATTAATGTTTAAATTTTAGGTATATATAAGTATACACTCTTTTAGGGGTGTATATCTTACACCCCATCCTATTTTCGTCACTCGATGTGACGAGTGAAATAATACCCATCCTAGGATGAAGTAGGGTGTAGGATGTACACTCCTAAAAGGGGTGTACATTTGAATTTTTATCCTTAATTTTGTGTTGGGACAGCCATTAGAAAAAGAATAATTTGAGAGAGAGAGAGAGAGAGAGAGAGAGAGAGCTCCTCAATTATAGACCATTGCGAAATTTTGTTAAATTTAATTATAACCTTATTAGCTATTAAATTTTAATTAATTTAATTTTATCTTCTTAAAAGTGATTAAAATTGTTAAATAAGATGGAATTATTGTTGAATTTGATGAAACCTCTGGTTTATTTAATTGAAATCACTCAATGCTATAAGCTTAAAAGTTGAAAGGTCTTAGTAAAAATATAAAAACTAAGTTAATTAGGGAGCATTTCAAATTGGTCATATATATATATATATAATATATATATATATATATATATATATATATATATATATATATATAAAGAGAGGAGAGAGAGAGAGAGAGAGTATGTGTGTGTCGGGCTATTATGATTGTACAAGTACTAAATAATTAATGCTTGTAAGTTTTTTACCGTTAGTTCTATATTTTTAACTAATTTTATTTTCTAGATCATTCTATGCCACCAACCACTAATTTAACCTAATCATCTTAACCACATATTTTTTAAATACAAATTTATAAATATTAATGACTTGATACTTTTAATATATAATATATATATATATATATATATATTATATATATATATATATATATATAAAATTCACTATAACAAAATTAGGTTATAGCTACATATTTTTGTGATATTTTTGTATAAGTGTCATATCTATATTCCATCTATATTCAAAATTAGATTATAGGGACACATTTTTGGAACACATTCACTACAATAAAATTATGCTATAGCGACACTTTTAAGTGTTCTAAAATCTAAAAAAAGTGTCGCTAGCAAAAATATCGGCACTTATTGTTAGTGTTGCTATATGTGCCGTTGCTAGGGTATATAGCGACACATTTTTATAATATGTCCTAAAAATATATCCCTATAACTTAATTTTGGATATAGATGGAATATATATAGGACACTTATACAAAAATGTTATAAACATATGTCCCTATAACCTAATTTTGTTGTAGTGATTATAAAAATATGTCGCTATACACCCTAGCGACGGCACATATAGCGACACTAAATAATAAGTATCGGTATTTTTACTAGCGATATTTTTTTAAAATTTTAAAAATACTTAAAAATATCATTATAGTATAATTTTATTATATATATATATATATATATATATATATATATATATATATAGTTGAGAGGGTGTCCATACATTTTTATCCAAAAATTTTGTTCATTATCTTTTTTTTTTATTCTAGAAAATATTGGATGAACAGTATAGTGGCCAACTATTTATGTGAGCTTTAATTTTCGTACTCAATCATTTAATTATTAATTATTGCGTCTCCTGAAACTTCTTTGTCCTTTTTCACTACTCTTCTTCCAAATTGTGAATGTCACATGTTCTTCTTCTTCTTCTTATCTTCTTTATTTTTTATTTTTTATTTTTTTATTTTTTGTTTTTTGTTTGGTAAGGGTTAAAAATGAATTACTTATTTTGGCTTTTTATAGCTCCCTAGTGTAGATCTTAGGGTAGATTTGGAAATATATGAAAGATCTCTCTTCAACTGTACATAGTACTTTTGTAGTTTTCTCTCTCATAATTTATGGTAAGAAATGAAATATTAAATATTATTACTTTTGTAGTTTAATATGAATATTCTCTCTCAAATATATATGTTTAATCAAAAAAAAAAAAATTATTACTTTTGTAAATTTAATATTTTATAATAAAATTTATATATTTTCAAAAAAATAAGTGAAATATGTTTATAAATTTTGTACCATTAGATTTATATTAAAATTTGTACAAAATTATCGATAGTATGCTAGTCGGACTATATATATATATATATATATATATATAGAGAGAGAGAGAGAGAGAGAGAGAGAGAGAGAGAGAGAGAGAGAGAGAGAGAGAGAGAGAGAGAGAGTTGTGCTGGAATGCTATTGATAGCACCAGCCCAACTTTGCCACCTATTTTGTAGTCCTTGGATTGCATTGAGATTCGTAAAAACTCTTTAATGAAAAAAAGAGAAAAGAAAAAGTAAAAAATAAAAAGCTCGTTTTTTTAATTAAAGAGCTTGCACAAATCTCAATACGATCTAAAGACTACAAAATGGATGGTAAAGTTGGGCTGGTGCTATCAATAGCATTCCAGCACAACTCTCTCTCTCTCTCTCTCTATATATATATATATATATATAATTAAGTTTCTATGCTTGTAAAAGGACAAAATTATTTGTGTTTGTGAGTTTTTTACTATTGGATGTTGGAGTGTGCGGTTAGGATGGTGGGCCTCTTGGGTTTAGTGGATGATTGGTGAAATAGTATGATCTAAGGGGTAGAATTAATCAAAAGATTAGATCTAACGGTAGAAAACTTACAAGCATTAATTACTTGGTGCTTATACAAACACAGTAGTCGAACTATATATATATAAAAAAAAAATTTCTTTTTTTTTTATTTTAAGAATTTAACTTAAAATATAAGTAGTTGGGGAAGGTGCATTAACCAAAAGGGATATCAGTTTGCCTAAACTTTGTATAATATTTATATAGTTAGTACACTTGCATGTTCTCCCACAGCTCCGACAATGCATCATGCACAAACCTAAAATTCATTGTGTGAAATTAAAGTAAGAGATCTTGTTTAGTTTTATAATCAATTAATTAACTTTGGCATTTGTTAATTAAGTACGATTAGGACTACCGGGTCGAGTGCGGTTACGGGTAACGTCCCAATTATGTTAATCTTTACGCCCTTCCGGTAGTTACGATGACGATGAAATAAACATGTCGAGTACGAACGCAGAAGATCAAGCTGGGGAGATTCGCGTAAATCGCTTGAATTGAATATGCAAGAATAGTAGAATCACATTAGATACAATGTTAGATTTGTAATCTATGGATTGAAACTGTTGGAGCAAAATTCAAAATTTTCATTATTTATTAATTTTATTTATTTATTTATTATTATTATTAATATTTATTATTTATTTATTTATTTATTTATTTATTTTTTTTGGCGCCAAAGAAATCCAACGAAACTTGGCTTCCGTTTCTTGATAGTTAAGAAACAGATGAAGAAATAGAAAAATCATATTAACCATATTATTTTCATCTTTTCATCTCTTTACAGATGAAGAAATAGAAAAATCATATTAACCATATCATTTTCATCTGTTCATCTCTTTCTCAATTGGGTGTTGAAAGAATTTCGACCGTCAACCTCCACCACGATGTGCTCGCAGGAGGAGGAATTACAGTCGTACCTTGGGGTGGTGTTCTCGGTTAATCCCGCACGTAAGTACGAGAATACCGCACGTAAGTACGAGAATACACCTTAGGACAGTGCTACGCACGCTTCCGGATCATTTAAAGATTTTGAATTATTTGCGTTATCGGTAAATTTTTATTTTATTTTATAACTAGATTAGTCAGATATTAATCATAATCAAATTCTGTATAAATTTTTCCTAACAGAAATTATTAATTAGTGTATGAGGAGGTTTTGAATCATCATAATCGTCGGTCGTTCGATTATGCGACGATAAATTAACAAGTCAAATAGAAATTTGAGAGGATTAAGGAGAAGAGGAGATCATTAACTAATTTCACATGAAAATATTGATGGATTTAAGCATTAATATTTAAGCATTAAATACCACATCATTGCCTAATAATTTTGCAACACTTTTAGGAATGTAAACGGTCGGATTCGAGGCGGATTTTTAAAAATTCGAACCCGAAGACTATTAAATCCGAATTCGAATTCTAATTCTACGGATTTTAAAAATTCATATCCAAATTCAAATCCGACCAAAAATTCAAAATTCGAACTCGAAAATCTAAATCCGAAATAAATTTTTTTTTTTTTCTTTACAATATTTTAAAATATATTATATTAAATTTAAATTTTTAAAATATAACTTTAAATATAATATCAAATATTTATATACATATATATATACTATATAACGTAAAATCAATTCGGGTTTGGATCAGGTTCGGATTCGGATCGAGTACAATCAAAATCTAAATTCAAATCCAAATTCGTCGGATTTTTATTTTTTATATCCATATCTGAATCCATATTCGTTTAACATCGAATAAATTCATTCCATTCGGATTCGGATTCGGATTCGAATAAAATTTCAGATAATTGTACTCATCGACATCCCTAAACACTTTTAACTAAAAATGGTAACTTACCCACATGACGCCTATGGACAACAGGGTTTCCATTTTGGGTAGGTTTTGGAATGAGACATTATAAATAGTCCCTATACTATCTCGATTTTGCACTATACTCCTTAACCTTTCACTTAGTTAAAATTTTCAACTTTCTCGGGTACTAAAATCAATCAAGAAACTTAGATTTTATTAAACTTGATGTTTTTAATTGCAATATGAGAGATAATTTAGGGACGAAAGCATTTAAGTCGAAATTTTAGGGACCTAATTGCGATATCTGAATAGTAGCGTGCATGCATCACTCGTGGACGTTTATTTTGATTCTAACAAAATCTCCAAAATTGTTCATAGGAGCTAAATCCAATAATTTGTAAGTAGAAGGATGAAAATAAAATAAAATAAAGTTCAAAGTGTCAATTGCAAAACAGGTTAAAGTTTAGGGTGTGTGGATTCATTTTAACCAAAAAAAAAAAAAAAAAAAAAAAAAAAGAAAGGAAAATAAATTAAAGGTCTATTTGGATGCATCAGCAAAGATGTGAGTCATAAAGAATGCAATAAGCCCTTTTCTTTTTTTTATTGTTGGCTAAAATATGCTTAATTTTTTATTGTAGGATAATAAGCCAAAAATTTTAGTTTAAAGGGACCAGTATCATGCCCGCGATGCCCTGTATACGAAAGATTAGGATGAATTGAGTTACGTTCGAAATGGAATGAGACTAATTGGGTTGAGTCACAATCGAGACCGGTGAGCGTTATATCTGTACGCCTTTAAGTGAATTAGGGTTTAGGGTTTCTAACAGCTCGAGCTTTTGAAATTAATGATTAGCGTTAACGATCCGACACAAGAGATTAATAAATTGAGTTAGATTAAGCCCAGTAAATTGAGTATGATTGCAGTTTACAATAGATCTAATTGCAAGAGACCCAACAATAGACATAATATATATATGGACTGAATAAAGTCGAAACTCGTGAAGCATTGTGTCTGAACCTCTTAAGTGCGATGAATTAAGATGCTCCTTTTATATATCAGCACGTACTTTTAAAATAATTAGTCAGCATTTACAATCCGCCATATGAACTTAACAGTAAAGATGAGACAGCCAAGGCCTCACAATGGCGGAGCAAGTTATTTGTACTGTTAATGATAATGTTCTGACTAATCCTTAGCTAGTGATTGTATATGTTTCGTAAAATCTGAGTCGAACTTGAACATCGCCACCGAAGATGACACTTTTGTGTCAAAGGAAAAATGGGGGAATGTTTGGATCAATTTTAGGGTGGTTTCTTACTTGTGTGAAAGGGAATCAATAGGTTCCAAACACTTTGATGTGTTTTATTCTAGTATTCACTACAACAAAATTAGGTTATAGGGGACACATGTTTGTGACACTTTTTTATAAGTGTCCTATTTATCGTCCATCTATATCCAAAATTAGATTATAGGGATATATTTTTGGAACACATTATAGTAATGTGTCGCTATACACACTACAATAAAATTATGCTATAGTGACACTTTTAAGTGTTGCTAAAAACTAAAAAAATTGCTGCTGAAAAAATACCAACACTTGTCATTAATGTCGTATATGTGCCGTCGCTAGGGTGTATAGCGACACATTATTATAATGTGTCCCAAAAATGTATCCCTATAACCTAATTTTGGATATAGATGAACTATAAATGGGACACTTGTAAAAAAGTGTTACAAACATGTGTCTCTATAACCTAATTTTGTTGTAGTGACACTCTAGCGACGGCACATATAGCGACACTAATGACAAGTGTCGATATTTTTTTCAGCAGCATTTTTTTTTTAGTTTTTAGCAACACTTAAAAGTGTCGCTATAGTATAGTTTTGTTGTAGTGATTGAACCTAATTAATTAAAATTGAAGTAATTATATTTATAAAATTATGCAAAGAATTTATTGTTAATTAGCCCATTCCATGAAAAACCCAACAACTAACATGCCAACAATTAATTGGCACCACATATAGGGTAACTTTTTTTTTTTTTTTTTTTTTTTTTTTTTTTATTAATCACATTTGTTGCTTATATATGGTCTTTTGTAAATTGAGAATATAATTTTAGAATTTTAGTGACCATGGAAAGGCTTAATTATATTACAATAACGACAAAGTTAAGTCCACGTAATTATAAATACAGTATATTTGAAAATGTATATAGTGAAAAATACAGTAATTATAATTATATGCATTTTATTTGGTTGAATATAATAAAAAATATTATAGTTGTAAATACTTTCTTTGATTACATAAAATTGAATAGTGTATTTACCAGTTTATATCATTTCATATATTGATGGTGAGATTATCACTATATTTGTTTAAAATTATTCTTTTCACCGTTATCGTTGAGCTTTTTTGTGGAGTTGCAACTACAATAGTCAAATTCAAATACAACAAAGGCTAAATTACAGAAAATTCTTCTATAATATTTCGCTTTTTTATTTTGTCCTCCTGTCTTTTAAAAGCCTACATTTTGTTCCCTTGTAATTACCAGATTGTCTTTAAGGGGCAAAAGCGTTAACGAAGGAGGTAAATTGACAAAAATACCCTTATCTTATATTGGAGAGAATGAGTTTTAGCTTATTTCCCTCCATTCTTGAAGGATATTTTGGGTATATTCAATAATATTTTTTAAAAAATTAATGGTTCACTCACGGAATGGTGACGGCGGAGGTAAATGCATATTTCGGTAATTACGAGTAGACAAAATGCAGGCTTTTAAAAGACAGGGATCAAAATAAAATAAAAAAAGGATATTACATGAAGGTTTTCTGTAATTTAGGCTACAACAAAATAAAATGCTGAATTTAAATCTGTATGCAACCAAATAGTCCCTAACACTATTTTCAAGCTATTTCTATGGTTCATTTTTTTTTTTATCAGAGTTAATTCTAAATTCTCTTAATTGATTAAAACTATGTGAATTAACACTTTAATTATCATGCTTATGCGACTGCTCAGCGACTATTTCCTAGCTATCAAATTGATTTTTTTGGTAATCTGTGACACCCCAATAGTCCCACATCGGATAGGAGTGTGGATGTTTTTGGATATATATAAGATATGGATACTAGTAATAATAACTGGACTTAAGTATTTTGGGTTGTAGTTTAGGTCCAACGAGTTATTATTGCTAGTGGGCTAGGTCGTTATATAATCTCTTTATTGGTTAAGCCCACAAGCTTTTTAATTTCAAATTGGCCCAACAACAGTTCCAAATATTATAGAAAATTTTGTTATTGATAGTAATATAAAATAAAGAGTCCGGCTAGAATACTATCGATAGCACCAAGCATTGATAGCACCAATGACTTGGTGCTATCGATAGTATTCTAGCCTACTTCTAAAATAAATATGAATCAGATTTAATGTATTTGCTGTATAAATTATAAGTATGATGATTAGTACTTAACATTAATTGCTACTTAACATTATTAATAAAAATACAATTAATCTAGATTAATCAGGAAAATATCTGTGCATGTAACCACCAAATCACTGGATCAAATATTGCTATATTTTTCATGAATTATTTTTAAAAGTTTATTCAATATAAACATATTTTTCAATTTAAAATTTAGATATCCACAGTAGTACTCAAATTTCCTTTTATTTTTTTTTGGGGTATTTTAACATGGTCAATTTGTTTTTGAGTTGAGATTAAATGCCATATATATATATTAGGCGGCCAATTTTTTATCGATTCAGAAATTGTTGGATTTATATTGTGATATTTTTAAGTATTTTTAAAATCTAAAAAAAAATGTTGCTGAGAAAAATACCGACACTTATTATTAATATTGCTATATGTGCCGTCGCTAAGGTGTATAGCGACATATTTTTGTAATGTGTTTTAAAAATATGTCATAAAAATATGTCCCTATAATTTAATTTTGAATATAGATGGAATATAGATATGACACTTATACAAATATGTCACAAATATGTGTTTCTATAATCTAATTTTGTTGTAGTGTAAACATAAAATATAACATAATTCTCATAATAGAGTGATTGATATTTATGTTTTTTTAGTTATATTATATATACTATGATCTCTTTATTTAATACAATATTGAGGTTTGTAATTAATTTTTTGAACATTATAAATGGAGTGATGAGTTAGTTATTTAAGATGATTGATTACTCCTAATTACAAAAGGTTCCTCATTAATTATCAACTACTCATTTGTTTTGCTTTACATAAATATTCACTAACTTATCCACAATTTTTTGATGGACATCAATCAAATCATGGGACAAAATTTGCTTGGTCCAAAATAAAGTAAGTATGGGCCTTAATTAACTATTAAATTGTGTCAGAAGTTGGACCTGGGCTTTAATTTTGTTCTCATTATAACAATATATATATATATATATATATATATATATATATATATATATATATATATATATATATATATATATATGGGGGCAATTGCCTATATACCTCTATTAAGTTCCCAACTTTCATATCTACCCCTCAAAAAATCTGCTCTCTAATATACCTTTCTAAAAACCCAAATTCTTTCAAATATACCCTCAAAATAGGGGTATATCAGAAAAAAGGTGGAACGTATGAGGGGTATATTGGAAAGAAAAAAATAAGAAGGGTAAATCAGATATTTCATCATATTTCAGGGGTACATAGGCAATTATCCATATATATATATATATATATATATATATATATATATATATATATATATATATATATATATATATATATATATATATATATATATATATAGTCCGACTAGAATACTATCGATAGCACCAAGCAATTGGTGCTATCAAGTTTTTAGCCGTTGGATGAAAAGATATGCGGTTAGAATTATAGTGGTCCTCTAAAATTTTTATTATTCAACCAACCACCTAGTAACACTACAACAAAATTAGGTTATAGGGACATATGTTTGTGACACTTTTTTGCAAGAGTCCCATTTATAGTCCATCTATATCTAAAATTAAATTATAGGGACACATTTTTTGGATACATTATAATAATGTGTCGCTATAGACCCTAGCGACGCCATATATAGCGACACTAATAATAAGTGTCGGTGTTTTTTTCAGCAGCAATTTTTTTAGTATTTAGCAACACTTAAAAGTGTCGCTATATCATAGTTTTGTTGTAGTGGACCACTATCATCTTAACCACACATCCTTTAATCAAAAAGCTAAAAACTTGATAGCACCAATGGCTTGGTGCTATCGATAGTATTCCAGCCTAATTATATATATATATATATATATATATATATATATATATATATATATATATATATATATATATATATATATATATATATATATATACCTGCTATTGTTTGGCTTCTAAATTTGAAGTTTGTGCTTGGTAAGTTTCATCCTCAATTTTAGTTCTAAGAAATAAAAGTACGATGATAGTGCTTGTGGCTCCAGGATTTTGCCAGTAGTATGTTGGTTTAAAAGAATCAGCATTGTATCTTATGACCGAAGTTTAGATTGGATCGAATCACGTTTGAAATGACATGAGGCTGGGTTAGGCTAAATTTTGTTCGAAGTGGCGTGAATCTGATTTAGTCGAATCACAATCGAGGCTCATGGGCACTGTATCTACACGCTTTAAGTGAATTGATTGCGTATTTCTAATAGATCGAGATTTTGGGATTAACGGTTAGCGCCAACAGTCTGACATGTGGTATTAGAGTCTGTTCTACAGTCGAGATCCAGGAGTGCGACCAACTAGCTATAAATGAATTGATTGTGTATTTCTAACAGCTCGAGCCTTTGAGATTAATGATTAGCGCCAACGATTCGATATAGTTCTATATAAAAGTTATAATGTAACTAAACCTCTTAATCCGGTTGGATTGAGTCACGGGAGTTTAGGTTGAATTAAGTCACGTTTGAAATGACGTGAGCCTGGGTTAGCCCAAATTTTGTTCAAAGTGACGTGAGTCTAATTGGGTCGAGTCACAATCGAGACTCGTGGGTACTGTATCTGTATGCTTTAAGTGAATTGATTGCGTATTTTTAATAGCTCGAGATTTTGGATTAACGGTTAGCGCCAACAGTCTGACATGTGGTATTAGAGTCTGTTCTACAGTCGAGATCCAGGACTGCGACCAACTAGCTATAAATGAATTGATTGCGTATTTCTAATAGCTCGAGTTTTTGAGATTAATAGTTAGCGCCAACGATTCGATATAGTTCTATATAAAAGTTATAATGTAACTAAATCTCTTAATCCGGCTATAACATTTTGAATAATGATTAGATCTAAAAGACTAAAAAAATTAAGATTATTAGAGATAAAATAATTTTAAAATGGATGAACTTCAAGTAAGAATACTCACACTTACGAAAGTGGATCATAGTAGGATGCGGAGATTTGCGAAAAATCATAAGATTAGAAAAAAAATCAATCACTTTAGCCAAAATTTTACTTTCACCTATTCTTGAAATTGGACATAATTATATATTCGAGACTAAATTGACCATGCGAGTAACTTGAAATTAATTTGGATTGAACTCTACAAACTAATCTTGTGAATAAACCAACATATGTATATATATATAAATAGCGAAACATGATGCGAAAAAGTGTACAAAATTTGCAAAATTTTAAGTTTTCAAAGTACTTACAAATCATAAATCATTTTGAGTGTCACCATTAATGACTATTAAGGCAATAAAAACAGAAGCTTCAAAAATAGAGGTTTTAATTATTTTGAGTTCGGTTTATATGGTTTTCAGTTTGATTCGATTTTAAAAATAGCTAAAATTTGTTTTTCGGTTTCGGTTCAGTTTTAATATCTTTCTTAACTAAGCTGAGTCGAAAATTGAATAGTAATATTATATATATATATATATATATATATATATATATATATATATATATATATATATATATATATATATTTTTAAATCTAAATTATTTATTAAAATTTTATATTTATAATCAATTATTGATCACTTATAAACACATTTTCAAACTTCTTTATTTAAGATCAAAATTTTCTTGGGTTCGTGACTTTCATAATAGTTTAATTAATTTTGATTCTTTAATTATGAATTAAGTAATAAAAAAAATTTTAAAACTAACTGCAAAACTGAACCAAACCGAAGTAATTTGGCTTCGTTAGGATCGGTTTCAAGTCTAAATTGGTTCTATTCGGTTTTGAATTTTTTCAAACTGTGAAAATTTTGTTTCAGTTTGAAAAATACCTAAAAATCAAATCAAACTGAACTGATTATACCCGTAGATTTCTATTTGGCAATAAGCTATAATTTTCACTTATTCATTAGAAAATTATTTCATAAGCTAAGGCAAACATATAATATACACATCACAGACACGCGCGTAAAGTTTATATACTTTCAAAACTACAAGCTCATTCATGTTTGTAAATTTTTTATCATAAAATTTGTATTGAAACTTGTTGGATCGTTTGCGCTAACCATTAATCCCAAAAGCTCGAACTGTTAGAAATATGCAACCAATTCACTTAAAGTGTACAGATACAGTGCCCACGGATCTCGACCGGACTCAACCCACCTGAACGTTGGGTCTATTGTTGGGCCTTTTGCCGTTAACTCTATTGTGGACCGCAGCCCCACTCAACTTATTGGGCTTACCCAACTCAACTTATTAGTCTCCTGGGCCTATTGTCACGAGGCAGGAAGTTGGACCTATTTAACCCATAAATAAATAGCCAACAATTTGTACAATTATACTTTGTTTCTCTCTCTCCATAAAAGCCTTTATAATAACACGAATCCCAAATTCTATGGTAAAAAATTTACAAGTATGAATGAGCTTATACTTATATATATATATGTATATATATATATATTTGAGCTTCTATACTTTTAAAAGTATCAAGTCATTGGTGCTTATAGGTTTTTAGCCCTTAGATGAAAAGATGTGTGGTTAAGATGATAATGGGCCCTTGAGTTAACTGAGTGGTCGGTTGAATAGAATATTCTAAAGGATGAAATTAATCAAAGAGGTAAATCTAACGATAGAAAACTTACAAGCACCAATTGCTTGGTGTTTGTACAAGCATAATAGCCGGACTATATAGATATATATATATTATACTATTGATAGTACCAAATATTTGGTGCTATCAAGTTTTCTACCCTTAGATCAATCCATTTGATCATTTTCATCTGATAGATTTTACTATTTTCCAACCACCTATTAAACCCAAGGGCCCACTATCATCTCAACCACATATCTTTTAATTCAAGGGTTAAAAACTTAATAGCACCAATAATTTGGTACTATTAATAGTATTCCAGCCTAACTATACATAGAGAGAGATTTCGGCTAAAAGTACCAATTATTTAGTATTTGTAAAATTTTTACCGTTAAATTTATCCACCAACTATCTATTAAACCTAAGGAATCATTATCATCCTAACTGTACATCTTTTCATCCAATCACTTAAACTTATAAATATTAATAACTTTATACTTTTAAAAATATAAAAACTGAATTATATATATATATATATTGAGAGTCCGGCTAGAATATTATCGATAGCACCAAATAATTGGTACTATCAAGTTTTCAGCCGTTGGATAAAAAGATATACGGTTGGGATTATAGTGGTCCCCTAAGAGTTTTACTATTCAACCAACCATCTAGTAAATCCTAGGGGACCACTATAATTCCAACCGTATATTTTTTCATCCAACGGCTAAAAACTTGATAGCACTAATGGCTTGGTGCTATCGATAGTATTCTAGCCTAATTATATATATATATATATATATATATATATATATATATATATATATATATATATATATATATATATATATATTTCAGAAGCTAAGCGGAATCTAATTTCAAATATAACTAATTAAATATTTTATACACTCGATAAGAAAATTCAGAACGAGAAGAATAAAAAATTAAGAATTTCATGTCCACAAACAATTCATCACATGTACTATATGAAACTCCCCTAAAGAAAAACGTGCCGGATATGTAAATTTCAAAAATGGTAAAAAAAAGGGCTCACACATTTATGTTTGCTGAAGAAAATGGCCTTTGCCCAAATATTCCAAAAATGGAAAAAAAAATTAAGTGATCATATATAGAGAAACAATATGACATCACACCCACGTGCCAAGCAAACCCCACAAATGTATATGATCACAATTAGTATGAGTATTTTGGCACGTGCGAATCTTACATGCATGAGATTGAAATGTATAGTGAAGGAGCAAGCTTTTCTTTGCTCTATGCAAAAAATTAAAGTAAAAGACTTGTACAAGTGATCTTGTTGGATCTTTTTCATTTTTTACATCATTTTTGAGCAAAGTTGTGTTAGATGTATACTCTAGAAACCAACCTGGACGACATGTATTCTTTCTAGGATATAAATTTGTATTTGACATTTTACATTATGAATGTTATTGGATTTTTATTTTCATTCATGTTGTGTATGTGTCCATGAATTGTCCAAGGAATTATTAAGTTGATGATACGTATTCTCAAGAGTTGAGAATTTGAGACATGTATCATTAAAGATTAATTCCTAAATACTCTCGATCGATAGATCATCACGGGGACAGTGATTGATCCGGTGAGATTGGTGCACAGGTCGCTTCCCTTTTAGAGTAGACGAGTCTCGAGTCAATAGTGTGTGGACGTACTGTTGCGAATGTGCAGGTGGTTGTTGGAGAATAAGGATACCGAGCGTGTCACGCTCCGAGTTTTGAAAAGCAGGCTAAATTTTTTTTTTTTTTTTTTTTTTTTTGAAATCAGAGTTTAAATCGTTCAGGCGTGAACAGATCGCCACATGTATAGTAAATTTCCTGCCCGATTGGACAGGGCCTTTACTATACATGCACGGCTAACCACAATCAGTCAATATCAGAGTAGTCTAACTACGCATGCAAATTAGTCATCTTTATAATAATTTAAACTGTAATGCGGAAAATGAAATATACTGACTACATAAGGGTCGATACTATCGCAACAGCCTCACCAACGTGCACCGACATCCCAACACCCGGACGACCTGAAAAACAGTCACCCAGGGGGTGTGAGATACATCGACAGTGTATCCCAGTGGGCACGACGAGCCGAGAAATAGCTAATCGTCCCTACTGGATACAATAATCTGCGGATAGTAGATAGATCCATGGGTAAAGCTGAATAAACAGATAGAGTCCACTAACAAGCTATGAATCCACAGATAAGACTGAAATAGGCAAATAATCAAGCATAAGGGAACTGCAGATAATAAATGCTGGAAATCATGCTATAACTGAAATGACCAATCAGACATGCTGGAATATGGAAATATAAGCTATGCATCAACAAAGGAACAGTAAGTACCCAACCGATGCCACTGTTGGTCACGGGGACCTCAGGCGAAGATATCTATGCAGAGCCAACCACAATCATCCTGGATTTCACCTAGCCGAGCTGAACAGCAACCCCGTACCATTGATATAGCCGAGAAGAGCCTCGCACCTAAAGGTACAGCCGAGAGTTCCTCATATCGGTACAGCCAAGGGGCCCCCCGTACCTAGTGATACAGCAAGAGGGGATAGCTCACGGGTCAATCAGACCCTTTACCGGTAAAGAACGCAATGTGGGTGATCAATCCCACAGCGTACGCAAACGAACAGCAGGTGCACAACCATCATTATGCGAATGCTCAATCTCACGGTCCGCAGACCGGGTAATCGGCAACATGCCGGAAATCCCCACAGGGATGCAAATGTCAATATATCAATCATATATCATGCAGTCTAGAATACAAAAGTATGTATCTCTGAATAAAAGCAAATATAATTGTCACGCCCCGGGTGTAAACCAGAACCCGGGCCCGTCCACAGATCCGCCGTGCATGCGGTATTTCCCACATACACGAAGCGCCGGTAACCTGCTCAGATAAGAAATAATAATAAACGAGCATAAAGTAATCAGAGCTAACTAAAACTACTGTATCTCAGACAGAAGTTGGAAGTGAAAGGTACAACAGTAAAATAAACTACAGATGTCTCTCCCAGCTCACTACTAAAATATACACAGCTAGCAGAAGCCAGTCTGAAAAGAAAGTAACTAAAAACTGTCTGAGAAGTCCAGGTACCCAAAACTCTCCAGCTACAGCCTGCGGGAGGCTCTCTATCTAGTCCGCGATGTGCTTGCCCCGATCAGTTGCTGACGGCCCAGCAATTCCCGCTGAGGACTCTGCAAAACAAGGGAAAGAAAGAAACAAGAAAAACAATGGGGGTAAGTACTACTATAAACAGTAGCCTCCCCTAGTGGGTAAAGCCTCAGCTCAGGTATGCCCACCAGGAAGATCAGAGGCAAAAAGGGAAGGGAAAGAAAAAGGGGAGTGCAATATGAATAACACAGGTGTAATGCTACCCTAATATGCCTCTACATGCTAAACCAACCAGGATGACAAAGTATGCATCTGTATTAGAAGCCTGTCTAGATGACCCAATCTGACCGCCAGTGGACACTGGCACTGCCTGCTCTGCCGCCTCGGGTATGCCAGCCTACGCATAACACCGAAGCAAAAGAGTCCCCAGGACTCAAAATCTGTCAACCGCGCACTCCGGAGTCGCACTCGTGGGGAGCGACCCACACGAGAGAAGTAAGTAACCATAAGTAACTGTCTCTAGCAGGACTGGATCGAGACTCAAAGAAGTGGGAAAAACCCTCCACTAAAGCAAGCCCGATCCCCCAAGTACCCAATCTGATGCAATAAGATGACCCGGTCAACCACCCAAGATCCGTGGTCGCCGCAACACCCTGTCAAAAGCCCACACTGTCCCAAAACCCCAATACCTGACTACACTGTCCGATACCCGCTCGAACCCGAGCAACTATGCCTCAAGTCTACCAGGATAGAAGAAGGAGAATTAGATGCATGGTTTCTCCTAAGTCCAGTCCCAAAAACAGTGTAGCAGTAAAAGATGACAATATTAGGTGACCCGTTTAATCATGCATTGTTCCAACATTTGTCCAATTTCCAAGAATAAGCAATATAGAGTGACATGAGCTAAAGTGACAGTCTTATAAGAGGAATTGTTAGTTTTACAGTCCACAATTACTATTTTGTCTTCAGATATACCGTTCAGATTTGATAAGTGATTAAAACAGGTGATCATTCTAACAATAGCTGATCCGGAATCTGATTAATAAGAATTAATTCCCTAAGCATGCAAGTCTACCCATCTTATATTTAGCATCTTCAATTTAGGGGCACTCTAACATTCCTAGTGGCATACCAAAGATAGGAGTACAACAACCACCCACCTGATCAGTCGAACTGTCAAAAGTCCTACAACTGATAATACCAAAGATGGCGGCTACACAGAGTCCAAACAGTCCCGCGCAGTCCACACTGCTCCTGGGTACAAAACCGAGCTGTCACAATCCATATATACCCCCAGAACTGCCAAATTTAACAAATAATAATTCCGCTGCGAAGATGAACAAAAATCACCTGCTCACAGTCCTCAGAAAAATCCGAATAAAATATCCCCGCGATCTACGCGTCGATAGCTTCGAAACGACTACCTGCACATCCAAATCCGAGTTTTCTACGCTGAGATATAAATCCGGCAAGAAAATAACCTCCAACACAACTGTAGAAATTTTCCCAGATAAACATTCGGAAAGAGGGAAGGTTCTTACCTTCGAGACAACCTCCTAAAATCTAGAGAAAAATCCAGGAGATTCCTCGCGACGAGTAGATGAATTTATCCTCTTGAATCACCCAGATCCGATGTCGGTATGCGAAGATATGGCCAAAACACTGTGTCGCTGTCCAAAAACCCGCAAAGAAAGAGAGGCAACGGAACGCTCAAATACCTCCAAAATCCGAAAACAATTTGGGAAAACTTTGAATATAAAAATCAAAGTCCTACCTGTCGTGAGTCCAACGGCGCAAAATCGTCGAAATCGGGTGTCGGATAAAGCCAGGAGAGTCTGCGCACCGAGAAGACGCAAAACGGGTCGAAGATGAACTAAGCGCGCCGCGCCGAAAAATGGCCAACCTTGGAAACCGTGCACCACCAAAAATCCGGCAAGCTACAGTTGGATAGCTCTCTGGCAGAGGAACAACTCTTCTTCAGAGTCCACTGCGAAATTCCAAGCCTAAAGAGGTGAAAAATAGGGTTAAATCGGATAAACAAGCCTAAATAAGGCTTAATGGGTTCCCGGGTTCAAACCCATTAACCCGGGATGATCCGGCGTGGCCCGGGTCGGACCAGACGCCGTCCGACCCGCCTGGATGCCCGCCACGTACCCCCAGAACAAGGTACGGCCGTGCGGGGCCTCTGCGCGCGCGCCACGCGCCCCCCCCACTACAGTGGCGGGGCGACGCGGGTGGCGACGCGTGGCGCAATGCCACGCGTCGGCCGCTCCGCCGCCCCCGCTCACCGCTGAAGGGCCCAGTGGGCCGGGAGCGCGTGGACCCGCCAATACCCGAGCGCCACGCGTCCTGCGCCCGGTCCACGCGCCGCTCCGCACTTTTCCCTGGACCGAGCCGCGCGCACCCGCCAATGCCGCTGTGCCACGTGGCCCGCCCCGCGGTCCATGCACCCGCGCTCTATTCCCGTGGACCGAGCGGCGTGGGCCGGCCAATAGAAAGCCGCCACGTGGCACCAGCCGGTCCACGGTCACCCCCCATGCACCAGAAAACCCAGGAAACTTCCGGTTGCCCGTTTTTGGTCATCCGGACTCCAAATTTGGCAAACAAATAGCCGTTTTCAAGTGTTTTACCGTGCTGAATCCAATTCTAACCTCTGTTTGGCCAAAATCCTTCCCGAAATTTTGGCAGACACAGCCGAAGGCCAAACCAGTAAAAGATACCTCTCAGGTCCAACAGTAGCACCTCTTTGATGCACCTTGGGCCAGATACACCAACAATAGGTGTTCTAAACCGTAGATTCAGTCGGAAAACTGCACAGGATTTACGGTCTCCACATCCTCCCCCACTAAAAGGGAGTTTTCGTCCTCGAACACAAACGAAGGCAAAACAGCGTACCTCAATCAGGAATCTCGAACAGATAGGGGTAGGTATCCCGCATCGCCGTCTCAAGCTCCAGGTGGCCTCTCGCTCCTCATGGTTGCTCCAAAGAATCTTCACATAAGGTATTGCCCGGTTGCGCAATTCCTCACCTCACGAGCCAGAATCCGCAATGGCGCTCCTCGTAAATCAAGTCCTCGCTGATATCCAAAGATGCGAAGTCGATGACATGAGACGGATCGAATACATATCTCCTCAAGGCCGAAACATGGAAGACATCATGAACACCAGCCAAGCGGGGAGGTAGAGCAACTCTATAAGCCACAGGGCCTACCCTCTCAAGCACCTCAAAGGGTCCAATGAAACGGGGACTGAGCTTCCCCCGCACTCCAAACCTCCGGACCCCTCTCGAGGGCGAGACCTTTAAGAAAACGTGATCCCCAACCTGGAACTCAAGGTCTCGCCGCCGAACATCTGCATAACTCTTCTGGCGACTCTGGGCCGTCTCCAGTGCCGTCGTATAATTCGGACCTTCTCTTCCGCCTCCAGCAGTAAATCTGGCCCCAGCGTCCTCCTCTCACCCACATCACTCCAATAAAGGGGCGACCGACACTTGCGTCCGTACAACGCCTCAAACGGAGCCATCTTAATGCTCGCTTGAAAGCTGTTGTTGTATGCGAACTCAACCAGGGGTAAGTGTCGGTGCCAACCTCCTCCAAAATCCATGACGCACGCACGCAACATACCTCAAGCGTCTGAATGGTGCGCTCTGACTGGCCGTCTGTCTGTGGGTGGAATGCCGTGCAGAAACTAAGCTGAGTACCCATGGCTGATGTAAGCTCCCCCACAACCGTGACACGAAACTCGGGTCTCGATCTGAAACAATTTGGGGGGGACTCTGGTCTCTTGCCTGCAATCTCACAATCTCACAGCCAAATAAGAGCTGGTTTGGGGCCAAGCGTCTCCATGACCAAGTCATCTGCACATGCAGAAATGAGCCTGACGTGGTAGTCTATCAACATCACCCTACTGCGTCGGCTCCACTCTGTGATCCTTCGGATAGCCCAGTCACAAAATCCATGGTGATGGCGGTCCCACTTCCATTCGGGAATTGGAAGGACTTTGCCAACTTGCCAGACGATGTACCCGATGTGTCCGCCTTCACTTGCTGACAAGTTTTAAATAACACTACTGAGGCTACGAATCCTTCCAATAGCCCGCTTCATTCCCTACCACCAAAAGAGTGGCCTTGAGGTCCTATACATCTTAGTACCTCAGGGTGGAACGGTATAAGGTTGTATAGTGAGCCTCTCTCAGAATCTGATCCCTGATCTCCGAATCTGTAGCACACACACTCGGTCCCTGTACCGCAGTACTCCCGAGCTATCCACTGAAAAATCCCCTAACTGCTCTGCCTGAAGCTGCGATCTGATCCTCGTCAAGTGGGGGTCCTCACTCTGTGCCTCACCAATCCTGTCCAACAGAGTGGGCTGCAAGACCATGGACAAGAGTCTAGCAGAGACCCCAGGGGATACTACCTCTATCTGTAGACGCCTCATCTGCTCCACAAGTGGTGCCTGCTGAGTAATCATCATGCTCAAGCTCTGTGCTGATCTCCTGCTCAAAGCGTCTGCAACCACATTGGCCTTGCCGGGGTGATAAAGGATACTCAAATCATAATCCTTTAAAAGCTCCAACCACCGGCGTTGCCGCAAGTTCAGCTCCTTTTGAGTAAATAGATACTTTAAGCTCTTGTGATCTGTATAAATCTCACAGTGCTCCCCGTAGAATAATGCCGCCACAACTTCAGGGCGAACACCACAGCTGCAAGCTCCAAATCATGAGTAGGGTAATTTTTCTCATAATCCTTTAATTGCCGTGAAGCATAGGCAATTACCCTACCATGCTGCATCAGGACACAACCCAAGCCGCTGTGTGAGGCATCACTGTAAATCACAAACCCGTCGCCCATCACGGGTAGAGCTAGAACTGGTGCTGAGATCAATCTCCTCTTAAGCTCCTCAAAGCTCTCTTGGCACCGCTCAGACCAAACAAACTTCACCCCCTTTCTGGTCAAGACTGGTCAGGGGAGTAGAGAGCTTCGCAAAGCCCTCCACAAAACGACGGTAATAACCTGCTAATCCAAGAAAGCTACGGACCTCAGTAACCGTCGTCGGTCTAGGCCAATCCCGAACTGCATCAATCTTCGTCGGGTCCACTGCCACTCCAGCGGCTGATATAACGTGGCCTAGAAAAGCAACCTCCCGAAGCCAAAACTCACACTTTTTCAGCTTGGCATACAGCTTCTTCTCTCGCAGAAGCTGTAGCACGATCCTCAAGTGCTCCTCATGCTCCACCTCACTCCGGGAGTAGATCAAAATGTCGTCTATAAACACAACCACAAACCGATCCAAGTACGGCTGAAACACCCGGTTCATCAAATCCATGAATGCAGCAGGGGCATTAGTTAGTCCAAAAGGCATAACTGTAAACTCATAATGCCCATACCGGGATCTAAAAGCCGTCTTGGGGATGTCCTCGGCCCTCACCCTCAGCTGGTGGTAACCTGACTGAAGATCCATCTTCGAGAACACTGATGCTCCCTGCAACTGATCAAACAGATCATCAATCCGTGGTAGCGGGTACTTGTTCCGGATGGTCACTTTATTCAGCTCCCGATAATCCACACACAAGCGAAGTGACCCATCCTTCTTCTTCACGAATAAAACAGGCGCTCCCCACGGAGATACACTGGGTCTCACGAAGCCCACATCCATCAAATCCTGCAACTGAGCCTTCAACTCCCTCAACTCCGCTGGGGCCATCCTATAAGGTGCCTTTGAGATTGGTGCGGTCCCTGGAACCACATCAATCACAAACTCAATCTCCCTCTCCGGCGGCAAAGTCGATAGCTCAGAGGGAAACACATCTGGGAACTCGCGGACAATAGGGATATCCTCGAGTCCCAGTGCCGCCGTAGGCACCTCCACGACCGTCGCCAAGAAAGCGATACAACCCCTACTCATCATCCGCCGAGCTCTCGCCGAGGAAATAGTCATCGCAAACAGGGTACTCTGGCAGCCTCTAAAGACGAACTCCTCCTGTCCTGGCTCACGAAGAGTCACCGTCCTCTCTCTGCAGTCGATAGTGGCGGAATACCGTGATAGCCAATCCATCCCCAACACCAAGTCAAAATCATGGAGCTGCTGCAAGACAAGCAAGTCTGCAGGCAAAATCCAAGGCCCCAACCGCACCGGGCATGCCAAACAACGCTCCTCGACATGCAAAACGTGATCAGGAACCCGCACCTCTAATGCACATGACAAGGACTCTACCTCTAGACCATGCAGGGATGCAAATGCTCGACTAATGAAAGAATGAGATGCTCCAGTGTCGAATAAAGTGCGAGCCCGAATACCAAGAGTAGAGTAATACCTGCCACCACCTGGTCTGCCGCTGAAGAATCTGCTAACTGGGCGGCATACACCCGCCCGCTCGGTGCTGGAGGTCGAGAATCTGTAGGATGAGAGGTGGACGGCCTGCTCGCTGGAGCATAAGGCCGCTGAGCTGGTGGCTGCTGCTGCTGAGGGGGAATATGGAGTCGACGCCGAAGAAGGTGCCGAGGAAGTAGAAGGGGGCAGGTAGCTCGCACATGCCCCGGCTGTCCACAACGGAAGCATCGACCCCATCTCTGGTCACAAGTGATGGCGGCATGCTGACCCCCGCAGAAAATACATCGGTCAGAAGATCGGGGCTGTCTCGGCTGCTGCTGCTGCTGCTCCTCGAGGACTGCTGCTGAGATCTCTGCTGCCTCTGCTGCGATCTCTGCTGCTGGTGCTGCTGCTGATGCTGCTGCGGTCTCTGGGGTCCACCAGGCCCTCTCCTATCAGATCGCCCACAGCCGTAAGACTGGGACTGCGGCGGCCGTGGCGGTCTCCATGAGCTGGCCTGTCCCCCGTCCTCCGGGGCTGGTCGCTTCCTGTCGGAACTCTGCGCGACCGCGGCCCTCCGTCTGGCCACCTCCTGATCACCTCTCTCCACCCACTGTGCATGCTCTGCGGCTGCCTCCAGGGTCTGAAATCTCTGAGCATGCACAAGTGTGTAAATCTCTGGACGAAGGCCTGCCTCGAACAACTCTACCTGGTGCGGACCGTCACGAGCGACGAAAGGCACACAGTTCAGCAACTCCATGAACTCCTGGAAATAGGCATGGGCCGATCGATCGCCCTGCTGCAGATTCTTCAAGTCGTCCTCCAACTTCTTCTTCACACTGGTAGAAAAATAGGTGTCCAACACCATCCGCTTGAACTCCTCCCAAGGCAACTGCCGAGTGATCCGGAACTCCAGTGGCTCTACTCGCTGCCACCAAAAATCAGCATCTCCGTCCAAACAGTGCACCGCCATGTGCACTCGATACTTCGGGTCGATGAAGAAGTCCCGAAAAAGCTTCTCCATCGCAGAAAGCCATCTCCCAACAGCCCGGGGCTGAGCATCCCGCCCCGAGAATCTAGGTGGTCCCCGCTTAACAAACTGGGAGAGTTTGTCAGCAAAATCCCGCTCCTCCTCCGCAGTCAAAGGCTGAATAGCTCCAGGAGCCCCGCTACTCGAAGATGGCGCTGACGGCACAAAAGGTGCAACAAGAGGCACAGGGGCCTCAGGAACAGCTGGGGGTGGTGCCTCCCTCTGAGCAAGCAGCTGCTCAATCCTCTGCTCCTGGCGGCGCTGACCCTCCGCCAACTGGGCCACCAAGGCCCTCAACTCAGTAAGCTCGGGGGGTGTAGGCTGCTCTGGCTCAACAGGGGGCGAAGGACACCCCGAGTGGGAATCCGACGTCGAGGAGGCATCCTGCCACAAGAAACCAAACATCAGCAACAAAACCCACACGACCCAATCTGGCGAAAGTCAAAACATCCCCCC